>CM060066.1:54763389-55067424 GCA_030533445.1 Cyprinodon diabolis | reverse complement strand
ACCAGATCCCTTAATAAACCAGAGACCCTTATAAACCAGAGACATTTTTATAAACCAGAGACCCTTATAAACCAGAGACATTTTTATAAACCAGAGCCATTCATGAACCAGAGCCCTTTATAAACCAGGGTCAATTATAAACCACAGCCTTTTATAAACCAGGGCCCTTGTAAACCAGAGCACGTTATAAACCAGAGACCTTTATAAACCAGAACAATTAATAAACCAGAGCACTTTATAAACCAGAGCCTGTTATAAACCAGAGCCCTTTATAGACCTGGGACCATTACAAAACCAGAGCCCTTTATAAATCAAAGCCCTTTAAAAACCAAGGCCCTTATAAACCAGATCCCTTTATAAACCAGAGCCCGTTACAAACCGTAGGCCTTTATAAATCAGAGCCATTTATAAACCAGAGCCCTTTATAAACTAGAGCCATTTATTAACTAGAGCCTTTTATAAACCAGATCCATTTATAAACCAGAGCCAATTATAAACCAGAGCCCTTTATAAACCAGAGAACCTTGTAAACCAGAAACATTTTTATAAACCAGAGCCATTCATGAACCAGAGCCCTTTATAAACCAGGGCCAATTATAAACCACAGCCTTTTATAAACCAGGGCCCTTGTAAACCAGAGCCCTTAAAAAAACAGAGCCCGTTACAAACCAGAGCGCTTTATAAAGCAGAGCCATTTATAAAGCTGATCCCTTTATAAACCAGAGCCCGTTATAAAGCAGAGCCATTTATAAAGCTGATCCCTTTATAAACCAGAGCCCTTTATAAACCAGAGCCCTTTATAAACCCTAGCCCGTAATAAACCTGATCCCTTCATAAACCAGAGCCATTCATATACCAGAGCCCTTTATAAACCAGGGACCATTATAAACCACAGCCTTTTATAAACCAGGGCCCATTAAAAACCAGTGCCTGTTATAAACCTAAGGCCGTTATAAACGAGAACCCTTCATAAACCAGAACACTTTATAAACTAGAACCCATCATAAACCAGATCCCTTTATAAACCAGAGCCAATTATAAACCATATCCCTTTATAAACCAGAGACCCTTATAAACCAGAGCCATTTTTGTAAACCAGAGCCATTCATGAACCAGAGCCCTTTATAAACCAGGGCCCATTCATGAACCTGAGCCGTTTCTAAACCAGGGCCCATTATAAACCAGGAGCCTTATAAACCAGAGCCCGTTATAAACCAGAGCCAGTCATAAACCAGAGACCATTATAAAACATAAACCAGAGCACTTTATAAACCAGAGATCGTTATAAACCAGAACCCTTCATAAACCAGAGCACTTTATAAACCAGAGCCTGTTATAAACCAGATCCCTTTATAAACTTGTGACCATTATAAACCAGAGCCCTTTATAAACCAGGGCCCTTATAAACCAGATCCCTTTATAAACCAGAGCCCGTTACAAACTGTAGCCCTTTATAAATCAGAGCCATTTATAAACCAGAACCCTTTATAAACTAGAGCCATTTATTGACCACAGCCCGTTATAAACCAGAGACCGTTATAAACCAGAACCTTTCATAAACCAGAGCACTTTGTAAACCAGAGCCCGTTATAAACCAGAGCCCTTTATAAACCTGGGACAATTACAAACCGTAGCCCTTTATAAATTAGAGCCATTTATTAACCAGAGCCCATCATAAACCAGATCCCTATATAAACCAGAGCCCTTTATAAACCAGAGCCCGTTATAAACCAGAGCCGGTTATGAACCAAAGCGGGTTATAAACCATAGCCTGTTATAAACCAGAGCCCTTTATAAATCAAAGCCCGTTCTAAACCAGAGCCCTTTATAAACCAGAACCCTTTATAAAACAGAGCCTTTTATAAACCAGAGCCCTTTATAAACCAGAGCCCTTTATAAACAAGAGTCCTTTATAAACCAAAGCCCTTTATAAGCCAAAGCCCTTTAGAAACCAAAGCCCTGTAGAAACCAAAGCCCTTTATACACCAGAGCCCTTTTTAAACCAAAGCAGGTTATAAACCAGAGCCTGTTATAAACCAGAGCCCTTTATAAACCAGAGCCCTTTATAAACCAAAGCCGGTTATAAACCAGAGGCTGTTATAAACCAGAGCCCGTTATAAACCAAAGCCGTTTATAAACCAGAGCCTGTTATAAACCAGAGCCCTTTATAAATCAAAGCCCGTTCTAAACCAGAGCCCGTTCTAAACCAGAGCCCTTTATAAACCAGAGCCCATTATAAACCAAAGCCCTTTAGAAACAAAAACCCTTTAGAAACCAAAGCCCTTCATGCACCAGAGCCTGTTATAAACCAGAGCCCTTTATAAACCAAAGCCCTGTATAAACCAAAGCCGGTTATAAACCAGAGCCCGTTATAAACCAGAGCCCATTATAAACCAGAGCCCTTTAGAAACCAGTGCCCTTTATAAACCAAAGCCCGTTATAAACCAGAGCCCGTTATGAACCAAAGCGGGTTATAAACCAGAGCCCTTTATAAACCAGAGCCTTTATAAAACAGAGCTCTTTATTCACCAGAGCCCTTTATAAACCAAAGGCCGTTATAAACCAGAGCACTTTATAAACCAGAGCTTTTTATTAACCTGAGCCCTTTATAAACCAGATTTGGTTATAAACCAGAGCTCCTTATAAACCAAAGCCCATAATGAACCAGAGCTCATTATAAACCAGAGCCCTTTATAAAGCAGAGACCGTTATAAACCAGAGCCCTTTATAAACCAGAGCCCTTTATAAACCAAACCCAGTTATAAACCAGAACCTGATATAAACCAGAGCCCTTTATAAACCAAAGCCTGTTATAAACCAGAGCCCTTTATTAACCAAAGCCGGTTATAAACCAGAGCCTGTTATAAACCAGAGCCCTTTATAAACCAAAGCCGGTTATAAACCAGAGCCTGTTATAAACCAGTGCACTTTATAAACCAAAGCCTTTTAGAAAACAAAGCCCTTTAGAAACCAAAGCCCTTTATATACCAAAGCTGGTTATAAACCAAAGCCGGTTATAAACCAGAGCCTGTTATAAACCAGAGGCCTTTATAAGCCAGAGCCCATTAAAAACCAGAGGCCTTTATAAGCCAGAGCCCATTAAAAACCAGAGCCCTTTATAAACCAATGCCCTTTACAAACCAAAGCCCTTTAGAAACGAAAGCCCTGTAGAAACCAAAGCCCTTCATATACCAGAGCCTGTTATAAACCAGAGCCCTTTATAAACCGAAGCCGGTTATAAACCAGAGCCCTTTATAAACCAAAGCCCGTTATAAACCAAAGCCCGTTATAAACCAGAGCCCGTTATAAACCAGAGCCCGTTATGAACCAAAGCGGGTTATAAACCAGAGCCTGGTATAAACCAGAGCCCTTTATAAACCAGAGCCCTTTATAAACCAAACCCAGTTATAAACCAGAACCTGATATAAACCAGAGCCCTTTATAGACCAGAGCCTGTTATAAACCAGAGCCCTTTATAAACCAGAGCCCTTTATAAACCAAAGCCGGTTATAAACCAGAGGCTGTTATAAACCAGAGCCCGTTATAATCCAAAGCCAGTTATAAACCAGAGCCTGTTATAAACCAGAGCCCTTTATAAATCAAAGCCCGTTCTAAACCAGAGCCCTTTAAAAACCAGAGCCCTTTATGAACCAGAGCCCATTAAAAACCAGAACCCTTTATAAACCAGAGCCCATTATAAACCAAAGCCCTTAATGCACCAGAGCCTGTTATAAACCAGAGCCCTTTATAAACCAAAGCCCTGTATAAACCAAAGCCGGTTATAAACCAGAGCCCGTTATAAACCAGAGCCCATTATAAACCAGAGTCCTTTAGAAACCAGTGCCCTTTATAAGCCAAAGCCCGTTATAAACCAGAGCCCATTATAAACCAGAGCCCTTTAGAAACCAGTGCCCTTTATAAACCAAAGCCCGTTATAAACCAAAGCCTGTTATAAACCAGAGCCCTTTATAAACCAGAGCCTTTATAAACCAGAGCTCTTTATTCACCAGAGCCCTTTATAAACCACAGGCCGTTATAAACCGGAGCACTTTATAAACCAGAGCTCTTTATTAACCTGAGCCCTTTATAAACCAGATTTGGTTATAAACCAGAGCTCCTTATAAACCAAAGCCCATAATGAACCAGAGCCCGTTATAAACCAGAGCCCTTTATAAAGCAGAGACCGTTATAAACCAGAGCCCTTTATAAACCAGAGCCCTTTATAAACCAAACCCAGTTATAAACCAGAGCCCTTTATAAACCAAAGCCGGTTATAAACCAGAGCCTGTTATAAACCAGAGCCCTTTATAAACCAAACCCAGTTATAAACCAGAACCTGATATAAACCAGAGCCCTTTATAGACCAGAGCCTGTTATAAACCAGAGCCCTTTATAAACCAGAGCCCTTTATAAACCAAAGCCGGTTATAAACCAGAGGCTGTTATAAACCAGAGCCCGTTATAATCCAAAGCCAGTTATAAACCAGAGCCTGTTATAAACCAGAGCCCTTTATAAATCAAAGCCCGTTCTAAACCAGAGCCCTTTAAAAACCAGAGCCCTTTATGAACCAGAGCCCATTAAAAACCAGAACCCTTTATAAACCAGAGCCCATTATAAACCAAAGCCCTTAATGCACCAGAGCCTGTTATAAACCAGAGCCCTTTATAAACCAAAGCCCTGTATAAACCAAAGCCGGTTATAAACCAGAGCCCGTTATAAACCAGAGCCCATTATAAACCAGAGCCCTTTAGAAACCAGTGCCCTTTATAAGCCAAAGCCCGTTATAAACCAGAGCCCATTATAAACCAGAGCCCTTTAGAAACCAGTGCCCTTTATAAACCAAAGCCCGTTATAAACCAAAGCCTGTTATAAACCAGAGCCCTTTATAAACCAGAGCCTTTATAAACCAGAGCTCTTTATTCACCAGAGCCCTTTATAAACCACAGGCCGTTATAAACCGGAGCACTTTATAAACCAGAGCTCTTTATTAACCTGAGCCCTTTATAAACCAGATTTGGTTATAAACCAGAGCTCCTTATAAACCAAAGCCCATAATGAACCAGAGCCCGTTATAAACCAGAGCCCTTTATAAAGCAGAGACCGTTATAAACCAGAGCCCTTTATAAACCAGAGCCCTTTATAAACCAAACCCAGTTATAAACCAGAGCCCTTTATAAACCAAAGCCGGTTATAAACCAGAGCCTGTTATAAACCAGTGCACTTTATAAACCAAAGCCTTTTAGAAAACAAAGCCCTTTAGAAACCAAAGCCCTTTATATACCAAAGCTGGTTATAAACCAAAGCCGGTTATAAACCAGAGCCTGTTATAAACCAGAGGCCTTTATAAGCCAGAGCCCATTAAAAACCAGAGGCCTTTATAAGCCAGAGCCCATTAAAAACCAGAGCCCTTTATAAACCAAAGCCCTTTACAAACCAAAGCCCTTTAGAAACGAAAGCCCTGTAGAAACCAAAGCCCTTCATATACCAGAGCCTGTTATAAACCAGAGCCCTTTATAAACAAAAGCTGGTTATAAACCAGAGGCCGTTATAAACCAAAACCCTTTATAAGCCAAAGCCAGTTATAAACCAGAGCCGGTTATAAATCAGAGGTCTTTATAAACCAAAGCCCAATATGAACCAGAGCCCATTATAAACCAGAGCCGTTTATAAAGCAGAGCCCGTTATAAACCAGAGCCTTTTATAAACAAGAGCCCTTTTTAAACCAAAGCCAGTTATATACCAGAGCCTGTTATAAACCAGAGCCCATTATAAACCAAACCCAATTATAAACCAGAGCCTGATATAAACCAGAGCCCTTTATAAACCAAAGCCTGTTATAAACCAGAGCCCTTTATAAACCAAAGCCTTTTAGAAAACAAAGCCCTTTAGAAACCAAAGCCCTTTATATACCAGTGCCTGTTATAAACCAGAGCCCTTTATAAACCGAAGCCGGTTATAAACCAGAGCCCGTTATAAACCAAAGCCCTTTATAAACCAAAGCCGGTTATAAACCAGAGCCCGTTATAAACCAGAGCCCGTTATGAACCAAAGCGGGTTATAAACCAGAGCCTGGTATAAACCAGAGCCCTTTATAAACCAGAGCCCTTTATAAACCAAACCCAGTTATAAACCAGAACCTGATATAAACCAGAGCCCTTTATAAACCAAAGCCTGTTATAAACCAGAGCCCTTTATAAACTAGAGCCTTTATAAACCAGAGCCCTTTATAAACAAGAGTCCTTTATAAAACAAAGACCTTTAGAAACCAAAGCCCTTTATAAACCAAAGCCCTGTAGAAACCAAAGCCCTTTATAGACCAGAGCCCTTTATAAACAAAAGCAGGTTATAAACCAGAGCCTGTTATAAACCAGAGCCCTTTATAAACCAGAGCCCTTTATAAACCAAAGCCGGTTATAAACCAGATGCTGTTATAAACCAGAGCCCGTTATAATCCAAAGCCGGTTATAAACCAGAGCCTGTTATAAACCAGAGCCCTTTATAAATCAAAGCCCGTTCTAAACCAGAGCCCTTTAAAAACCAGAGCCCTTTATGAACCAGAGCCCATTAAAAACCAGAACCCTTTATAAACCAGAACCCATTATAAACCATAGCCCTTTAGAAACAAAAGCCCTTTAGAAACCAAAGCCCTTAATGCACCAGAGCCTGTTATAAACCAGAGCCCTTTATAAACCAAAGCCCTGTATAAACCAAAGCCGGTTATAAACCAGAGCCCGTTATAAACCAGAGCCCATTATAAACCAGAGCCCTTTAGAAACCAGTGCCCTTTATAAGCCAAAGCCCGTTATAAACCAGAGCCCATTATAAACCAGAGCCCTTTAGAAACCAGTGCCCTTTATAAACCAAAGCCCGTTATAAACCAAAGCCTGTTATAAACCAGAGCCCTTTATAAACCAGAGCCTTTATAAACCAGAGCTCTTTATTCACCAGAGCCCTTTATAAACCACAGGCCGTTATAAACCGGAGCACTTTATAAACCAGAGCTCTTTATTAACCTGAGCCCTTTATAAACCAGATTTGGTTATAAACCAGAGCTCCTTATAAACCAAAGCCCATAATGAACCAGAGCCCGTTATAAACAAGAGCCCTTTATAAAGCAGAGCCCGTTATAAACCAGAGCCCTTTAAAAACCAAACCCAGTTATAAACCAGAACCTGATATAAACCAGAGCCCTTTATAAACCAAAGCCTGTTATAAACCAGAGCCCTTTATAAACCAAAGCCGGTTATAAACCAGAGCCTGTTATAAACCAGTGCACTTTATAAACCAAAGCCTTTTAGAAAACAAAGCCCTTTAGAAACCAAAGCCCTTTATATACCAAAGCTGGTTATAAACCAAAGCCGGTTATAAACCAGAGCCTGTTATAAACCAGAGGCCTTTATAAGCCAGAGCCCATTAAAAACCAGAGGCCTTTATAAGCCAGAGCCCATTAAAAACCAGAGCCCTTTATAAACCAAAGCCCTTTACAAACCAAAGCCCTTTGAAACGAAAGCCCTGTAGAAACCAAAGCAATTCATATACCAGAGCCTGTTATAAACCAGAGCCCTTTATAAACCAAAGCCGGTTATAAACGAGAGGCCGTTATAAACGAAAACCCTTTATAAGCCAAAGCCAGTTATAAACCAGAGCCGGTTATAAATCAGAGGTCTTTATAAACCAAAGCCCAATATGAACCAGAGCCCATTACAAACCAGAGCCCTTTATAAAGCAGAGCCCGTTATAAACCAGAGCCTTTTATAAACAAGAGCCCTTTTTAAACCAAAGCCAGCTATATACCAGAGCCTGTTATAAACCAGAGCCCTTTATAAACCAAACCAGTTATAAACCAGAGCCTGATATAAACCAGAGCCCTTTATAAACCAAAGCCTGTTATAACCTAGAGCCCTTTATAATCCAAAGCCTTTTAGAAAACAAAGCCCTTTAGAAACCAAAGCCCTTTATATACCAGTGCCTGTTATAAACCAGACCCCTTTATAAACCGAAGCCAGTTATAAACCAGAGCCCGTTATAAACCAAAGCCCTTTATAAACCAAAGCCGGTTATAAACCAGAGCCCGTTATAAACCAGAGCACTTTATAAACCAGAGCCCTTTATAAACCAAAGCCGGTTATAAACCAGAGCCCGTTATAAACCAGAGTCCTTTATAAACCAGAGCCCTGCATAAACCAAAGCCGGTTATAAACCCGAGCCCTTTATAAACCAGAGCCCTTTATAAACCAAAGCCGGTTATAAACCAGAGCCCTTTATAAACCAGAGCCCTTTATAAACCAGAGCCCTGCATAAACCAAAGCCGGTTATAAACCCGAGCCCTTTATAAACCAGAGCCCTTTATAAACCAAAGCCGGTTATAAACCAGAGCCCGTTATAAACCAGAGCGGGTTATAAACCAGAGCCTGTTATAAACCAGAACCCTTTATAAACCAAAGCCTGTTATAAACCAGAGCCCTTTATAAACCAGAGCCTTTATAAACCAGAGCTCTTTATTCACCAGAGCCCTTTATAAACCACAGGCCGTTACAAACCAGAGCACTTTATAAACCAGAGCTCTTTATTAACCTGAGCCCTTTATAAACCAGATTTGGTTATAAACAAGAGCTCCTTATAAACCAAAGCCCATAATGAACCAGAGAAAGTTATAAACCAGAGCCCTTTATAAACCAGAGCGGGTTATAAACCAGAGCCTGTTATAAACCAGAAACATTTATAAACCAAAGCCTGTTATAAACCAGAGCCCTTTATAAACCAGAACCTTTATAAACCAGAGCTCTTTATTCACCAGAGCCCTTTATAGACCACAGGCCGTGATAAACCAGAGCACTTTATTAACCTTGGCCCTTTATAAACCAGATTTGGTTATAAACCAGAGCTCCTTATAAACCAAAGCCCATAATGAACCAGAGCCCGTTATAAACCAGAGCCCTTTATAAAGCAGAGCCCGTTATAAACCAGAGCCCTTTATAAACCAGAGCCCTTTATAAACCAAACCCAGTTATAAACCAGAACCTGATATAAACCAGAGCCCTTTATAAACCAAAGCCTGTTATAAACCAGAGCCCTTTATAAACCAAAGCCGGTTATAAACCAGAGCCTGTTATAAACCAGTGCACTTTATAAACCAAAGCCTTTTAGAAAACAAAGCCCTTTAGAAACCAATGCCCTTTATATACCAAAGCTGGTTATAAACCAAAGCCGGTTATAAACCAGAGCCTGTTATAAACCAGAGGCCTTTATAAGCCAGAGCCCATTAAAAACCAGAGGCCTTTATAAGCCAGAGCCCATTAAAAACCAGAGCCCTTTATAAACCAAAGCCCTTTACAAACCAAAGCCCTTTAGAAACGAAAGCACTGTAGAAACCAAAGCCCTTCATATACCAGAGCCTGTTATAAACTAGAGCCCTTTATAAACCAAAGCCGGTTATAAACCAGAGGCCGTTATAAACCAAAACCCTTTATAAGCCAAAGCCAGTTATAAACCAGAGCCGGTTATAAATCAGAGGTCTTTATAAACCAAAGCCCAATATGAGCCAGAGCCCATTATAAACCAGAGCCCTTTATAAAGCAGAGCCCGTTATAAACCAGAGCCTTTTATAAACAAGAGCCCTTTTTAAACCAAAGCCAGTTATATACCAGAGCCTGTTATAAACCAGAGCCCATTATAAACCAAACCCAATTATAAACCAGAGCCTGATATAAACCAGAGCCCTTTATAAACCAAAGCCTGTTATAAACCAGAGCCCTTTATAAACCAAAGCCTTTTAGAAAACAAAGCCCTTTAGAAACCAAAGCGCTTTATATACCAGTGCCTGTTATAAACCAGAGCCCTTTATAAACCGAAGCCGGTTATAAACCAGAGCCCGTTATAAACCAAAGCCCTTTATAAACCAAAGCCGGTTATAAACCAGAGCCCGTTATAAACCAGAGCCCGTTATGAACCAAAGCGGGTTATAAACCAGAGCCTGGTATAAACCAGAGCCCTTTATAAACCAGAGCCCTTTATAAACCAAACCCAGTTATAAACCAGAACCTGATATAAACCAGAGCCCTTTATACACCAAAGCCTGTTATAAACCAGAGCCCTTTATAAACAAGAGTCCTTTATAAAACAAAGACCTTTAGAAACCAAAGCCCTTTATAAACCAAAGCCCTGTAGAAACCAAAGCCCTTTATAGACCAGAGCCCTTTATAAACAAAAGCAGGTTATAAACCAGAGCCTGTTATAAACCAGAGCCCTTTATAAACCAGAGCCCTTTATAAACCAAAGCCGGTTATAAACCAGAGGCTGTTATAAACCAGAGCCCGTTATAATCCAAAGCCGGTTATAAACCAGAGCCTGTTATAAACCAGAGCCCTTTATAAATCAAAGCCCGTTCTAAACCAGAGCCCTTTAAAAACCAGAGCCCTTTATGAACCAGAGCCCATTAAAAACCAGAACCCTTTATAAACCAGAACCCATTATAAACCATAGCCCTTTAGAAACAAAAGCCCTTTAGAAACCAAAGCCCTTAATGCACCAGAGCCTGTTATAAACCAGAGCCCTTTATAAACCAAAGCCCTGTATAAACCAAAGCCGGTTATAAACCAGAGCCCGTTATAAACCAGAGCCCATTATAAACCAGAGCCCTTTAGAAACCAGTGCCCTTTATAAGCCAAAGCCCGTTATAAACCAGAGCCCATTATAAACCAGAGCCCTTTAGAAACCAGTGCCCTTTATAAACCAAAGCCCGTTATAAACCAAAGCCTGTTATAAACCAGAGCCCTTTATAAACCAGAGCCTTTATAAACCAGAGCTCTTTATTCACCAGAGCCCTTTATAAACCACAGGCCGTTATAAACCGGAGCACTTTATAAACCAGAGCTCTTTATTAACCTGAGCTCTTTATAAACCAGATTTGGTTATAAACCAGAGCTCCTTATAAACCAAAGCCCATAATGAACCAGAGCCCGTTATAAACAAGAGCCCTTTATAAAGCAGAGCCCGTTATAAACCAGAGCCCTTTATAAACCAAACCCAGTTATAAACCAGAACCTGATATAAACCAGAGCCCTTTATAAACCAAAGCCTGTTATAAACCAGAGCCCTTTATAAACCAAAGCCGGTTATAAACCAGAGCCTGTTATAAACCAGTGCACTTTATAAACCAAAGCCTTTTAGAAAACAAAGCCCTTCAGAAACCAAAGCCCTTTATATACCAAAGCTGGTTATAAACCAAAGCCTGTTATAAACCAGAGCCTGTTATAAACCAGAGGCCTTTATAAGCCAGAGCCCATTAAACACCAGAGGCCTTTATAAGCCAGAGCCCATTAAAAACCAGAGCCCTTTATAAACCAAAGCCCTTTACAAACCAAAGCCCTTTAGAAACGAAAGCCCTGTAGAAACCAAAGCAATTCATATACCAGAGCCTGTTATAAACCAGAGCCCTTTATAAACCAAAGCCGGTTATAAACGAGAGGCCGTTATAAACGAAAACCCTTTATAAGCCAAAGCCAGTTATAAACCAGAGCCGGTTATAAATCAGAGGTCTTTATAAACCAAAGCCCAATATGAACCAGAGCCCATTACAAACCAGAGCCCTTTATAAAGCAGAAACCGTTATAAACCAGAGCCTTTTATAAACAAGAGCCCTTTTTAAACCAAAGCCAGCTATATACCAGAGCCTGTTATAAACCAGAGCCCTTTATAAACCAAACCAGTTATAAACCAGAGCCTGATATAAACCAGAGCCCTTTATAAACCAAAGCCTGTTATAACCTAGAGCCCTTTATAATCCAAAGCCTTTTAGAAAACAAAGCCCTTTAGAAACCAAAGCCCTTTATATACCAGTGCCTGTTATAAACCAGACCCCTTTATAAACCGAAGCCAGTTATAAACCAGAGCCCGTTATAAACCAAAGCCCTTTAAAAACCAAAGCCGGTTATAAACCAGAGCCCGTTATAAACCAGAGCACTTTATAAACCAGAGCCCTTTATGAACCAAAGCCGGTTATAAACCAGAGCCCGTTATAAACCAGAGTCCTTTATAAACCAGAGCCCTGCATAAACCAAAGCCGGTTATAAACCCGAGCCCTTTATAAACCAGAGCCCTTTATAAACCAAAGCCGGTTATAAACCAGAGCCCTTTATAAACCAGAGCCCTTTATAAACCAGAGCCCTGCATAAACCAAAGCCGGTTATAAACCCGAGCCCTTTATAAACCAGAGCCCTTTATAAACCAAAGCCGGTTATAAACCAGAGCCCGTTATAAACCAGAGCGGGTTATAAACCAGAGCCTGTTATAAACCAGAACCCTTTATAAACCAAAGCCTGTTATAAACCAGAGCCCTTTATAAACCAGAGCCTTTATAAACCAGAGCTCTTTATTCACCAGAGCCCTTTATAAACCACAGGCCGTTACAAACCAGAGCACTTTATAAACCAGAGCTCTTTATTAACCTGAGCCCTTTATAAACCAGATTTGGTTATAAACCAGAGCTCCTTATAAACCAAAGCCCATAATGAAACAGAGAAAGTTATAAACCAGAGCCCTTTATAAACCAGAGCGGGTTATAAACCAGAGCCTGTTATAAACCAGAAACCTTTATAAACCAAAGCCTGTTATAAACCAGAGCCCTTTATAAACCAGAACCTTTATAAACCAGAGCTCTTTATTCACCAGAGCCCTTTATAGACCACAGGCCGTGATAAACCAGAGCACTTTATTAACCTTGGCCCTTTATAAACCAGATTTGGTTATAAACCAGAGCTCCTTATAAACCAAAGCCCATAATGAACCAGAGCCCGTTATAAACCAGAGCCCTTTATAAAGCAGAGCCCGTTATAAACCAGAGCCCTTTATAAACCAGAGCCCTTTATAAACCAAACCCAGTTATAAACCAGAACCTGATATAAACCAGAGCCCTTTATAAACCAAAGCCTGTTATAAACCAGAGCCCTTTATAAACCAAAGCCGGTTATAAACCAGAGCCTGTTATAAACCAGTGCACTTTATAAACCAAAGCCTTTTAGAAAACAAAGCCCTTTAGAAACCAATGCCCTTTATATACCAAAGCTGGTTATAAACCAAAGCCGGTTATAAACCAGAGCCTGTTATAAACCAGAGGCCTTTATAAGCCAGAGCCCATTAAAAACCAGAGGCCTTTATAAGCCAGAGCCCATTAAAAACCAGAGCCCTTTATAAACCAAAGCCCTTTACAAACCAAAGCCCTTTAGAAACGAAAGCCCTGTAGAAACCAAAGCCCTTCATATACCAGAGCCTGTTATAAACTAGAGCCCTTTATAAACCAAAGCCGGTTATAAACCAGAGGCCGTTATAAACCAAAACCCTTTATAAGCCAAAGCCAGTTATAAACCAGAGCCGGTTATAAAACAGAGGTCTTTATAAACCAAAGCCCAATATGAACCAGAGCCCGTTATAAACCAGAGCCCTTTATAAAGCAGAGCCCGTTATAAACCAGAGCCTTTTATAAACAAGAGCCCTTTTTAAACCAAAGCCAGTTATATACCAGAGCCTGTTATAAACCAGAGCCCTTTATAAACCAGAGCCTGATATAAACCAGAGCCCTTTATAAACCAAAGCCTGTTATAACCTAGAGCTCTTTATAAACCAAAGCCTTTTAGAAAACAAAGCCCTTTAGAAACCAAAGCCCTTTATATACCAGTACCTGTTATAAACCAGACCCCTTTATAAACCGAAGCCGGTTATAAACCAGAGCCCGTTATAAACCAAAGCCCTTTATAAACAAAGCCGGTTATAAACCAGAGCCCGTTATAAACCAGAGCACTTTATAAACCAGAGCCCTTTATAAACCAAAGCCGGTTATGAACCAGAGCCCGTTATAAACCAGAGCCCGTTATGAACCAAAGCGGGTTATAAACCAGAGCCTGGTATAAACCAGAGCCCTTTATAAACCAAAGCCCGTTATAAACCAGAGCCCTTTACAAACTAGAGCCTTTATAAACCAGAGCTCTTTATTCACAAGAGCCCTTTATAAACCAGAGCCCGTTATAAACAAGAGCCCTTTATAAACGAGAGCTCTTTATTAACCAGAGCCTGTTATAAACTAGAGCCCTTTATAAACCACAGCCCTTTATAAACAAGAGCCCTTTATAAACCAAAGCCCTTTATAAACCAAAGCCGGTTATAAACCAGAACCCTTTATAAACCAGAACCCTTTATAAACAAGAGCCCGTTATAAACCAGAGTCCTTTATAAACCAAAGCCGGTTATAAACCTGAGCCCTTTATAAACCAGAGCCCTTTATAAACCAAAGCCGGTTTTAAACCAGAGCCCTTTATAAACCAGAGCCCTTCATAAACCAAAGCCTGTTATAAACCAGAGCCCTTTATAAACCAAAGCCGGTTATAAACCAGAGCCTGTTATAAACCAGTGCACTTTATAAACCAAATCTTTTTAGAAAACAAAGCCCTTTAGGAACCAAAGCCCTTTATATACCAAAGCTGGTTATAAACCAAAGCCGGTTATAAACCAGAGCCTGTTATAAACCAGAGGCCTTTATAAGCCAGAGCCCATTAAAAACCAGAGGCCTTTATAAGCCAGAGCCCATTAAAAACCAGAGCCCTTTATAAACCAAAGCCCTTTACAAACCAAAGCCCTTTAGAAACCAAAGCCCATTAGAAACCGAAGCCCTTCATATACCAGAGCCTGTTATAAACCAGAGCCCTTTATAAACCAAAGCCGGTTATAAACCAGAGGCCGTTATAAACCAAAACCCTTTATAAGCCAAAGCCAGTTATAAACCAGAGCCGGTTATAAATCAGAGGTCTTTATAAACCAAAGCCCAATATGAACCAGAGCCCTTTATAAACCAAAGCCCATCATAAACCAGAGCCTGTTATAAACCAGAGCCCTTTATAAACCAAACCCAGTTATAAACCAGAGCCTGATATAAACCAGAGCCCTTTATAAACATAAGCCTGTTATAAACCAGAGCCCTTTATAAACCAAAGCCTTTTAGAAAACAAAGCCCTTTAGAAACCAAAGCCCTTTATATACCAGTGCCTGTTATAAACCAGAGCCCTTTATAAACCGAAGCCGGTTATAAACCAGAGCCCTTTATAAACCAAAGCCCTTTATAAACCAAAGCAGGTTATAAACCAGAGCCCGTTATAAACTAGAGCACTTTATAAATCAGAGCCCTTTATAAACCAAAGCGGGTTATAAACCAGAGCCTGGTATAAACCAGAGCCCTTTATAAACCGAAGCCTGTTATAAACCAGAGCCCTTTATAAACTAGAGCCTTTATAAACCAGAGCTCTTTATTCACAAGAGCCCTTTATAAACCAGAGCCCGTTATAAACAAGAGCCCTTTATAAACGAGAGCTCTTTATTAACCAGAGCCTGTTATAAACTAGAGCCCTTTATAAACCACAGCCCTTTATAAACAAGAGCCCTTTATAAACCAAAGCCCTTTATAAACCAAAGCCGGTTATAAACCAGAACCCTTAATAAACCAGAACCCTTTATAAACCAAAGCCCTTTAGAAACCGAAGCCCTTTAGAAACCAAAGCCCTTTATAGACCAGAGCCCTTTAGAAACAAAAGCCCTTTATAGACCAGAGCCCATTATAAACCATAACCCTTCATAAACCAGAGCACTTTATAAACCAGAGATCGTTATAAACCAGAACCCTTCATAATCCAGAGCAATTTATAAACCAGAGCCCGTTATAAACCAGATCCCTTTATAAACCTGTGACCATTATAAACCAGAGCCCTGTTATAAACCAGAGGCCTTTTAAAACCAAAACCCTTTATAAGCCAGAGGCCGTTAAAATTCAGAGCCCTTTATAAACCAGAACCCTTTATAAACCAGAGCCCGTTATAAACCAGAGCCCTTTATAAACCAGAGCCCGTTATAAACAAGAGCCCTTTATAAACCCGAGCCCGTTAGAAACCAGAGCCCTTTATAAACCAGAGCCCTTTAGAAACCAAAGCCCTTTAGAAACCAAAGCCCTATTTATACCATAGCCTGTAATAATCCAGAGCCCTTTATAAATCAGAGCCCATTATAAACCAGAACCCTTTATAAACCAGAGCCCGTTATAAACCAGATCCCTTTAAAAACCAGTGCCTTTATAAACCAGAGCCCTTTATAAACCAAAGCCCTTTAGAAACCAAAGCCCTTTAGAAACCAAAGCCCATTTTAAACCAGAGCCCGTGATAAACCAGAGCCAGTTATAATGCAGAGCCCTTTATGAACCGGACCTCATTAAAAAACCAGAGCCCTTTATAAACCAGAGACCGTTATAAACCAGAACAATTTATAAACCAGAGCCCTCTATAACCCAGCGCCCTTTACAAACCAAAGCCCTTTAGAAACCAAAGCCCTTTATATACCAGAGCCTGTAATAAACCAGCGCCGTATATACACCAGAGCCCTTTATAAACCAAAGCCAGTTATAAACCAGAGCCCGTTTTAAACCGGAGCCCTGTATAAACCAAAGCCGGTTATAATCCAGAGCCTGTTATAAACCAGAGGCCTTTTTAAACCAAAGCCCGTTATAAGCCAAAGGCCGTTAAAAACCAGAGCCTGTTATAAACCAGAGCCCTTTATAAACCAGAGCCCTTTATAAACAAGAGCCCTTTATAAACCAAAGCCCTTTAGAAACCATAGCCCTTTAAAAACCAGAGCCCCTTATAAACCAGAGGCCTTTATAAACCAAAGCCCATTAGAAACCAAAGCCCTTTAGAAACCATAGCCCTTTATATACCAGAGCCTGTAATAAACCAGAGCCTGTTATAAACCAGATCCCCTTTTAAACCAAAGCCCGTTATAAACCAGAGCCCATTACAAACCACAGCACTTCATAAGCCAGAACCCTTTACAAACCAGAGCCCATTATAAACCAGAGCCCTTTAAATACCAGAGCCCCTTATAAACCAGAGGCCTTTATAAACCAAAGCCCATTAGAAACCAAAGCCCTTTAGAAACCAAAGCCCTTTATATACCAGAGCCTGTAATAAACCAGAGACGTTTATAAACCAGAGCCTTTTATAAACCAAAGCTGGTTATAAACCAGAGCCTGTTATAAACCAGAGGCCTTTTAAAACCAAAACCCTTTATAAGCCAGAGGCCGTTAAAATTCAGAGCCCTTTATAAACCAGAACCCTTTATAAACCAGAGCCCGTTATAAACCAGAGCCCTTTATAAACCAGAGCCCTTTATAAACAAGAGCCTTTATAAACCCGAGCCCGTTAGAAACCAGAGCCCTTTATAAACCAAAGCCGGTTATAAACCAGAGCCTGTTATAAACCAGAGCCCGTTATAAACCAGAGCCCTTTATAAACCAGAGCCCTTTAGAAACCAAAGCCCTTTAGAAACCAAAGCCCTATTTATACCATAGCCTGTAATAATCCAGAGCCCTTTATGAATCAGAGCCCATTATAAACCAGAACCCTTTATGAACCAGAGCCCGTTATAAACCAGATCCCTTTAAAAACCAGTGCCTTTATAAACCAGAGCCCTTTATAAACCAAAGCCCTTTAGAAACCAAAGCCCTGTAGAAACCAAAGCCCATTTTAAACCAGAGCCCGTGATAAACCAGAGCCAGTTATAATGCAGAGCCCTTTATGAACCGGACCTCATTAAAAAACCAGAGCCCTTTATAAACCAGAGACCGTTATAAACCAGAACAATTTATAAACCAGAGCCCTTTATAACCCAGCGCCCTTTACAAACCAAAGCCCTTTAGAAACCAAAGCCCTTTATATACCAGAGCCTGTAATAAACCAGGGCCCTTTATAAACAAGAGCCCTTTATAAACCAAATTCGGTTATAAACCAGAGCCCGTTACAAACCAGAGCCCTTTATAAACCAGAACCCTTTATATAACAGAGCCCGTTATAAACCAGAGCCCTTTAAAAATCAAAGCCCATTAGAAACTAAAGCCCTTATAAACCAAAGCCCTTTTTAAACCAGAGCCGGTTATATACCAGAGCCCTTTATAAACCAGAACCCTTTATAAACCAGAGCCCGTTATAAACCAGAGCCTGTTATAAACCACAGCCCGTTATAAACCAGAGCCCTTCATAAACCAAAGACGGTTATAAACCAGAGCCTGTTATAAACCAGAGGCCTTTTTAAACCAAAGCCCGTTATAAGCCAGAGGCCGTTAAAAACTAGAACCCTTCATAAACCAGCACCCTTTATAAACCAGAGCCCGTTATAAACCATAGCCCTTTATAAACCAGAGCTATTTATAAACCAAAGCCATTTATAAACCAAAGCCCTCTATATACTAGAGCCTGTTATAAACCACAGCCCTTTATAAACCAGAGCCCTGTATAAACCAAAGCTGGTTATAAACCAGAGCCTGTTATAAACCAGAGCCCTATATAAACCAGAACCCTTTATAAACCAGAGCCTGTTATAAACCAGAGCCCTTTATAAACCAAAGCCCTTTAGAAACCAAAGCCCTTGGTATACCTGAGCCCTTTGTATACCTGAGCCTGTTATAAACCAGGGCCCTTTATAAACTAGAGCCCTGTATAAACCAAAGCCGGTTATAAACCAGAGCCTGTTATAAACCAGAGCCCATTATGAACCAGAGCCCATTACAAACCAGAGCCCTTTATAAACCAGAAGCCTTTATTATCCAGAGCACCTTATAAACCAGAGTCCTTTTTAAACCAGAGCCGGTTATAGACCAGAGCACGTTATAAACCATAGCCAGTTATAAACCAGAGCCTGTTATAAACCAGAGGCCTTTTTAAACCAAAACCCGTTATAAGCCAGAGGCCGTTAAAATTCAGAGCCCTTTATAAACCAGAGCCCGTGATAAACCAGAGACAGTTATAATCCAGAGCCCTTTATGAACCGGAGCTCATTAAAAACCAGAGCCCTTTATAAACCAGAGACCGTTATAAACCAGAACAATTTATAAACCAGAGCCCTTTATAACCCAGCACCCTTTACAAACCAAAGCCCTTTAGAAACCAAAGCCCTTTATATACCAGAGCCTGTAATAAACCAGGGCCCTTTATAAACAAGAGCCCTTTATAAACCAAATTCGGTTATAAACCAGAGCCCGTTATAAACCAGAGCCCATTAAAAACCAGAGCCCTTTATAAACCAGAACCCTTTATATAACAGAGCCCATTATAAACCAGAGCCTGTTATAAACCAAAGCCCTTTATAAACCAAAGCCCTTTAGAAACCAAAGCCCTTTGTATACCTGAGTCTGTTATAAACCAGAGCCCTTTATAAACTAGAGCCCTGTATAAACCAAAGCCGGTTATAAACCAGAGCCTGTTATAAACCAGAGCCCATTATGAACCAGAGCCCATTACAAACCAGAGCCCTTTATAAACCAGAAGCCTTTATAATCCAGAGCACCTTATAAACCAGAGTCCTTTTTAAACCAGAGCCGGTTATAGACCAGAGCACGTTATAAACCATAGCCAGTTATAAACCAGAGCCTGTTATAAACCAGAGGCCTTTTTAAACCAAAACCCGTTATAAGCCAGAGGCCGTTAAAATTCAGAGCCCTTTATAAACCAGAACCCTTTATAAACCAGAGCCCATTATAAACCAGAGCCCTTTATAAACCAGAGCCCTTTGTAAACAAGAACCCTTTATAAACCAAAGCCCTTTATAAACCAAAGCCCTTTATTTACCAGAGCCTGTCATAAATCAGAACCCGTTATAAACCAGAGCCCATTACAAACCACAGCACTTCATAAACCAGAACCCTTTACAAACCAGAGCCCATTATAAACCAGAGCCCATTAAAAACCAGAGCCCCTTATAAACCAGAGGCCTTTATAAACCAAAGCCCATTAGAAACCAAAGCCCTTTAGAAACCATAGCCCTTTATATACCAGAGCCTGTAATAAACCAGAGCCTGTTATAAACCAGAGGCCTTTTTAAACCACAACCCATTATAAGCCAGAGGCCGTTAAAATTCAGAGCCCTTTATAAACCAGAACCCTTTATAAACCAGAGCCCATTATAATCCAGAGCCCTTTATAAACCAGAGCCCTTTATAAACAAGAGCCCTTTATAAACCAAAGCCCTTTAGAAACCAAAGCCCTTTATTTACCAGAGCCTGTCATAAATCAGAACCCTTTATAAACCAGAGCCCTTTATAAACCAAAGGCCTTTTATAAACAAGAGCCCGTTATAAACCAGAGCGCTTTATAAACCAGAACCCTTTATAAAGCAGAGCACCTTATAAACCAGAGCCCTTTAAAAACCAGAGCCCTTTATAAACCAGAGCCCTTTATAAACCAAAGCCCTTTAGAAACCAAAGCCCTTTTTATACCGGAGCCGGTTATAGACCAGAGCCCATTACAAACCAGAGCCCTTTATAAACCAGAACCCTTTATAAACCAAAGCCCATTAGAAACCAAAGCCCTATAGAAACTAAAGCCCTTTAGAAAACAAAGCCCTTTATATACCAGAGCCTGTAACAAACCAGCGCCGTATATACACCAGAGCCCTTTATAAACCAAAGCCGGTTATAATCCAGAGCCTGTTATAAACCAGAGGCCTTTTTAAACCAAAGCCCGTTATAAGCCAAAGGCCGTTAAAAACCAGAGCCCGTTATAAACCAGAGCTCTTTATAAACCAGAGCCCTTTATAAACAAGAGCCCTTTATAAACCAAAGCCCTTTAGAAACCATAGCCCTTTAAAAACCAGAGCCCCTTATAAACCAGAGGCTTTATAAACCAAAGCCCATTAGAAACCAAAGCCCTTTAGAAACCATAGCCCTTTATATACCAGAGCCTGTAATAAACCAGAGCCTGTTATAAACCAGATCCCCTTTTAAACCAAAGCCCGTTATAAACCAGAGCCCATTACAAACCACAGCACTTCATAAGCCAGAACCCTTTACAAACCAGAGCCCATTATAAACCAGAGCCCTTTAAAAACCAGAGCCCCTTATAAACCAGAGGCCTTTATAAACCAAAGCCCATTAGAAACCAAAGCCCTTTAGAAACCAAAGCCCTTTATATACCAGAGCCTGTAATAAACCAGAGACGTTTATAAACCAGAGCCTTTTATAAACCAAAGCTGGTTATAAACCAGAGCCTGTTATAAACCAGAGGCCTTTTAAAACCAAAACCCTTTATAAGCCAGAGGCCGTTAAAATTCAGAGCCCTTTATAAACCAGAACCCTTTATAAACCAGAGCCCGTTATAAACCAGAGCCCTTTATAAACCAGAGCCCTTTATAAACAAGAGCCCTTTATAAACCCGAGCCCGTTAGAAACCAGAGCCCTTTATAAACCAAAGCCGGTTATAAACCAGAGCCTGTTATAAACCAGAGCCCGTTATAAACCAGAGCCCTTTATAAACCAGAGCCCTTTAGAAACCAAAGCCCTTTAGAAACCAAAGCCCTATTTATACCATAGCCTGTAATAATCCAGAGCCCTTTATAAATCAGAGCCCATTATAAACCAGAACCCTTTATAAACCAGAGCCCGTTATAAACCAGATCCCTTTAAAAACCAGTGCCTTTATAAACCAGAGCCCTTTATAAACCAAAGCCCTTTAGAAACCAAAGCCCTTTAGAAACCAAAGCCCATTTTAAACCAGAGCCCGTGATAAACCAGAGCCAGTTATAATGCAGAGCCCTTTATGAACCGGACCTCATTAAAAAACCAGAGCCCTTTATAAACCAGAGACCGTTATAAACCAGAACAATTTATAAACCAGAGCCCTCTATAACCCAGCGCCCTTTACAAACCAAAGCCCTTTAGAAACCAAAGCCTTTATATACCAGAGCCTGTAATAAACCAGCGCCGTATATACACCAGAGCCCTTTATAAACCAAAGCCAGTTATAAACCAGAGCCCGTTTTAAACCGGAGCCCTGTATAAACCAAAGCTGGTTATAATCCAGAGCCTGTTATAAACCAGAGGCCTTTTTAAACCAAAGCCCGTTATAAGCCAAAGGCCGTTAAAAACCAGAGCCTGTTATAAACCAGAGCCCTTTATAAACCAGAGCCCTTTATAAACAAGAGCCCTTTATAAACCAAAGCCCTTTAGAAACCATAGCCCTTTAAAAACCAGAGCCCCTTATAAACCAGAGGCCTTTATAAACCAAAGCCCATTAGAAACCAAAGCCCTTTAGAAACCATAGCCCTTTATATACCAGAGCCTGTAATAAACCAGAGCCTGTTATAAACCAGAACCCCTTTTAAACCAAAGCCCGTTATAAACCAGAGCCCATTACAAACCACAGCACTTCATAAGCCAGAACCCTTTACAAACCAGAGCCCATTATAAACCAGAGCCCTTTAAATACCAGAGCCCCTTATAAACCAGAGGCCTTTATAAACCAAAGCCCATTAGAAACCAAAGCCCTTTAGAAACCAAAGCCCTTTATATACCAGAGCCTGTAATAAACCAGAGACGTTTATAAACCAGAGCCTTTTATAAACCAAAGCTGGTTATAAACCAGAGCCTGTTATAAACCAGAGGCCTTTTAAAACCAAAACCCTTTATAAGCCAGAGGCCGTTAAAATTCAGAGCCCTTTATAAACCAGAACCCTTTATAAACCAGAGCCCGTTATAAACCAGAGCCCTTTATAAACCAGAGCCCTTTATAAACAAGAGCCCTTTATAAACCCGAGCCCGTTAGAAACCAGAGCCCTTTATAAACCAAAGCCGGTTATAAACCAGAGCCTGTTATAAACCAGAGCCCGTTATAAACCAGA
Source organism: Cyprinodon diabolis (assembly GCA_030533445.1). Taxonomy (NCBI): domain Eukaryota; kingdom Metazoa; phylum Chordata; class Actinopteri; order Cyprinodontiformes; family Cyprinodontidae; genus Cyprinodon; species Cyprinodon diabolis. The sequence goes on along the minus strand of CM060066.1, from coordinate 55,044,729 downwards.
GCCCTTTATAAACCAGAGCCCTTTAGAAACCAAAGCCCTTTAGAAACCAAAGCCCTATTTATACCATAGCCTGTAATAATCCAGAGCCCTTTATAAATCAGAGCCCATTATAAACCAGAACCCTTTATAAACCAGAGCCCGTTATAAACCAGATCCCTTTAAAAACCAGTGCCTTTATAAACCAGAGCCCTTTATAAACCAGAACCCTTTATATAACAGAGCCCGTTATAAACCAGAGCCCTTTAAAAATCAAAGCCCATTAGAAACCAAAGCCCTTATAAACCAAAGCCCTTTTTAAACCAGAGCCGGTTATATACCAGAGCCCTTTATAAACCAGAACCCTTTATAAACCAGAGCCCGTTATAAACCAGAGCCTGTTATAAACCACAGCCCGTTATAAACCAGAGCCCTTCATAAACCAAAGACGGTTATAAACCAGAGCCTGTTATAAACCAGAGCCCTTTATAAACCAGAGCCCTTTATAAACAAGAGCCCTTTATAAACCAAAGCCCTTTAGAAACCATAGCCCTTTAAAAACCAGAGCCCCTTATAAACCAGAGGCCTTTATAAACCAAAGCCCATTAGAAACCAAAGCCCTTTAGAAACCATAGCCCTTTATATACCAGAGCCTGTAATAAACCAGAGCCTGTTATAAACCAGATCCCCTTTTAAACCAAAGCCCGTTATAAACCAGAGCCCATTACAAACCACAGCACTTCATAAGCCAGAACCCTTTACAAACCAGAGCCCATTATAAACCAGAGCCCTTTAAATACCAGAGCCCCTTATAAACCAGAGGCCTTTATAAACCAAAGCCCATTAGAAACCAAAGCCCTTTAGAAACCAAAGCCCTTTATATACCAGAGCCTGTAATAAACCAGAGACGTTTATAAACCAGAGCCTTTTATAAACCAAAGCTGGTTATAAACCAGAGCCTGTTATAAACCAGAGGCCTTTTAAAACCAAAACCCTTTATAAGCCAGAGGCCGTTAAAATTCAGAGCCCTTTATAAACCAGAACCCTTTATAAACCAGAGCCCTTTATAAACCAGAGCCCTTTATAAACAAGAGCCCTTTATAAACCCGAGCCCGTTAGAAACCAGAGCCCTTTATAAACCAAAGCCGGTTATAAACCAGAGCCTGTTATAAACCAGAGCCCGTTATAAACCAGAGCCCTTTATAAACCAGAGCCCTTTAGAAACCAAAGCCCTTTAGAAACCAAAGCCCTATTTATACCATAGCCTGTAATAATCCAGAGCCCTTTATAAATCAGAGCCCATTATAAACCAGAACCCTTTATAAACCAGAGCCCGTTATAAACCAGATCCCTTTAAAAACCAGTGCCTTTATAAACCAGAGCCCTTTATAAACCAAAGCCCTTTAGAAACCAAAGCCCTTTAGAAACCAAAGCCCATTTTAAACCAGAGCCCGTGATAAACCAGAGCCAGTTATAATGCAGAGCCCTTTATGAACCGGACCTCATTAAAAAACCAGAGCCCTTTATAAACCAGAGACCGTTATAAACCAGAACAATTTATAAACCAGAGCCCTTTATAACCCAGCGCCCTTTACAAACCAAAGCCCTTTAGAAACCAAAGCCCTTTATATACCAGAGCCTGTAATAAACCAGGGCCCTTTACAAACAAGAGCCCTTTATAAACCAAATTCGGTTATAAACCAGAGCCCGTTACAAACCAGAGCCCTTTATAAACCAGAACCCTTTATATAACAGAGCCCGTTATAAACCAGAGCCCTTTAAAAATCAAAGCCCATTAGAAACCAAAGCCCTTATAAACCAAAGCCCTTTTTAAACCAGAGCCGGTTATATACCAGAGCCCTTTATAAACCAGAACCCTTTATAAACCAGAGCCCGTTATAAACCAGAGCCTGTTATAAACCACAGCCCGTTATAAACCAGAGCCCTTCATAAACCAAAGACGGTTATAAACCAGAGCCTGTTATAAACCAGAGGCCTTTTTAAACCAAAGCCCGTTATAAGCCAGAGGCCGTTAAAAACTAGAACCCTTCATAAACCAGCACCCTTTATAAACCAGAGCCCGTTATAAACCATAGCCCTTTATAAACCAGAGCTATTTATAAACCAAAGCCATTTATAAACCAAAGCCCTCTATATACTATAGCCTGTTATAAACCACAGCCCTTTATAAACCAGAGCCCTGTATAAACCAAAGCTGGTTATAAACCAGAGCCTGTTATAAACCAGAGCCCTTTATAAACCAGAACCCTTTATAAACCAGAGCCCGTTATAAACCAGAGCCCTTTATAAACCAAAGCCCTTTAGAAACCAAAGCCCTTTGTATACCTGAGCCCTTTGTATACCTGAGCCTGTTATAAACCAGAGCCCTTTATAAACTAGAGCCCTGTATAAACCAAAGCCGGTTATAAACCATAGCCCTTTATAAACCACAGCCCTTTATAAACCAAAGCCGGTTATAAACCAGAGCCCGTTTTAAACCAGAGCGCTTTATAAACCAGAACCCTTTATAAAGCAGAGCACCTTATAAACCAGAGCCCTTTAAAAACCAGAGCCCTTTATAAACCAGAGCCCTTTATAATCCAAAGCCCTTTAGAAACCAAAGCCCTTTTTATACCGAAGCCGGTTATAGACCAGAGCCCATTACAAACCAGAGCCCTTTATAAACCAGAACCCTTTATAAACCAAAGCCCATTAGAAAGCAAAGCCCTTTAGAAACCAAAGCCCTTTATATACCAGAGCCTGTAATAAACCAGAGCCGTATATACACCAGAGCCCTTTATAAACCAAAGCCGGTTATAAACCAGAGCCCGTTTTAAACCGGAGCCCTGTATAAACCAAAGCCGGTTATAATCCAGAGCCTGTTATAAACCAGAGGCCTTTTTAAACCAAAGCCCGTTATAAGCCACAGGCCGTTAAAAACCAGAGCCCGTTATAAACCAGAGCCCTTTATAAACCAGAGCTCTGTATAAACCAAAGCCGGTTATAAACCAGAGCCCGTTATGAACCAGAGTCCTTTATAAACCAAAGCCGGTTATAAACGAGAGCCCGTTATAAACCATAGCCCTTTATAAACCACAGCCCTTTATAAACCAAAGCCGGTTTTAAACCAGAGCCCGTTATAAACCAGAGCCCATTACAAACCAGAGCCCTTCATAAACCAGAAACCTTTATAAACCAGAGCACCTTATAAACCAGAGCCCTTTTTAAACCAGAGCCGGTTATAGACTAGAACCCGTTATAAACCATAGCCAGTTATAAACCAGAGCCCGTTATAAACCAAAGCCGGTTAATAAACCAGAGCCTGTTATAAACAAGATCCCCTTTTAAACCGTAGCCCATTATAAACCAGAGCCCATTACAAACCACAGCACTTCATAAACCAGAACCCTTTACAAACCAGAGCCCATTATAAACCAGAGCCCTTTAAAAACCAGAGCCCCTTATAAACCAGAGGCCTTTATAAACCAAATCCCATTAGAAACCAAAGCCCTTTAGAAACCAAAGCCATTTATATACCAGAGCCTGTAATAAACTTGAGTGGCAGAAGGGGGAACCAGGAGGGTTATGAGGCTGTAGGCAGGCTGAGGGCTTGTTGGAGGCTGAGCTTGGTTGAGAGCTAGTACATCACCAGGTTTAGGTTTCCATTCCAGATTCTTCAGAGCCTGTTACAGAGTCGGCTGGCAGGTCCTTGGCAGGTTTGGTTCTCCAGGGTTCTTCTGAGATCAGACAGACAGATTTCCAACAGAGAAATTCTCCAGGGGTTTCTGGTTTCAGACAGGTTCAACCTGGGAAACAGAGAGGACAAAAGGATCAGGTTCAGGTTCAGGTCTCGTAGTCAGGAGACTAGACAGACTGGTTGGCTCAGGGTTTGCTGTACCGTGACGGACTAACACTCTGGCACCGGAGTGTGGTCCTCAGCCCAATTAAATGCTGGTCTCCTCAAGAGCAGATGAGGAACATCTGGTGAAGTGAGCTCCAGCTTCAGGAGAAAAGGTAGACAGAACCCCAGATCCCAACAGTAACAAAAAATCCCCAGGAAGGGATCCTCGGCACCCTGTGGTGGGCAAGCCTCAGGATCCCAACAGAGCCCTTTAGAAACCAAAGCCCTTTAGAAACCAAAGCCCGTTTAAACCAAAGCCAGTTATAAACCAGAGCTGGTAATAAACCTGAGCCCTTTATGAACCAGAGCCCATTAAAAACCAGAGCCCTTAATAAACCAGAGCCCGTTATAAACCAGAGCCCTTTATAAACCAGAGCCCTTTATAAACCAGCGCGCTTTATAAACCTGAGCCCTTTATAAACAAAAGCCGGTTATAAACCAGAGCCCGTTATAATCCAGAGCCCTTTATGAAACAAAGCCGGTTACAAACAAGAGCCTGTTATAAACCAGAGATCTTTTTAAATCAAAGCCCGTTATAAGCCAGAGGCCTTTAAAAACCAGAGCCCTTTATAAACCAGAACCCTTTATAAACCAGAGCCTGTTATAAACCAGAGCGCTTTATAAACTAGAGCCCTTCATAAACCAAAGCCGGTTATAAACCAGAGCCCTTTATAAACCAAAGCCAGTTATAAACCAGAGAATGTTATCTACCAGAGCCCTTTATAAACCGGAGCCCGTTATAAACCAAAGCCGGTTATAAACCAGATCCTGTTATAAACCAGAGCCTGTTATAAACCAAAGCTCGTTATAAACCAGAGCCAATTATTAACCAGAGCCCTTTATAAACCAAAGCCCTTCTTAAACCAGAGCCGGTTATAAACCAGATTCCTTCATAAACCAGAACCCTTTATAAACCAAAGCCCGTTATAAACCAGAGCCCATTACATACCAGAGCCTTTTATAAACCAGAACCCTTTATAAACCAGACCCGTTATAAACCAGAGCCCTTTAAAAACCAGAGGCGTTTATAAACCAGAGCCCTTTATAAACAAAAGCCCTTCATAAACCAAAGCCCTTTAGAAACCAAAGCCCTTTGGAAACCAAAGCCCTATAGAAACCAAAGCCCTTTATATACCAGAGTCTGTCATACAACGAGAACCCTTTATAAACCAGAGCCCATTATAAACCAGAACCTGTAATAAACCAGAGCCCTTTATGAACCAGAGCCCATTAAACTAGAGCCCGTTATAAACCAGAGCCCTTTATAAACCAAAGCCCTTAAGAAACCAAAGCCCTTTATATACCAGAGCCCTTTATAAACTCAAGCCCTTAATAAACCAGATCCCTTCATAAACCGGAGCCCTTTATAAACCAGAGCCATTTATGAAATCAGAGCCCTTTATATACCAGAGCCGGTTATAAACTAGAGCCAGTTATAAACCAGAGCCCGTTATAAACCAAAGCCGTTTATAAACCAGAGCCTGTTATAAACCAGAGCCCTTTTTAAACCAAAGCCCGTTATAAACCAGAGACCCATTACAAACCAGAGCCCTTTATAAACCAGAACCCTTTATAAAGCAGAGCCCGTTATAAACCAAAGCCCATTAGAAACCAAAGGCCTTTTTAAACCAGAGCCGGTTATAGACCAGAGCCCTTTATAAACCAGAGCCCGTTATGAACCAGAGAACTTTATAAACCAGAGCCCTTTTTAAACCAAAGCCGGTTATGAACCACAGCCCGTTATAAACCAGAGCCCCTTATAAACCAAAGCCGGTTATGAACCAGAGCCTGTTATAAACAAGAGGCCTTTTTAAACCAAAGCCCGTTATAAGCCAGAGCCCTTTATAAACCAGAGCCCTTTATAAACAAGAGCTCTTTATAAACCAAAGCCCTTTATAAAGCAAAGCCCATCAGAAGCCAAAGCCCTTTAAAAAACAAAGGCCTTTTTAAACCAGAGCCGGTTATATACCAGAGTCCGTTAAAAACCAGAGCCCTTTATAAACCAGAGCCCTTTATAAACAAGATCCCTTTATAAACCAAAGTCAGTTCTAAAACCAGAGCCCGTTATAAACCAGAGCCCTTTTTAAACCAAAGCCCGATTAAACCAGAGCCCCTTACAGACCAGAGCCCTTTATAAACCAGAACACTTTATAAACCAGAGCCCATTATAAACCAGAGCCCTTTAAAAACCAGAGACCTTTATAAACCAGAGCCCTTTATAAAGCAAAGCCCATCAGAAGCCAAAGCCCTTTAAAAAACAAAGGCCTTTTTAAACCGGAGCCGGTTATATACCAGTGTCCGTTAAAAACCAGAGCCCTTTTTAAACCAGAGCTGGTTACAGACCAGAGCCCGTTATAAACAAGAGCCCTTATAAACCGAAGCCGGTTATAAACCAGAGCCTGTTATAAACCAGAGCCCTTTATAAACCAAAGCCGGTTATAAACCAGAGCCCATTACAAACCGGAGCCCTTTATAAACCAGAACCCGTTATAAACCAAAGCCCTTTATAAACAAGAGCCCTTTATAAATCAGCGCCCTTTATAAACCAAAGCTCTTTAGAAACCAAAGCCCTCTTTGAACCAGAGCCCATTAAAAAACCAGAGCCCTTTATAAACTAGAGCCCGTTATAAACCAGAGCCCTTTATAAACCAGAGCCTTTTATAACCCAGCGCCCTATATAAACTAGAGCCCTTTAGAAACCAAAGCCCTTTATATACCAGAGCCTGTAATAAACCAGAGCCCTTTATAAACCGAAGCCGGTTATGAACCAGAGCCCGTTATAAACCAGAGCCCCTTATAAACCAAAGCCGGTTATAAACCAGAGCCTGTTATAAACCAGAGGCCTTTTTTAACCAAAGCCCGTTATAAGCCAGAGACCGTTAAAAACCAGAGCCCTTTATAAACTAGAACCCTTTATAAACCAGAGCCCATTATATACCAGAGCTCTTTATAAACCAGAGCCCTTTATAAACAAGAGCCTGTCATAAAACGAGAACCCTTTATAAACCGGAGCCCTTTATAAACCAAAGCTGGTTTTAAACCAGAGCCCGTTATAAACGAGAACACTTTATAAACCAGATCCGGTTATAAACCAGAGCCTGTTATAAACCAGACGCCTTTATAAACCAAAGCCCGTTAGAAGACAGAGCCCATTAAAAACCAGAGCCCTTTATAAACCAGAACCCTTTCTAAACCAGATCCCGTTATAAACCAGAGCCTGTTATAAACGAGAACCCTTTATAAACCAAAGCCGGTTAAAAACCAGAGCCTGTTATAAACCAGAGGCTTTTATAAGCCAGATCCCATTAAAAACCAGGGCCCTTTATAAACCAGAACCCTTTATAAACCTGAGCCCATAATAAACCACAGCCCTTTACAAACCAGAGCCCTTTATAAACCAGAGCCCTTTATAAACCAAAGCCCTGTATAAACCAAAGCCGGTTATAAACCAGAGCCCGTTATAAACCAGAGCCCTTTATAAACCAAAGCCGGTTATGAACCATAGCCCTTTATAAACCACAGCCCTTTATAAACCAAAGCCGGTTATAAACCAGAGCCCGTTATAAACCAGAGCCCATTACAAACCGGAGCCCTTTATGAACCAGAACCCTTTATAAAACCAGAGCACCTTATAAACCAGAGCCCTTTAAAAACCAGAGCCCTTTATAAACCAGAGCCCTTTATAAACCAAAGCGGGTTATAAACCAGAGCCCATTATAAACCAGAGCTTGTTATTCACCAGAGCCCTTTATAAACCGGAGCCCGTTATAAACCAAAGCCGGTTATAAACCAGATCCTGTTATAAACCAGAGCCCGTTATAAACCAAAGCTCGTTATAAACCAGAGCCAATTATTAACCAAAGCCCTTTATAAACCAAAGCCCTTTATATACCAGAGCCTGTTATAAACCAGAGCCCTTTATAAACCAGAACCCTTTATAAAGCAGAGCCCGTTATAAACCAAAGCCCGTTATAAACCAAAGCCCATTAGAAACCAAAGCCCTTTAGAAACCAAAGGCCTTCTTAAACCAGAGCCGGTTATAGACCAGAGCCCTTTATAAACCAGAGCCCGTTATGAACCATAGACCTTTATAAACCAGAGCCCTTTATAACCCAGCGCCCTTTATAAACCAGTGCCCTTTAGAAACCAAAGCCCTTTATATACCAGGGCCTGTAGTAAACCAGAGCCCTTTATAAACCAGAGCCCTTTTTAAACCAAAGCCGGTTATGAACCACAGCCCGTTATAAACCAGAGCCCCTTATAAACCAAAGCCGGTTATGAACCAGAGCCTGTTATAAACAAGAGGCATTTTTAAACCAAAGCCCGTTATAAGCCAGAGCCCTTTATAAACCAGAACCCTTTATAAACAAGAGCCCTTTATAAACCAAAGCTCTTTAGAAACCAAAGCCCTATAGAAACCAAAGCCCTTTATATACCAGCGGCCTTTTTAGCCAGATCCCATTAAAAACCAAGGCCCTTTATAAACCAGAACCCTTTATAAACCAGAGCCCTTTATAAATCAGAGCCCTTTACAAACCAGAGCCCTTTATAAACAAGACCCCTTTATAAACCAAAGCCCGTTATTAACCAGATCCCTTTATAAACCAAAGCCGGTTATACACCAGACTCCGTTATAAAACAGCCCTTTAGAAACCAAAGCCCTTTTTAAACCAGGGCCGGTTATAGACCAGATCCCTTTATAAACCAAAGTCAGTTCTAAAACCAGAGCCCGTTATAAACCAGAGCCCTTTTTAAACCAAAGCCCGATTAAACCAGAGCCCCTTACAAACCAGAGACCTTTATAAACCAGAACACTTTATAAACCAGAGCCCATTATAAACCAGAGCCCTTTAAAAACCAGAGACCTTTATAAATCAGAGCCCTTTATAAAGCAAAGCCCATCAGAAGCCAAAGCCCGTTAAAAAACAATGTTATAAACCAGAGACGGTTATATACCAGAGTCCGTTAAAAACCAGAGCCCTTTTTAAACCAGAGCTGGTTATAGACCAGAGCCCGTTATAAACAAGAGCCCGTTATAAACAAGAGCCCTTTATAAACGGAAGCCGGTTATAAACCAGAGCCTGTTATAAACCAGAGCCCGTTATAAACCAAAGCCGGTTATAAACCAGAGCCCATTACAAACCAGAGCCCTTTATAAACCAGAACCCTTTATAAACCAGAACCCGTTATAAACCAAAGCCCTTTATAAACCAGAGCCCTTTATAAATCAGCGCCCTTTATAAACCAAAGCTCTTTAGAAACCAAAGCCCTTTAGAAACCAAAGCCCTCTTTGAACCAGAGCCCATTAAAAGACCACAGCCCTTTATAAACTAGAGCCCGTTATAAACCAGAGCCCTTTATAAACCAGAGCCTTTTATAACCCAGCGCCCTTTATAAACTAGAGCCCTTTAGAAACCAAAGCCCTTTATATACCAGAGCCTGTAATAAACCAGAGCCCTTTATAAACTGAAGCCGGTTATGAACCAGAGCCCGTTATAAACTGGAGCCCCTTATAAACCAAAGCAGGTTATAAGCCAGAGACCGTTAAAAACCAGAGCCCTTTATAAACTAGAACCCTTTATAAACCAGAGCCCATTATATACCAGAGCCCTTTATAAACCAGAACCCTTTATAAACAAGAGCTCTTTATGAACCAAAGCCCTTTAGAAACCAAAGCCCTATAGAAACCAAAGCCCTTTATATACCAGAGCCTGTCATAGAACGAGAACCCTTTATAAACCAGAGCCCTTTATAAACCAAAGCCGGTTTTAAACCAGAGCCCGTTATAAACGAGAACACTTTATAAACCAGATCCGGTTATAAACCAGAGCCTGTTATAAACCAGACACCTTTATAAACCAAAGCCCGTTAGAAGACAGAGCCCATTAAAAACCAGAGCCCTTTATAAACCAGAACCCTTTCTAAACCAGATCCCGTTATAAACCAGAGCCTGTTATAAATGAGAACCCTTTATAAACAAGCCGGTTATAAACCAGAGCTTGTTATAAACCAGAGGCCTTTATAAGCCAGATCCCATTAAAAACCAGGGCCCTTTATAAACCAGAACCCTTTATAAACCTGAGCCCATAATAAACCACAGCCCTTTACAAACCAGCGCCCTTTATAAACCAGAGCCCTTTATATACCAAAGCCCTGTATAAACCAAAGCCGGTTATAAACCAGAGCCTGTTATAAACCAGAGCCCTTTATAAACCAAAGCCGGTTATAAACCATAGCCCTTTATAAACCACAGCCCTTTATAAACCAAAGCCGGTTATAAACCAGAGCCCGTTATAAACCAGAGCCCATTACAAACCAGAGCCTTTTATGAACCAGAACCCTTTATAAACCAGAGCACCTTACAAACCAGAGACCTTTATAAACCAGAACACTTTATAAACCAGAGCCCTTTATAAACCAAAGCGGGTTATAAACCAGAGCCCATTATAAACCAGAGCTTGTTATTCACCAGAGCCTGTTATAAACCAGAGCCCTTTATATACCAGAGCCCTTTATAAACCAAAGCCATTTATAAACCAGAGCCTGTTATAAACCAGAACCCTTTATAAACCAAAGCCGGTAATAAACCAGAGCCTGTTATAAACCAGGGCCCTTTATAAACCAGAACCCTTTATAATCCTGAGCCCGTCATAAACCACAGCCCTTTACAAACCAGAGCCCTTTATAAACCAGAGCCCTTTATAAACCAAAGCCCTTTATAAACCAAAGGCCTTTAGAAACCAAAGCCCTTTATATACCAGAGCCTGTTATAAACCAGAGCCCTTTATAAACCAGAGCACTGTATAAACCAAAGCCGGTTATAAACCAGAGCCATATTTTATGGGATTCTTTATAAATGAGATTGGTCTTATTAAAAATAAGATCATAAGCACTCCTCTATCCGCGATTGTACCTGAGGTAGTCATGGAATCTGATCCGGGTTTAGACTGCTTTGATCCAGTTGAACTTTCTGAATTAGCAAAATTATTGTCTTCATCTAAGCCTTCAACTTGTATGTTAGATCCAGTTCCAACCAGGTTATTTAAGGAGGTATTCCCTTTGATCTCCTCCTCCATTTTAGATATGATTAATCTATCTCTGTTACAGGGATATGTACCTAAAGCTTTTAAGGTTGCTGTAATTAAACCTCTGCTTAAGAAACCGTCTCTTGACCCAGATGACTTTGTCAATTATAGACCTATATCCAATCTTCCTTTCTTATCCAAAATTCTTGAGAAAGTAGTTGCCAAACAAGTTTGCGATCACTTACACCATAATGAACTTTTTGAAGAGTTTCAGTCTGGCTTTAGAGCTCATCATAGCACTGAAACAGCTCTGGTGAAAGTCACTAATGATATTCTCATGGCCTCAGATAATGGACTTGTATCTGTGCTCGTCCTGTTGGATCTTAGTGCTGCATTTGATACAGTTGACCATAATATTCTTTTAGAAAGACTTGAATATTTTGTTGGAATTAAAGGAACAGCACTAGACTGGTTTAAATCTTATCTATTTGATCGAATTCAATTTGTTCATGTTAATGATAGATCTTCAACACGCTCAAAGGTTACCTGTGGAGTACCACAGGGATCAGTGCTAGGACCAATTCTCTTTACTTTATACATGCTACCAATCGGTAGAATTATTAGACAGCATGGGATTAATTTTCACTGTTATGCTGATGATACCAAGCTATATATCAGACTATAAATCCAGATGAAGCTAACCCATTACATATATTACAGGCATGTCTTGAAGACATAAAAACCTGGAAGACTCTTAACTTTCTGCTTCTGAATGCAGACAAAACAGAAGTTATAGTCTTTGGACCAGAGTCTCTGAAAAAGAAGCTGATTAGCCAGTCACTTCATTTGGATGGGATTAAACTGATTTCAGATAATAAAGTAAAAAATCTTGGTGGTAATTTTGATCAGGACCTTTCATTTAAATCCCATATCAAAGAGGTTTCTAGAATTTCCTTCTTTCATCTGAGGAACATTGCAAAAATTAGAAATCTCCTGTCCAGGGGTGATGCTGAGAAACTAGTCCATGCATTTGTTACTTCAAGGCTGGACTATTGTAATTCTTTACTATCAGGAAGTCCACAAGCTGTAGTTAAAAGCCTTCAGCTGATCCAAAATGCTGCAGCCAGAGTTTTGATGAAAACTAAAAAGAGAGATCACATCTCTCCTATCCTGGCTTCTCTTCATTGGCTTCCTGTTAAATCAAGAATAGAATTTAAAATCCTTCTTCTCACATATAAAGCCTTAAATGGCCAAGCTCCATCTTATATCACAGATCTGATTGTTCCTTATGTTCCTAACAGAGCACTTCGCTCTCAATCTGCAGGTTTACTAGTGGTTCCTAGAATTTCTAAAAGTAGAATGGGAGGCAGATCTTTTAGTTATCAGGCTCCTCTCCTGTGGAACCAACTACCAGTTTTAGTCCGTGAGGCAGAAGACCTGTCTACTTTTAAGGCTAGACTTAAAACTTTCCTTTTTGATAAAGCTTATAGTTAGGGTGGCTCAGGTTATCCTCAGCTGTCTTTAAAGTTATGCTGCTATAGGCTTAGACTTTTGGAGGACATAGGGACCCCCATTTCATCATTCTGCTTCATTCTCTCTCTGTTCTCCTATTCTGCAGAATCTGTTAGTTCAATCTCTAACGTTCTGCTCTATCTGCTTTTCCTCAGAGTAGCTTTGCCTAGTCTGTTCCTGTTTGGCTGTGACGTCATCCTGGAAAGAAACATCAGCTGTGCTGCTTCCATCAACACCCTTGTTTATAGATGTTGGAGATCGGCCTGTTTTCCAATGTGGTCCTGTTTCTCTGACCGTGACTGAGTGGATGTGCTCTCTTCGTCCTCTGACATTGGAGCTGCCTTGGAGCTCGTCTGCCTGGCTGTGTGTTTCCTGGCCGGGGCCGCTTTTTACAGCTGCTTTTTGTATCTCTGCTTCTTTCTCCTTGAACCCCAGTCGGCCTCGGCAGATGGCCGCTCACACTGAGCCTGGTTCTGCTGGAGGTTTCTTCCTGTTCAAAGGGATTTTTTCCTCTCCACTGTCGCTACAAGCATGCTTAGTGTGAGGGATTGTATTTGAGTCAATGAGTCAATGCAATCAACTGGTTTTCCTTAGATAGAAAACTTTGTATCAATTTGACTGTATGATCTTGTTGAACTGTAAAGTGCCTTGAGATGACATTTGTTGTGAATTTGGCGCTATATAAATGAACTGAATTGAATTGAATTATAAACCAGAGCCCGTTATAAACCAGAGCCCTTTATAAACCAAAGCCGGTTATAAACCAGAGCCCATTATAAACCATAGCCCTTTATAAACCACAGCCCTTTATAAACCAAAGCCGGTTATAAACCAGAGCCCGTTATAAACCACAGCCCATTACAAACCAGAACCCCTTATAAACCAGAGCCCTTTAAAAACCAGAGCCCTTTATAATCCAGAGCCCGTCATAAACCATAGCCCTTTATAAACCAGAGCCCTTTATAAACCAAAGCCGGTTATAAACCAGAGCCCTCTATGAACCAGAGCCCATTAAAAAACCAGAGCCCTTTATAAACCAGAGCCCCTTATAAACCATAGCCCTTTATAAACCAGAGCCCTTTATAAACCAAAGCCGGTTATAAACCAGAGCCCGTTATAAACCAGAGCTCGTTAATCACCAGAGCCTGTTGTTCACCAGAGCCTGTTATAAACCAGAGCACTTTATAAACCAGAGCCCTATATAAACCAAAGCCGTTTATAAACCAGAGCCTGTTATAAACGAGAACCCTTTATAAACCAAAGCCAGTTATAAACCAGAGCCTGTTATAAACGAGAACCCTTTATAAACCAAAGCCAGTTGTAAACCAGAGCCTGTTATAAATCAGAGGCCTTTATAAGCCAGATCCCATTAAAAACCAGGGCCCTTTATAAACCAGAACCCTTTATAAACCAGAACCCTTTATAAACCTGAGCCCGTCATAAACCACAGCCCTTTACAAACTAGAGCCCTTTATAAACCAGAGCCCTTTATAAACCGAAGCCCTTTAGAAACCAAAGCTCTTTAGAAACCAAAGCCCTATATTTACCAGAGCCTGTTATAAACCAGAGCCCTTTATAAACCAGAGCCCTGTATAAACCAAAGCCGGTTATAAACCAGAGCCCGTTATAAACCAGAGCCCTTTATAAACCAAAGCCGGTTATAAACCATAGCCCTTTATAAAACATAGCCCTTTATAAACCAAAGCCGGTTATAAACCAAAGCCCGTTATAAACCAGAGCCCATTACAAACCAGAGCCCTTTATAAACCAGAACCCTTTATTAACCAGAGCACCTTATAAACCAGAGCCCTTTAAAAACCAGAGCCCTTTATAAACCAGAGCCCTTTATAAACCAAAGCGAGTTATAAACCAGAGCCCATTATAAACTAGAGCTTGTTATTCACCAGAGCCTGTTATAAACCAGAGCCCTTTATAAACCAGAGCCCTTTATAAACCAGAACCCTTTATACACCTGAGCCCCTAATAAACCACAGCCCTTTACAAACCAGAGCCCTTTATAAACCAGAGCCCTTTATAAACCGAAGCCCTTTAGAAACCAAAGCTCTTTAGAAACCAAAGCCCTATATTTACCAGAGCCTGTTATAAACCAGAGCCCTTTATAAACCAGAGCCCTGTATAAACCAAAGCCGGTTATAAACCAGAGCCCGTTATAAACCAGAGCCCTTTATAAACCAAAGCCGGTTATAAACCATAGCCCTTTATAAAACATAGCCCTTTATAAACCAAAGCCGGTTATAAACCAGAGCCCGTTATAAACCAGAGCCCATTACAAACCAGAGCCCTTTATAAACCAGAACCCTTTATTAACCAGAGCACCTTATAAACCAGAGCCCTTTAAAAACCAGAGCCCTTTATAAACCAGAGCCCTTTATAAACCAAAGCGAGTTATAAACCAGAGCCCATTATAAACTAGAGCTTGTTATTCACCAGAGCCTGTTATAAACCAGAGCCCTTTATAAACCAGAGCCCTTTATAAACCAGAACCCTTTATAAACCAAAGCCGGTAATAAACCAGAGCCTGTTATAAACCAGAGGCCTTTATAAGCCAGATCCCATTAAAAACCAGGGCCCTTTATAAACCAGAGACCTTTATAAACCGAAGCCCTTTAGAAACCAAAGCCCTTTAGAAACCAAAGCCCTATATTTACCAGGGCCTGTTATAAACCAGAGCCCTTTATAAACCAGAGCCCTGTATAAACCAAAGCCAGTTATAAACCAGAGCCCGTTATAAACCAGAGCCCTTTATAAACCAAAGCCGGTTATAAACCATAGCCCTTTATAAACCACAGCACTTTATAAACCAAAGCCGGCTATAAACCAGAGCCCGTTATAAACCAGAGCCCATTACAAACCAAAGCCCTTTATAAACCATAACCTTTTATTAATCAGAGCACCTTATAAACCAGAGCCCTTTAAAAACCAGAGCCCTTTATAAACCAGAGCCCTTTATAAACCAAAGCGGGTTATAAACCAGAGCCCATTATAAACTAGAGCTTGTTATTCACCAGAGCCTGTTATAAACCAGAACCCTTTATAAACCAAAGCCGGTAATAAACCAGAGCCTGTTATAAACCAGAGGCCTTTATAAGCCAGATCCCATTAAAAACCAGGGCCCTTTATAAACCAGAACCCTTTATAATCCTGAGCCCGTCATAAACCACAGCCCTTTACAAACCAGAGCCCTTTATAAACCAGAGCCCTTTATAAACCAAAGCCCTTAAGAAACCAAAGCCCTTTAGAAACCAAAGCCCTTTATATACCAGAGCCTGTTATAAACCAGAGCCCTTTATAAACCAGAGCACTGTATAAACCAAAGCTTGTTATAAACCAGAACCCGTTATAAACCAGAGCCCTTTACAAACCAAAGCCGGTTATAAACAAGAGCCCGTTGTAAACCATAGCCCTTTATAAACCACAGCCCTTTATAAACCAAAGCCGGTTATAAACCATAGTCCTTTATAAACCAGAGCCCTTTATAAACCAGAACCCTTTATAAACCAGAGCACCTTATAAACCAGAGCCCATTAAAAACCAGAGCCCTTTATAATCCAGTGCCCTTTAGAAACCAAAGCCCTGTTTAAACCAGAGCCGGTTATAGACCAGAGCCCTTTATAAACCATAGCCCTTTATAAACCAGAGCCCTTTATAAACCAAAGCCAGTTATAAACTAGAGCCAGTTATAAACCAGAGCCCTTTATAAACCAAAGCCGGTTATAAACCAGAGCCCTCTATGAACCAGAGCCCATTAAAAAACCAGAGCCCTTTATAAACCAGAGCCCCTTTTAAACCATAGCCCTTTATAAACCAGAGTCCTTTATAACCCAGCGCCCTTTATAAACCAGAGCCCTTTAGAAACCAAAGCCCTTTATATACCAGAGCCTGTAATAAACCAGAGCCCTATATAAACCAAAGCCGTTTATAAACCAGAGCCTGTTATAAACGAGAACCCTTTATAAACCAAAGCCAGTTATAAACAAGAGCCTGTTATAAACCAGAGCCCTTTATAAACCAGAGCCCTGTATAAACGAAAGCCGGTTATAAACCAGAGCCCGTTATAAACCAGAGCCCTTTATAAACCAAAGCCGGTTATAAACCATAGCCCTTTATAAACCACAGCCCTTTATAAACCAAAGTCGGTTATAAACCAGAGCCCGTTATAAACCAGAGCCCATTACAAACCAGAGCCCTTTATAAACCAGAACCTTTTATTAATCAGAGCACCTTATAAACCAGAGCCCTTTATAAACCAAAGCGGGTTATAAACCAGAGCCCATTATAAACTAGAGCTTGTTATTCACCAGAGCCTGTTATAAACCAGAGCCCTTTATAAACCAGAGCCCTTTATAAACCAAAGCCATTTATAAACCAGAGCCTGTTATAAACCGCAACCCTTTATAAACCAAAGCCGGTAATAAACCAGAGCCTGTTATAAACCAGAGGCCTTTATAAGCCAGATCCCATTAAAAACCAGGGCCCTTTATAAACCAGAACCCTTTATAATCCTGAGCCTGTCATAAACCACAGGCCTTTACAAACCAGAGCCCTTTATAAACCAGAGCCCTGTATAAACCAAAGCCGGTTATAAACCAGAGCCCGTTATAAACCAGAGCCCTTTATAAACCAAAGCCGGTTATAAACCATAGCCCTTTAAAAACCACAGCCCTTTATAAACCAAAGCCGGTTATAAACCAGAGCCCGTTATAAACCAGAGCCCATTACAAACCAGAGCCCTTTATAAACCAGAACCTTTTATTAATCAGAGCACCTTATAAACCAGAGCCCTTTAAAAACCAGAGCCCTTTATAAACCAGAGCCCTTTATAAACCAAAGCGGGTTATAAACCAGAGCCCATTATAAACTAGAGCTTGTTATTCACCAGAGCCTGTTATAAACCAGAGCCCTTTATAAACCAGAACCCTTTATAAACCAAAGCCGGTAATAAACCAGAGCCTGTTATAAACCAGAGGTCTTTATAAGCCAGATCCCATTAAAAACCAGGGCCCTTTATAAACCAGAGCCCTTTATAAACCGAAGCCCTTTATAAACCAAAGCCCTTTAGAAACCAAAGCCCTATATTTACCAGGGCCTGTTATAAACCAGAGCCCTTTATAAACCAGAGCCCTGTCTAAACCAAAGCCGGTTATAAACCAGAGCCCGTTATAAACCAGAGCCCTTTATAAACCAAAGCCGGTTATAAACCATAGCCCTTTATAAACCACAGCCCTTTATAAACCAAAGCCGGTTATAAACCAGAGCCCGTTATAAACCAGAGCCCATTACAAACCAGAGCCCTTTATAAACCAGAACCTTTTATTAATCAGAGCACCTTATAAACCAGAGCCCTTTAAAAACCAGAGCCCTTTATAAACCAGAGCCCTTTATAAACCAAAGCGGGTTATAAACCAGAGCCCATTATTAACTAGAGCTTGTTATTCACCAGAGCCTGTTATAAACCAGAACCCTTTATAAACCAAAGCCGGTAATAAACCAGAGCCTGTTATAAACCAGAGGCCTTTATAAGCCAGATCCCATTTAAAACCAGGGCCCTTTATAAACCAGAACCCTTTATAATCCTGAGCCCGTCATAAACCACAGCCCTTTACAAACCAGAGCCCTTTATAAACAAGAGCCCTTTATAAACCAAAGCCCTTAAGAAACCAAAGCCCTTTAGAAACCAAAGCCCTTTATATACCAGAGCCTGTTATAAACCAGAGCCCTTTATAAAACAGAGCACTGTATAAACCAAAGCTTGTTATAAACCAGAGCCCGTTATAAACCAGAGCCCTTTATAAACCAAAGCCGGTTATAAACAAGAGCCCGTTATAAACCATAGCCCTTTATAAACCACAGCCCTTTATCAACCAAAGCCGGTTATAAACCAGAGCCCTTTATAAACCACAGCCCATTACAAACTAGAGCCCTTTATAAACCAGAACCCTTTATAAACCAGAGCACCTTATAAACCAGAACCCTTTAAAAACCAGAGCCCTTTATAATCCAGTGCCCTTTAGAAACCAAAGCCCTTTTTAAACCAGAGGCGGTTATAGACCAGAGCCCTTTATAAACCATAGCCCTTTATAAACCAGAGCCCTTTATAAACCAAAGCCAGTTATAAACTAGAGCCAGTTATAAACCAGAGCCCTTTATAAACCAAAGCCGGTTATAAACCAGAGCCCTCTATGAACCAGAGCCCATTAAAAAACCAGAGCCCTTTATAAACCAGAGCCCCTTATAAACCATAGCCCTTTATAAACCAGAGCCCTTTATAACCCAGCGCCATTTATAAACCAGAGCCCTTTAGAAACCAAAGCCCTTTATATACCAGAGCCTGTAATAAACCAGAGCCCTATATAAACCAAAGCCGTTTATAAACCAGAGCCTGTTATAAACGAGAACCCTTTATAAATCAAAGCCAGTTATAAACCAGAGCCTGTTATAAACCAGAGGCCTTTATAAGCCAGATCCCATTAAAAACCAGGGCCCTTTATAAACCAGAACCCTTTATAAACCAGAACCCTTTATAAACCTGAGCCCGTAATAAACCACAGCCCTTTACAAACCAGAGCCCTTTATAAACCAGAGCCCTTTATAAACCGAAGCCCTTTAGAAACCAAAGCTCTTTAGAAACCAAAGCCCTATATTTACCAGAGCCTGTTATAAACCAGAGCCCTTTATAAACCTGAGCCCTGTATAAACCAAAGCCGGTTATAAACCAGAGCCCGTTATAAACCAGAGCCCTTTATAAACCAAAGCCGGTTATAAACCATAGCCCTTTATAAACCACAGCCCTTTATAAACCAAAGCCGGTTATAAACCAGAGCCCATTATAAACCAGAGCCCATTACAAACCAGAGCCCTTTATAAAACAGAACTCTTTATTAACCAGAGCACCTTATAAACCAGAGCCCTTTAAAAACCAGAGCCCTTTATAAACCAGAGCCCTTTATAAACCAAAGCGAGGTATAAACCAGAGCCCATTATAAACTAGAGCTTGTTATTCACCAGAGCCTGTTATAAACCAGAGCCCTTTATAAACAAGAGCCCTTTATAAACCAGAACCCTTTATAAACCAAAGCCGGTAATAAACCAGAGCCTGTTATAAACCAGAGGCCTTCATAAGCCAGATCCCATTAAAAACCAGGGCCCTTTATAAACCAGAGCCCTTTATAAACCGAAGCCCTTTATAAACCAAAGCCCTTTAGAAACCAAAGCCCTATATTTACCAGGGCCTGTTATAAACCAGAGCCCTTAATAAACCAGAGCCCTGTATAAACCAAAGCCGGTTATAAACCAGAGCCCGTTATAAACCAGAGCCCTTTATAAACCAAAGCCGGTTATAAACCAGAGCCCGTTATAAACCAGAGCCCATTACAAACCAGAGCCCTTTATAAACCAGAACCTTTTATTAATCAGAGCACCTTATCAACCAGAGCCCTTTCAAAACCAGAGCCCTTTATAAACCAGAGCCCTTTATAAACCAAAGCGGGTTATAAACCAGAGCCCATTATAAACTAGAGCTTGTTATTCACCAGAGCCTGTTATAAACCAGAGCCCTTTATAAACCAGAGCCCTTTATAAACCAAAGCCATTTATAAACCAGAGCCTGTTATAAACCAGAACCCTTTATAAACCAAAGCCGGTAATAAACCAGAGCCTGTTATAAACCAGAGGCCTTTATAAGCCAGATCCCATTAAAAACCAGGGCCCTTTATAAACCAGAACCCTTTATAATCCTGAGCCCGTCATAAACCACAGCCCTTTACAAACCAGAGCCCTTTATAAACCAGAGCCCTTTATAAACCAAAGCCCTTAAGAAACCAAAGCCCTTTAGAAACCAAAGCACTTTATATACCAGAGCCTGTTATAAACCAGAGCCCTTTATAAACCAGAGCACTGTATAAACCAAAGCTTGTTATAAACCAGAGCCCGTTATAAACCAGAGCCCTTTATAAACCAAAGCCGGTTATAAACAAGAGCCCGTTATAAACCATAGCCCTTTATAAACCACAGCCCTTTATAAACCAAAGCCGGTTATAAACCAGAGCCCGTTATAAACCACAGCCCATTACAAACCAGAGCCCTTTATAAACCAGAACCCTTTATAAACCAGAGCACCTTATAAACCAGAGCCCTTTAAAAACCAGAGCCCTTTATAATCCAGTGCCCTTTAGAAACCAAAGCCCTTTTTAAACCAGAGCCGGTTATAGACCAGAGCCCTTAATAAACCATAGCCCTTTATAAACCAGAGCCCTTTATAAACCAAAGCCAGTTATAAACTAGAGCCAGTTATAAACCAGAGCCCTTTATAAACCAAAGCCGGTTATAAACCAGAGCCCTCTATGAACCAGAGCCCATTAAAAAACCAGAGCCCTTTATAAACCAGAGCCCCTTATAAACCATAGCCCTTTATAAACCAGAGCCCTTTATAACCCAGCGCCCTTTATAAACCAGAGCCCTTTAGAAACCAAAGCCCTTTATATACCAGAGCCTGTAATAAACCAGAGCCCTTTATAAACCAAAGCCGGTTATGACCCAGAGCCTGTTATAAACCAAAGGCCTTTTTAAACCAAAGCCCGTTATAAGCCAGAGCCCTTTATAAACCAGAGCCCTTTATAAACAAGAGTCCTTTATAAACCAAAGCCGTTTATAAACCAGATCCTGTTATAAACCAGAACCCTTTATAAACCAAAGCCGGTTATAAACCTGAGCCTGTTATAAACCAGAGCCCTTTATAAACCTGAGCCCGTCATAAACCAGAGCCCTTTACAAGCCAGAGCCCTTTATAAACCAGAGCCCTTTATAAACCAAAGCCCTTTAGAAACCAAAGCCCTTTATATACCAGAGCCTGTTATAAACCAGAGCCCTTTATAAACCAGAGCCCTGTATAAACCAAAGCCGGTTATAAACCAGAGCCCTTTATAAACCACAGCCCTTTATAAACCAAAGTCGGTTATAAACCAGAGCTCGTTATAAACCACAGCCCTTTATAAACGAAAGCCCTTTGTAAACCAGAGCCCTTTATAAACCAAACCCCTTTATAAACCAAAGCCCTTTAGAAATCAAAGCACTTTATATACCAGAGCCTGTTAAAAACCAGAGCCCTTTTTCTAAACCAGAGCACTGTATAAACCAAAGCCGGTTATAAACCAGAGCCCTATATAAACCAGAGCCCTTTATAAACCAAAGCCGGTTATATACCAGAGCCCACTATAAACCATAGCCCTTTATAAACCACAGCCCTTTATAAACCAAAGCCGGTTATAAACCAGAGCCCGTTATAAACCACAGCCCATTACAAACCAGAGCCCTTTATAAACCAGAACCCTTTATAAACCAGAGCACCTTATAAACCAGAGCCCATTAAAAACCAAAGCCTTTTTAAACCAGAGCCGGTTATAGACCAGAGCCCGTCATAAACCATAGCCCTTTATAAACCAGAGCCCTTTATAAACCAAAGACGGTTATAAACCAGAGCCCTCTATGAACCAGAGCCCATTAAAAAACCAGAGCCCTTTATAAACCAGAGCCCCTAATAAAAAATAGCTCTTTATAAACCAGAGCCCTTTAGAAACCAAAGCCCTTTATATACCAGAGCCTGTAATAAACCAGAGCCCTTTATAAACCAGAGCCCTTTATAAACAAAAGCCGTTTATGAACCAGAGCCTGTTATAAACCAGAGCCCCTTATAAACCAAAGCCGGTTATGAACCAGAGCCTGTTATAAACCAGAGGCCTTTTTAAACCAAAGCCCGTTATAAGCCAGAGCCCTTTATAAACCAGAGCCATTTATAAACCAAAGCTGGTTATGAACCAGAGCCCGTTATAAACCAGAGCCCTTTATAAAGCCCTATTTAAACCAGAGCCGGTTATAAACCAGAGCCCTTTATAAACCATACCCCTTTATAAACCACAGCCCTTTATAAACCAAAGCCGGTTATAAACCAGAGCCCATTATGAACCAGAGCCCATTACAAACCAGAGCCCTTTATAAACCAGAAGCCTTTATAAACCAGAGCACCTTATAAACCAGAGCCCTTTAAAAAACAGAGCCGGTTATAGGACTAGAGCCCGTTATAAACCAGAGCCCTTTATAAACCAAAGCTGGTTATAAACCAGAGCCTGTTATAAACCAGAGCCCTTTATAAACCAAAGCCGGTTATAAACCAAAGCCCTTTAGAAACCAAAGGCCTTTTTAAACCAGAGCCGGTTATAGACCAGCGCCCGTTATAAACCAAAGGCCTTTTAAACCAGAGCCGGTTATAGACCAGAGCGCGTTAAAAACCAGAGCCCTTTATAAACCAAAGCTGGTTATAAACCAGAGCCTGTTATAAACCAGAGCCCTTTATAAACCAAAGCCGGTTATAAACCAGAGCCTGTTATAAACCAGAGCCCGTTATAAACCAGAGCCCTTTATAAACCAGAGCCCTTTATAAACCAGCGCCCTTTAGAAACCAAAGCCCTTTTTATACCAGAGCCTGTAATAATCCAGAGCCCTTTATAAATCAGAGCACTTTATAAACCAGAACCCTTTATAAACTAGAGCCCGTTATAAACCAGATCCCTTTCAAAACCAGAGCCGTTATAAACCAGATCCCTTTATAAACCAAAGCCCTTTATAAACCAAAGCCCTTTAAAAACTGAAGCCCTTTTTAAACCAGAGCCCGTTATAAAACAAGAGCCAGTTATAAACCAGAGCCCTTTATAACCCATGGCGCTTTACAAACCAAAGCCCTTTATATACCAGAGCCTGTAATAAACCAGGGCCCTTTATAAACCAGAGCCCTTTATAAACCAGATTCGGTTATAACCAGAGCCCGTTATAAACCAGAGCCCATTACAAACCAGAGCCCGTTATAAACAGAGCCCTTTAAAAATCAAAGCCCCATTAGAAACCAAAGCCCTTTATAAACCAAAGCCCATTTTAAACCAGAGCCGGTTATATACCAGAGCCCTTTATAAACCAGAGCCTGTTATAAACCAGAGCCTGTTATAAACCACAGCCCGTTATAAATCAGAGCCCTTCATAAACTAAAGACGGTTATAAACCAGAGCCTGTTATAAACCAGAGTCCTTTTTAAACCAACGCCCGTTAAAGCCAGAGGCCGTTAAAAACCAGAGCCCTTTATAAACCAGAACCCTTTATAAACCAGAGCCTGTTATAAACCAGAGCCCTTTATAAACCAAAGCCCTTTATAAACCAAAGCCCTTCATAAACCAAAGCCCTTTAGAAACCAAAGCACTTTTTAAACTAGAGCCCATTAAAAACTAGCACCCTTCATAAACCAGAACCCTTTATAAACCAGATCCCGTTATAAACCATAGCCCTTCATAAACCAGAACTCTTTCTAAACCAAAGCCCTTCATAAACCAAAGCCCTCTATATACTAGACCCTGTTATAAACCACAGCCCTTTATAAACCAGAGCCCTTTATAAACCAAGGCCGGTTAAAGACCAGAGCCTTTTATAAACCAGAGCTCTTTATTCAACAGAGCCTGTTAGAAACCAGAGCCTGTTATAAACCAGAGGCCTTTATAAGCCAGATCACATTAAAAATCAGGGTCCTTTATAAACAAGAACCCTTTATAAACTAGAGCCCGTCATAAAACAGAGCCCTTTACAATCCAGAGCCCTTTATAAACCAGAGCCCTTAATAAACCAAAGCCCTTTAGAAACCAAAGCCCTTTATATACCAGAGCCTGTTATAAACCAGAGCCCTTTATAAACCAAAGCCCTGTACAAACCAAAGCTGGTTATAAACCAGAGCCAGTTATATACCTGAGCCCTTTATAAACCAGAACCCTTTATAAACCAGAGCCTGTTATAAACCAAAGCCGGTTATAAACCAGAGCCTGTTATAAACCAGAGCCCGTTATAAACCAGAGCCGATTACAAACCAGACGCCTTTATAAATCAGAGCCCTTTATAAACCAGAACCCTTTATAAACCAGAGCCCGTTATAAACCAGAGCCCTTTAAAAACCAGAGCCCTTTAAAAACCAGAGCCGTTTTATAAACCGATGCCCCTTTATAAACCAAAGCCCTTTAGAAACCAAAGCCCTTTTGTTAACCAGAGCCCATTAAAAACCAGGGCCCTTTATAAACCAGAGCCCTTTATAAACCAGATCCCGTTATAAACCATAGCCCTTTATAAACCAGAGCTCTTTATAAACCAAAGCCGGTTATAAACCAGAGCCTGTTATAAACCAGAGCTATTTATTCACCAGAGCATGTTATAAACCAGAGCCCTTAATAAACCAAAGCCCTTTATAAACCAAAGCTGGTTATAAACCAGAGCCTGTTATAAACCAGAACCCTTTATAAACCAAAGCCGGTAATAAACCAGAGCCTGTTATAAACCAGAGGCCTTTTAAAAGCCAGATCCCATTAAATACCAGGGCCCTTTATAAACCAGAGCCTGTTTATAAACCAGAGCCGTTATAAACCAGAGCCCTTTATAAACCAGAGCCCTTTATAAACCAGCGCCCTTTAGAAACCAAAGCTTTTTTTTATACCAGAGCCTGTAATAATCCAGAGCCCTTTATAAATCAGAGCCCTTTATAAACCAGAACCCTTTATAAACCAGAGCCCGTTATAAACCAGATCCCTTTCAAAACCAGAGCCGTTATAAACCAGAGCCCTTTAAAAAACCAAATCTCTTTATAAACCAAAGCCCTTTAAAAACCAAAGCCCTTTTTAAACCAGAGCCCGTTATAAACCAGAGCCAGTTATAAACTAGAGCCCTTTATGAACCGGAGCCCATTAAAAAACCAGATCCCATTAAAAACCAGGGTCCCTTTATAAACAAGAACCCTTTATAAACCAGAGCCCGTCATAAAACAGAGCCCTTTACAAACCAAAGCCCTTTATATACCAGAGCCTGTAATAAACCAGGTTCCTTTATAAACCAGAGCCCTTTATAAACCAGTTTCGGTTATAAACCAGAGCCCGTTATAAACCAGAGCCCAT
Source organism: Cyprinodon diabolis (assembly GCA_030533445.1). Lineage (NCBI taxonomy): Eukaryota > Metazoa > Chordata > Actinopteri > Cyprinodontiformes > Cyprinodontidae > Cyprinodon > Cyprinodon diabolis. The sequence goes on along the minus strand of CM060066.1, from coordinate 55,019,329 downwards.
TACAAACCAGAGCCCTTTAAAAATCAAAGCCCATTAGAAACCAAAGCCCTTATAAACCAAAGCCCTTTTAAACCAGAGCTGGTTATATACCAGAGCCCTTTATAAACCAGAACCCTTTATAAACCAGAGCCCGTTATAAACCAGAGCCTGTTATAAACCACAGCCCGTTATAAACCAGAGCCCTTCATAAACTAAAGACGGTTATAAACCAGAGCCTGTTATAAACCAGAGTCCTTTTTAAACCAACGCCCGTTAAAAGCCAGAGGCCGTTAAAAACCAGAGCCCTTTATAAACCAGAGACCGTTATAAACCAGAACACTTTATAAACCAGAGCCCTTTAGAAACCAAAGCCCTTTTAAACTAGAGCCCATTAAAAACTAGCACCCTTCATAAACCAGAGCCCGTTATAAGCCAGAGGCCGTTAAAAACCAGAGCCCTTTATAAACCAGATCCCGTTATAAACCATAGCCCTTCATAAACCAGAACTCTTTATAAACCAAAGCCCTTCATAAACCAGAACCCTTTATAAACCAGATCCAGTTATAAACCATAGCCCTTTACAAACCAGAGCCCTTTATAAACCAAAGCCGGTTAAAAACCAGAGCCTGTTATAAACCAGAGCTCTTTATTCAACAGAGCCTGTTTATAAACCAGAGCCTGTTATAAACCAGGCCTTTATAAGCCAGGTCCCATTAAAAACCAGGGTCCTTTATAAACAAGAACCCTTTATAAACCAGAGCCCGTCATAAAACAGAGCACTTTACAAACCAGAGCCCTTTATAAACCAGAGCCCTTTATAAACCTAAGCCCTTTAGAAACCAAAGCCCCTTAGAAACCAAAGCACTTTATATACCAGAGCCTGTTATAAACCAGAGCCCTTTATAAACCAGAGCACTATATAAACCAAAGCTGGTTATAAACCAGAACCTGTTATAAACCAGATCCCTATATAAACCAGAACCCTTTATAAACCAGAGCCCTTTATAAACCAAAGCCCTCTTATAAACCAGAGCCTGATATAAACCAGAGCCCTTTATAAACCAGAGCCCTTTATAAACCAAAGCCGGTTATAAATCAGAGGCTGTTATAAACCAGAGCCCGTTATAAACCAAAGCCGGTTATAAACCAGAGCCTGTTCTAAACCAGAGCCCTTTATAAATCAAAGCCCGTTCTAAACAAGAGCCCTTTATAAACCAGAGCCCTTTATGAACCAGAGCCCATAAACAACCAGAACCCTTTATAAACCAGAGCTCATTATAAACCAAAGCCCTTTAGAAACAAAAGCCCTTTAGAAACCAAAGCCCTTAATGCACCAGAGCCTGTTATAAACCAGAGCCCTTTATAAACCAAAGCCGGTTATAAACCCGAGCCCTTTATAAACCAGAGCCCTTGATAAACCAAAGCCGGTTATAAACCATAGCCCTTTATAAACCAGAGCCCTTTATAAACCAAAGCCTGTTATAAACCAGAGCCCTTTATAAACTAGAGCCTTTATAAACCAGAGCTCTTTATTCACAAGAGCCCTTTATAAACGAGAGCTCTTTATTAACCAGAGCCTGTTATAAACTAGAGCCCTTTATAAACCACAGCCCTTTATAAACAAGAGCCCTTTATAAACCAAAGCCATTTATAAACCAAAGCCGGTTATAAACCAGAACCCTTTATAAACCAGAACCCTTTATAAACCAGAGCCTGTTATAAACAAGAGCCCTTTATAAACCAAAACCCTTTAGAAACCAAAGCCCTTTAGAAACCAAAGCCCTTTATAGACCAGAGCCCTTTATAAACTAAAGCATGTTATAAACCAGACCCTGTTATAAACCCTTTATAAACCAAAGCCGGTTATAAACCAGAGGCTGTTATAAACCAGAGCCCTTTATAAACTGCAGCCCTTTATAAACAAGAGCACTTTATAAACCAAAGCCATTTATAAACCAAAGCCGGTTATAAACCAGAGCCCTTTATAAACCAAAGCCTTTTAGAAAACAAAGCCTTTTAGAAACCAAAGCCCTTTATATACCAGTGCCTGTTATAAACCAGAGCCCTTTATAAACTGAAGCCGGTTATAAACCAGAGCCCGTTATAAACCAAAGCCCTTTATAAACCAAAGCCAGTTATAAACCAGAGCCCGTTATAAACCAGAGCACTGTATAAACCAGAGCCCTTTATAAACCAAAGCCGGTTATAAACCAGAGCCCGTTATAAGCCAGAGCCCGTTATGAACCAAAGCGGGTTATAAACCAGAGCCGGAAATAAACCAGAGCCCTTTATAAACCAAAGCCCGTTATAAACCAGAGCCCTTTATAAACTAGAGCCTTTATAAACCAAAGCTCTTTATTCACAAGAGCCCTTTATAAACCAGAGCCCGTTATAAACAAGAGCCCTTTATAAACGAGAGCTCTTTATTAACCTGAGCCTGATATAAACTAGAGCCCTTTATAAACCACAGCCCTTTATAAACAAGAGCCCTTTAGAAACCAAAGCCCTCTAGAAACCAAAGCCCTTTATAGACCAGAGCCCTTTATAAACCAAAGCAGGTTATAAACCAGAGCCTGTTATAAACCAGAGCCCTTTATAAACCAGAGCCCTTTATAAACAAGAGCCCTTTAGAAACCAAAGCCCTCTAGAAACCAAAGCCCTTTATAGACCAGAGCCCTTTATAAACCAAAGCAGGTTATAAACCAGAGCCTGATATAAACCAGAGCCCTTTATAAACCAGAGCCCTTTATAAACCAAAGCCGGTTATAAATCAGAGGCTGTTATAAACCAGAGCCCGTTATAAACCAAAGCCGGTTATAAACCAGAGCCTGTTCTAAACCAGAGCCCTTTATAAATCAAAGCCCGTTCTAAACAAGAGCCCTTTATAAACCAGAGCCCTTTATGAACCAGAGCCCATAAACAACCAGAACCCTTTATAAACCAGAGCTCATTATAAACCAAAGCCCTTTAGAAACAAAAGCCCTTTAGAAACCAAAGCCCTTAATGCACCAGAGCCTGTTATAAACCAGAGCCCTTTATAAACCAAAGCCGGTTATAAACCCGAGCCCTTTATAAACCAGAGCCCTTGATAAACCAAAGCCGGTTATAAACCATAGCCCTTTATAAACCAGAGCCCTTTATAAACCAAAGCCTGTTATAAACCAGAGCCCTTTATAAACTAGAGCCTTTATAAACCAGAGCTCTTTATTCACAAGAGCCCTTTATAAACGAGAGCTCTTTATTAACCAGAGCCTGTTATAAACTAGAGCCCTTTATAAACCACAGCCCTTTATAAACAAGAGCCCTTTATAAACCAAAGCCATTTATAAACCAAAGCCGGTTATAAACCAGAACCCTTTATAAACCAGAACCCTTTATAAACCAGAGCCTGTTATAAACAAGAGCCCTTTATAAACCAAAACCCTTTAGAAACCAAAGCCCTTTAGAAACCAAAGCCCTTTATAGACCAGAGCCCTTTATAAACCAAAGCATGTTATAAACCAGACCCTGTTATAAACCAGAGGCCTTTCTAAACCAAAGCCCGTTATAAGCCAGAGCCCTTTAAAATCCAGAGCCCTTTATAAACCAAAACCCTTTATAAACCAGAACCCTTTATAAACCAGAGCCTGTTATAAACCAGAGCCCTTTATAAACCAGAGCCCTTTATAAACAAGAGCCCTTTAGAAACCAAAGCCCTCTTGAAACCAAAGCCCTTTATAGACCAGAGCCCTTTATAAACCAAAGCAGGTTATAAACCAGAGCCTGTTATAAACCAGAGTCCTTTATAAACCAGAGCCCTTTATAAACCAAAGCCGGTTATAAACCAGAGGCTGTTATAAACCAGAGCCCTTTATAAACCACAGCCCTTTATAAACAAGAGCACTTTATAAACCAAAGCCCTTTATATACCAGTGCCTGTTATAAACCAGAGCCCTTTATAAACCGAAGCCGGTTATAAACCAGAGCCCGTTATAAACCAAAGCCCTTTATAAACCAGAGCACTGTATAAACCAGAGCCCTTTATAAACCAAAGCCGGTTATAAACCAGAGCCCGTTATAAGCCAGAGCCCGTTATGAACCAAAGCGGGTTATAAACCAGAGCCGGATATAAACCAGAGCCCTTTATAAACCAAAGCCCGTTATAAACCAGAGCCCTTTATAAACTAGAGCCTTTATAAACCAGAGCTCTTTATTCACAAGAGCCCTTTATAAACCAGAGCCCGTTATAAACAAGAGCCCTTTATAAACGAGAGCTCTTTATTAACCTGAGCCTGATATAAACTAGAGCCCTTTATAAACCACAGCCCTTTATAAACAAGAGCCCTTTATTAACCAAAGCCCTTTATAAACCAAAGCCCTTTATAAACCAAAGCCGGTTATAAACCAGAGCCCGTTATAAACCAGAACCCTTTATAAACCAGAGCCCGTTATAAACAAGAGCCCTTTATAAACCAAAGCCCTTTAGAAACCAAAGCCCTTTAGAAACCAATGCCCTTTATAGACCAGAGCCCTTTATAAACCAAAGTCGGTTATAAACCAGAGCCTGTTATAAACAAGAGTCCTTTATAAACCACAGCCCTGCATAAACCAAAGCCGGTTATAAACCCGAGCCCTTTATAAACCAGAGCCCTTTATAAACCAAAGCCTGTTATAAACCAGAGCCCTTTATAAACCAAAGCCGGTTATAACCCAGAGCCTGTTATAAACCAGTGCACTTTATAAACCAAAGCCTTTTAGAAATCAAAGCCCTTTAGAAACCAAAGCCCTTTATATACCAAAGCTGGTTATAAACCAAAGCCGGTTATAAACCAGAGCCTGTTATAAACCAGAGGCCTTTATAAGCCAGAGCCCATTAAAAACCAGAGGCCTTTATAAGCCAGAGCCCATTAAAAACCAGAGCCCTTTATATACCAAAGCCCTTTAAAAACCAAAGCCCTTTAGAAACCAAAGCCCTGTAGAAACCAAAGCCCTTCATATACCAGAGCCTGTTATAAACCAGAGCCCTTTATAAACCAAAGCCGGTTATAAACCAGAGGCCGTTATAAACCAAAACCCTTTATAAGCCAAAGCCAGTTATAAACCAGAGCCGGTTATAAATCAGAGGTCTTTATAAACCACAGCCCAATATGAACCAGACCCCATTATAAACCAGAGCCCTTTATACACCAGAGCCTGTTATAAACCAGAGCCCTTTATAAAGCAAAGCCCATCATAAACCAGAGCCTGTTATAAACCAGAGCCCTTTATAAACCAAACCCAGTTATAAACCAGAGCCTGATATAAACCAGAGCCCTTTATAAACCAAAGCCTGTTACAAACCAGAGCCCTTTATAAACCAAAGCCTTTTAGAAAACAAAGCCCTTTAGAAACCAAAGCCCTTTATATACCAGTGCCTGTTATAAACCAGAGCCCTTTATAAACCGAAGCCGGTTATAAACCAGAGCCCGTTATAAACCAAAGCCCTTTATAAACCAAAGCCGGTTATAAACCAGAGCCCTTTATAAACCAAAGCCGGTTATAAACCAGAGCCCGTTATAAACCAAAGCCCTTTATAAACCAAAGCCAGTTATAAACCAGAGCCCGTTATAAACCAGAGCACTTTATAAACCAGAGCCCTTTATAAACCAAAGCCGGTTATAAACCAGAGCCCGTTATAAGCTAGAGCCCTTTATAAACGAGAGCTCTTTATTAACCTGAGCCTGATATAAACTAGAGCCCTTTATAAACCACAGCCCTTTATAAACCAGAGCCCTTTATAAACCAAAGCCGGTTATAAATCAGAGGCTGTTATAAACCAGAGCCCGTTATAAACCAAAGCCGGTTATAAACCAGAGCCTGTTCTAAACCAGAGCCCTTTATAAATCAAAGCCCGTTCTAAACAAGAGCCCTTTATAAACCAGAGCCCTTTATGAACCAGAGCCCATAAACAACCAGAACCCTTTATAAACCAGAGCTCATTATAAACCAAAGCCCTTTAGAAACAAAAGCCCTTTAGAAACCAAAGCCCTTAATGCACCAGAGCCTGTTATAAACCAGAGCCCTTTATAAACCAAAGCCGGTTATAAACCCGAGCCCTTTATAAACCAGAGCCCTTGATAAACCAAAGCCGGTTATAAACCATAGCCCTTTATAAACCAGAGCCCTTTATAAACCAAAGCCTGTTATAAACCAGAGCCCTTTATAAACTAGAGCCTTTATAAACCAGAGCTCTTTATTCACAAGAGCCCTTTATAAACGAGAGCTCTTTATTAACCAGAGCCTGTTATAAACTAGAGCCCTTTATAAACCACAGCCCTTTATAAACAAGAGCCCTTTATAAACCAAAGCCATTTATAAACCAAAGCCGGTTATAAACCAGAACCCTTTATAAACCAGAACCCTTTATAAACCAGAGCCTGTTATAAACAAGAGCCCTTTATAAACCAAAACCCTTTAGAAACCAAAGCCCTTTAGAAACCAAAGCCCTTTATAGACCAGAGCCCTTTATAAACCAAAGCATGTTATAAACCAGACCCTGTTATAAACCAGAGGCCTTTCTAAACCAAAGCCCGTTATAAGCCAGAGCCCTTTAAAATCCAGAGCCCTTTATAAACCAAAACCCTTTATAAACCAGAACCCTTTATAAACCAGAGCCTGTTATAAACCAGAGCCCTTTATAAACCAGAGCCCTTTATAAACAAGAGCCCTTTAGAAACCAAAGCCCTCTTGAAACCAAAGCCCTTTATAGACCAGAGCCCTTTATAAACCAAAGCAGGTTATAAACCAGAGCCTGTTATAAACCAGAGTCCTTTATAAACCAGAGCCCTTTATAAACCAAAGCCGGTTATAAACCAGAGGCTGTTATAAACCAGAGCCCTTTATAAACCACAGCCCTTTATAAACAAGAGCACTTTATAAACCAAAGCCCTTTATATACCAGTGCCTGTTATAAACCAGAGCCCTTTATAAACCGAAGCCGGTTATAAACCAGAGCCCGTTATAAACCAAAGCCCTTTATAAACCAGAGCACTGTATAAACCAGAGCCCTTTATAAACCAAAGCCGGTTATAAACCAGAGCCCGTTATAAGCCAGAGCCCGTTATGAACCAAAGCGGGTTATAAACCAGAGCCGGATACAAACCAGAGCCCTTTATAAACCAAAGCCCGTTATAAACCAGAGCCCTTTATAAACTAGAGCCTTTATAAACCAGAGCTCTTTATTCACAAGAGCCCTTTATAAACCAGAGCCCGTTATAAACAAGAGCCCTTTATAAACGAGAGCTCTTTATTAACCTGAGCCTGATATAAACTAGAGCCCTTTATAAACCACAGCCCTTTATAAACAAGAGCCCTTTATTAACCAAAGCCCTTTATAAACCAAAGCCCTTTATAAACCAAAGCCGGTTATAAACCAGAGCCCGTTATAAACCAGAACCCTTTATAAACCAGAGCCCGTTATAAACAAGAGCCCTTTATAAACCAAAGCCCTTTAGAAACCAAAGCCCTTTAGAAACCAATGCCCTTTATAGACCAGAGCCCTTTATAAACCAAAGTCGGTTATAAACCAGAGCCTGTTATAAACAAGAGTCCTTTATAAACCACAGCCCTGCATAAACCAAAGCCGGTTATAAACCCGAGCCCTTTATAAACCAGAGCCCTTTATAAACCAAAGCCTGTTATAAACCAGAGCCCTTTATAAACCAAAGCCGGTTATAACCCAGAGCCTGTTATAAACCAGTGCACTTTATAAACCAAAGCCTTTTAGAAATCAAAGCCCTTTAGAAACCAAAGCCCTTTATATACCAAAGCTGGTTATAAACCAAAGCCGGTTATAAACCAGAGCCTGTTATAAACCAGAGGCCTTTATAAGCCAGAGCCCATTAAAAACCAGAGGCCTTTATAAGCCAGAGCCCATTAAAAACCAGAGCCCTTTATATACCAAAGCCCTTTAAAAACCAAAGCCCTTTAGAAACCAAAGCCCTGTAGAAACCAAAGCCCTTCATATACCAGAGCCTGTTATAAACCAGAGCCCTTTATAAACCAAAGCCGGTTATAAACCAGAGGCCGTTATAAACCAAAACCCTTTATAAGCCAAAGCCAGTTATAAACCAGAGCCGGTTATAAATCAGAGGTCTTTATAAACCACAACCCAATATGAACCAGACCCCATTATAAACCAGAGCCCTTTATACACCAGAGCCTGTTATAAACCAGAGCCCTTTATAAAGCAAAGCCCATCATAAACCAGAGCCTGTTATAAACCAGAGCCCTTTATAAACCAAACCCAGTTATAAACCAGAGCCTGATATAAACCAGAGCCCTTTATAAACCAAAGCCTGTTACAAACCAGAGCCCTTTATAAACCAAAGCCTTTTAGAAAACAAAGCCCTTTAGAAACCAAAGCCCTTTATATACCAGTGCCTGTTATAAACCAGAGCCCTTTATAAACCAAAGCCGGTTATAAACCAGAGCCCTTTATAAACCAAAGCCGGTTATAAACCAGAGCCCGTTATAAACCAAAGCCCTTTATAAACCAAAGCCAGTTATAAACCAGAGCCCGTTATAAACCAGAGCACTTTATAAACCAGAGCCCTTTATAAACCAAAGCCGGTTATAAACCAGAGCCCGTTATAAGCCAGAGCCCATTATGAACCAAAGCGGGTTATAAACCAGAGCCGGATATAAACCAGAGCCCTTTATAAACCAAAGCCCGTTATAAACCAGAGCCCTTTATAAACTAGAGCCTTTATAAACCAGAGCTCTTTATTCACAAGAGCCCTTTATAAACCAGAGCCCGTTATAAACAAGAGCCCTTTATAAACGAGAGCTCTTTATTAACCTGAGCCTGATATAAACTAGAGCCCTTTATAAACCACAGCCCTTTATAAACAAGAGCCCTTTATAAACCAAAGCCCTTTTATAAACCAAAGCCCTTTATAAACCAAAGCCGTTTATAAACCAGAGCCCGTTATAAACCAGAACCCTTTATAAACCAGAGCCCGTTATAAACAAGAGCCCTTTATAAACCAAAGCCCTTTAGAAACCAAAGCCCTTTAGAAACCAATGCCCTTTATAGACCAGAGCCCTTTATAAACCAAAGTCGGTTATAAACCAGAGCCTGTTATAAACCAGAGTCCTTTATAAACCACAGCCCTGCATAAACCAAAGCCGGTTATAAACCCGAGCCCTTTATAAACCAGAGCCCTTTATAAACCAAAGCCTGTTATAAACCAGAGCCCTTTATAAACCAAAGCCGGTTATAAACCAGAGCCTGTTATAAACCAGTGCACTTTATAAACCAAAGCCTTTTAGAAATCAAAGCCCTTTAGAAACCAAAGCCCTTTATATACCAAAGCTGGTTATAAACCAAAGCCGGTTATAAACCAGAGCCTGTTATAAACCAGAGGCCTTTATAAGCCAGAGCCCATTAAAAACCAGAGGCCTTTATAAGCCAGAGCCCATTAAAAACCAGAGCCCTTTATATACCAAAGCCCTTTACAAACCAAAGCCCTTTAGAAACCAAAGCCCTGTAGAAACCAAAGCCCTTCATATACCAGAGCCTGTTATAAACCAGAGCCCTTTATAAACCAAAGCCGGTTATAAACCAGAGGCCGTTATAAACCAAAACCCTTTATAAGCCAAAGCCAGTTATAAACCAGAGCCGGTTATAAATCAGAGGTCTTTATAAACCAAAGCCCAATATGAACCAGACCCCATTATAAACCAGAGCCCTTTATACACCAGAGCCTGTTATAAACCAGAGCCCTTTATAAAGCAAAGCCCATCATAAACCAGAGCCTGTTATAAACCAGAGCCCTTTATAAACCAAACCCAGTTATAAACCAGAGCCTGATATAAACCAGAGCCCTTTATAAACCAAAGCCTGTTACAAACCAGAGCCCTTTATAAACCAAAGCCTTTTAGAAAACAAAGCCCTTTAGAAACCAAAGCCCTTTATATACCAGTGCCTGTTATAAACCAGAGCCCTTTATAAACCGAAGCCGGTTATAAACCAGAGCCCGTTATAAACCAAAGCCCTTTATAAACCAAAGCCGGTTATAAACCAGAGCCCTTTATAAACCAAAGCCTGTTATAAACCAGAGCCCTTTATAAACCAAAGCCGGTTATAAACCAGAGCCTGTTATAAACCAGTGCACTTTATAAACCAAAGCCTTTTAGAAATCAAAGCCCTTTAGAAACCAAAGCCCTTTATATACCAAAGCTGGTTATAAACCAAAGCCGGTTATAAACCAGAGCCTGTTATAAACCAGAGGCCTTTATAAGCCAGAGCCCATTAAAAACCAGAGGCCTTTATAAGCCAGAGCCCATTAAAAACCAGAGCCCTTCATATACCAGAGCCTGTTATAAACCAGAGCCCTTTATAAACCAAAGCCGGTTATAAACCACAGGCCGTTATAAACCAAAACCCTTTATAAGCCAAAGCCAGTTATAAACCAGAGCCGGTTATAAATCAGAGGTCTTTATAAACCAAAGCCCAATATGAACCAGACCCCATTATAAACCAGAGCCCTTTATACACCAGAGCCTGTTATAAACCAGAGCCCTTTATAAAGCAAAGCCCATCATAAACCAGAGCCTGTTATAAACCAGAGCCCTTTATAAACCAAACCCAGTTATAAACCAGAGCCTGATATAAACCAGAGCCCTTTATAAACCAAAGCCTGTTACAAACCAGAGCCCTTTATAAACCAAAGCCTTTTAGAAAACAAAGCCCTTTAGAAACCAAAGCCCTTTATATACCAGTGCCTGTTATAAACCAGAGCCCTTTATAAACCGAAGCCGGTTATAAACCAGAGCCCGTTATAAACCAAAGCCCTTTATAAACCAAAGCCGGTTATAAACCAGAGCCCTTTATAAACCAAAGCCGGTTATAAACCAGAGCCCGTTATAAACCAGAGCCTGTTATGAACCAAAGCGGGTTATAAACCAGAGCCTGGTATAAACCAGAGCACTTTACAAACCAAATCCTGTTATAAACCAGAGCCCTTTATAAACTAGAGCCTTTATAAACCAGAGCTCTTTATTCACAAGAGCCCTTTACAAACCAGAGCCCGTTATAAACAAGAGCCCTTTATAAACGAGAGCTCTTTATTAACCAGATCCTGTTATAAACAAGAGCCCTTTATAAACCAAAGCCCTTTATAAACCAAAGCAGGTTATAAACCAGAACCCTTTATAAACCAGAACCCTTTATAAACCAGAGCCTGTTATAAACAAGAGCCCTTTATAAACCAAAGCCCTTTAGAAAACAAAGTCCTTTATAGACCAGAGCCCTTTATAAACCAAAGCATGTTATAAACCAGACCCTGTTATAAACCAGAGGCCTTTCTAAACCAAAGCCCTTTATATGCCAGAGCCCTTTAAAATCCAGAGCCCTTTATAAACCGAAACCCTTTATAAACCAGAACCCTTTATAAACCAGAGCCTGTTATAAACCAGAGCCCTTTATAAACCAGAGCCCTTTATAAACAAGAGCCCTTTAGAAACCAAAGCCCTCTAGAAACCAAAGCCCTTTATAGACCAGAGCCCTTTATAAACCAAAGCAGGTTATAAATCAGAGCCTGATATAAACCAGAGCCCTTTATAAACCAGAGCCCTTTATAAACCAAAGCCGGTTATAAACCAGAGGCTGTTATAAACCAGAGCCCGTTATAAACCAAAGCCGGTTATAAACCAGAGCCTGTTCTAAACCAGAGCCCTTTATAAATCAAAGCCCGTTCTAAACAAGAGCCCTTTATAAACCAGAGCCCTTTATGAACCAGAGCCCATAAACAACCAGAACCCTTTATAAACCAGAGCTCAATATAAACCAAAGCCCTTTAGAAACAAAAGCCCTTTAGAAACCAAAGCCCTTAATGCACCAGAGCCTGTTATAAACCAGAGCCCTTTATAAACCAAAGCCGGTTATAAACCCGAGCCCTTTATAAACCAGAGCCCTTGATAAACCAAAGCCGGTTATAAACCAGAGCCCTTTATAAACCAGAGCCCTTTATAAACCAAAGCCTGTTATAAACCAGAGCCCTTTATAAACTAGAGCCTTTATAAACCAGAGCTCTTTATTCACAAGAGCCCTTTATAAACGAGAGCTCTTTATTAACCAGAGCCTGTTATAAACTAGAGCCCTTTATAAACCAAAGCCCTTTATAAACCAAAGCCGGTTATAAACCAGAACCCTTTATAAACCAGAACCCTTTATAAACCAGAGCCTGTTATAAACAAGAGCCCTTTATAAACCAAAACCCTTTAGAAACCAAAGCCCTTTAGAAACCAAAGCCCTTTATAGACCAGAGCCCTTTATAAACCAAAGCATGTTATAAACCAGACCCTGTTATAAACCAGAGGCCTTTCTAAACCAAAGCCCGTTATAAGCCAGAGCCCTTTAAAATCCAGAGCCCTTTATAAACCAAAACCCTTTATAAACCAGAACCCTTTATAAACCATAGCCTGTTATAAACCAGAGCCCTTTATAAACCAGAGCCCTTTATAAACAAGAGCCCTTTAGAAATCAAAGCCCTCTAGAAACCAAAGCCCTTTATAGACCAGAGCCCTTTATAAACCAAAGCAGGTTATAAACCAGAGCCTGTTATAAACCAGAGTCCTTTATAAACCAGAGCCCTTTATAAACCAAAGCCGGTTATAAACCAGAGGCTGTTATAAACCAGAGCCCTTTATAAACCATAGCCCTTTATAAACAAGAGCACTTTATAAACCAAAGCCATTTATAAACCAAAGCCGGTTATAAACCAGAGCCCTTTATAAACCAAAGCCTTTTAGAAAACGAAGCCCTTTAGAAACCAAAGCCCTTTATATACAAGTGCCTGTTATAAACCAGAGCCCTTTATAAACTGAAGCCGGTTATAAACCAGAGCCCGTTATAAACCAAAGCCCTTTATAAACCAAAGCCAGTTATAAACCAGAGCCCGTTATAAACCAGAGCACTGTATAAACCAGAGCCCTTTATAAACCAAAGCCGGTTATAAACCAGAGCCCGTTATAAGCCAGAGCCCGTTATGAACCAAAGCGGGTTATAAACCAGAGCCGGATATAAACCAGAGCCCTTTATAAACCAAAGCCCGTTATAAACCAGAGCCCTTTATAAACTAGAGCCTTTATAAACCAGAGCTCTTTATTCACAAGAGCCCTTTATAAACCAGAGCCCGTTATAAACAAGAGCCCTTTATAAACGAGAGCTCTTTATTAACCTGAGCCTGATATAAACTAGAGCCCTTTATAAACCACAGCCCTTTATAAACAAGAGCCCTTTAGAAACCAAAGCCCTCTAGAAACCAAAGCCCTTTATAGACCAGAGCCCTTTATAAACCAAAGCAGGTTATAAACCAGAGCCTGTTATAAACCAGAGCCCTTTATAAACCAGAGCCCTTTATAAACAAGAGCCCTTTAGAAACCAAAGCCCTCTAGAAACCAAAGCCCTTTATAGACCAGAGCCCTTTATAAACCAAAGCAGGTTATAAACCAGAGCCTGATATAAACCAGAGCCCTTTATAAACCAGAGCCCTTTATAAACCAAAGCCGGTTATAAACCAGAGGCTGTTATAAACCAGAGCCCGTTATAAACCAAAGCCGGTTATAAACCAGAGCCTGTTCTAAACCAGAGCCCTTTATAAATCAAAGCCCGTTCTAAACAAGAGCCCTTTATAAACCAGAGCCCTTTATGAACCAGAGCCCATAAACAACCAGAACCCTTTATAAACCAGAGCTCATTATAAACCAAAGCCCTTTAGAAACAAAAGCCCTTTAGAAACCAAAGCCCTTAATGCACCAGAGCCTGTTATAAACCAGAGCCCTTTATAAACCAAAGCCGGTTATAAACCCGAGCCCTTTATAAACCAGAGCCCTTGATAAACCAAAGCCGGTTATAAACCATAGCCCTTTATAAACCAGAGCCCTTTATAAACCAAAGCCTGTTATAAACCAGAGCCCTTTATAAACTAGAGCCTTTATAAACCAGAGCTCTTTATTCACAAGAGCCCTTTATAAACGAGAGCTCTTTATTAACCAGAGCCTGTTATAAACTAGAGCCCTTTATAAACCACAGCCCTTTATAAACAAGAGCCCTTTATAAACCAAAGCCCTTTATAAACCAAAGCCGGTTATAAACCAGCACCCTTTATAAACCAGAACCCTTTATAAACCAGAGCCTGTTATAAACAAGAGCCCTTTATAAACCAAAACCCTTTAGAAACCAAAGCCCTTTAGAAACCAAAGCCCTTTATAGACCAGAGCCCTTTATAAACCAAAGCATGTTATAAACCAGACCCTGTTATAAACCAGAGGCCTTTCTAAACCAAAGCCCGTTATAAGCCAGAGCCCTTTAAAATCCAGAGCCCTTTATAAACCAAAACCCTTTATAAACCAGAACCCTTTATAAACCAGAGCCTGTTATAAACCAGAGCCCTTTATAAACCAGAGCCCTTTATAAACAAGAGCCCTTTAGAAACCAAAGCCCTCTAGAAACCAAAGCCCTTTATAGACCAGAGCCCTTTATAAACCAAAGCAGGTTATAAACCAGAGCCTGTTATAAACCAGAGTCCTTTATAAACCAGAGCCCTTTATAAACCAAAGCCGGTTATAAACCAGAGGCTGTTATAAACCAGAGCCCTTTATAAACCACAGCCCTTTATAAACAAGAGCACTTTATAAACCAAAGCCATTTATAAACCAAAGCCGGTTATAAACCAGAGCCCTTTATAAACCAAAGCCTTTTAGAAAACAAAGCCGTTTAGAAACCAAAGCCCTTTATATACCAGTAAAACTGGGAGGGACACAGATTTGAGTCTTTGTGTGCTGAATTTAACCTCAGCACCACACAAGGTGCCCCACCTACAAATTATGAAATTGATTATAGTGCAGAATACGAATGTTTCGCCAGTGGAGGTTTTGCAGACAATGGAGGAATCAATGTAGGTAATACTACAGTGAAATGCAATACAACATGGGTGGTGTCATGGTTTAAACATGCAAATGTAACTCCTGTTTTTGTAGAAAAACCCATATGGTATGAAAACTTTGACTTTGCGGAACAACAATGTGAAAATATAACTATGACGATCCCAACTTTATTTTCTTAGGAGATCAAACATACCCAGTAGCAGACAGTTACTGGATGTGCGGTGAAGATATTCTGGTAAACACCTTACCCCTTAAAGTGGGTTGGACTCTGTGCCTTAGTTAGAATGAAAGTACCCATTACCCTAGTGTATGAAGGAGTTAAAGACTTAATTTGGTTAGAGAGCAACAAAACAAAATCTCGCAGAAGTATACGGAATTACGGACTTAATGAAGAGGTTTATCTGGATTTAATTGGACAGCCTAGAGGTATCCCAAATGAATTTAAAGCACAACATGAGGTCCTTGCAGGACTAGAATCCATTGTGCTTGGGTTGCAATTAATAAAAACGTTTAAATGATAAACTATGTTTACTATAATCAACAAAGAATGGTTAACTTCACAGTGGAAGGATTTATGGCCTTAGGTGACCAATTACATGAGACCAGTAGAATGGCAATTCAAAATAGACAAGCTTTAGATTATATTTTAGCCAAAATGGGAGGAGTTTGTCATCTTATTGGTACCGAATGCTGTACTTACATACCTTTGAACACTGCACCAACAGGAACCTTTCACACAGTATTAGCTAAACTAAACAAGCTAAAAATAGAAATGCAACAAAATGCTGGCCATAGTGGTTTGTCCTTAAAGAGCCTGGAGCAAATTTTAGGAGACTGGGGAACACTTGCAGTTAAGACGGGGGTAATTGTGACAATTACACCCTTTGTGTTTTTTCTGCTTGTGTGTTGCATCTTGCCTATTATGAGGAGATGGATAACGATGACGGTTTACAAATGGATGACGACCGACCCGGGACCAGGGACTGCCCAACTATGAACCATCTAACAGCCGCTGCAAGAATGCTGAAGGCTTGAATGCATGCTCCTGTGTTCATGCTTTGAAGGCCAGGTACAAGCCCCTGAAGTGAAAGAACTATATTTTTGATTTTTCACAGATAAGAAGAAATCACCAGCATAAATCATTTTGTATTTAGTAAAATAATCCTGATGACAACATGGATGTAATGTTCCATTATCCTGCATTATAATCTGTATTATGCCATTATTATTCTGCATTATAATCTGTATTACTGTCTTATTATTTTACATGGTAAGCTATACATAGGCGGCTGTTTAGAGGACTGGGGACTCAGACCACTGACTGACTGACTTACTTATTTTTTCTTTTTTCCTTTCATTTACCTAGCCTTATATACTACGACACACTATGACTAAGTTCGAGTTATTTGAAATGTTTTGAATAGTTATCCTTCACATATTAAGTAATATCAAGATTGGGTTGAAGGGTTCAAACAGTGTTGGTTTCACAGATCATCGTGAGTAGCATGGTCAGGATGCGATTTGTGCTACGGCCGACGCCGGAGGAAGGATGGATGTTTGGGGTTTGGGGGATAGTTTCCTCTTAAATGAGTATGACATGAAAGAGTAAGATGCCCACAGGATGAAAAAGGGGTTTTCGATCCCATACTAATCGAATCCTGGCCATATGGAAAACGATGATCTTTCTTTGAAGGTTCAGTAATATTCACTTTGTTTTGTTATTCACTTTAGTTTTGTTATTAATCATGACACTTTAATTTTCATTTAATTTGTTTTTTCTCAACTTGCATCCATACTGGGCTGCGTCGGTAACACTTAGATATTGTTTCACGTACACGTAAATGCACTTAGTTGCGTAATATTACCATCACTATGCAACATCTCATTAGTATTTCATTTTCAATGAACTACAGGAGGGAATATAGAAGCAAATTGTGTTGCCTTATGTTATTGTGACCTTAAGCTCACTTGATAACACCGAGCAAGCAGGCTGGAAGTCACGTACAACTCTTGGCAATAACAGGGTGTTTACAGGCTGGAAGTCACGTACAAATCTTGGCAAAAAAAGGGTCTTTAAGGCCCACTCGCACGCAATCGGGTCACAGGCCAAGAACTTCCAGGAAGTTCTTCAGAGCGTCCAGTCGTGCACGTGCATCCACACAGTGCAATGTTGAAACTATATAAACGCCCAGATTTGAATGAGAGTTGAGAAAAAGCCAGATGTGTTCTGTTGAAATGTTCAGCAATCGATAAGTGGACAGCATGTCAATTTGATCTTTTAAATAAATGCTTCTTCTCCCGTCCTGGGGCAATCAGATGATCGACTGAAGGTGTCCTGATTTTTGAGATTCTACTATTGAAAGAAACCACATAGACAAGCCCAGCTTGTCTGAGTTTAAGTCAATCAATTCTGTCACTGAATATTCTCAATTTTATTAACTGAGACTGGGGTTAGGGTTAATGAACTGAGACCAGTCAGTGGCAGAGAAACAACATTTCAGTGCCTGACATCTACCTAAGAGAAGAGGTGCTGGTGAAATTCTTCTCTGCCCCCCCCCCCCACCAACAAAGACTTATTTTAGTGTGGGCAACAATTAATTTTACCTGTCAGAAGCAGTGGCTGTTCAGGCAGCACCCTTTTGCAGTGTTCTCAAAGCCAAGAGGGGTCCAAAAATCAGGCCCTGTTTTCTCAGCTTGTCGTTAGTTAGCTAGCGACATATGCAAAATTGGATACGATACAGAGAAGATTAGCATGGCCCCTGCGCAAGGATGACACGCGTGATCGTGGAGCGTTTCCATATTTTCTTAACTCCTGACCAGGGGAATTTTCAGTCTCTAATAGGGTATCCTGTCATGACAAACTTCACATGACAGTCTGGCACAAGTGGGTAAAATTTGCTAACTCTACCTATAGTAGAAAATAGAACTTTATTGATCGCACAATGGATAAATTACCTCTCTGCATTTAACCCATCCCCTTGGGGAGCAGCTGGCTGCCAGTATTCGGCGCCTGGTGAGAAAGGTAGGGTTAATGGTCTTGCTCAGAGAGCCAGCTGTGGGTATCTCAGATAGCACATCTAAACACTAGGCCAATATTCCCCCATATGCAACAGTTTGGATAGCCCAAAGAGGTGCAACACTGGAGTCCTTGTATTTTCCAAGAGGCAACCTCTAAATATGCTGCTTTAACAGTAGACTCTCTTATTTTGACAGCAGGGTATCTTCGTACGGTCATAGGACCCTACCACCAATTTTAGGCCAAAACGATCAAGATTGTCGTACAGGGGTGAATTTCGGATATGATGTTTGAGGCCTCAGTCTGAGTGGAGCCTGTGAGTTTGATGTCCCAGGTTCTCATAGTACAGTCGCACCAGCGTCTGAGATTGTCAAAATCTGCATTTTTGATGGCTAATATCTCGTAGATGCTTTGTCCAATCTGTAAAAAACTTGATTTCTGACTCCTTCCTCTGAGACTCTGCAAAGTAGAAAAAGCCCAGCTTTCTAGAGCTTTCCACTGGCTTTTTTTTCCTTCAAAAGTATCCTAGCTGACTGAGACTGATGGCTTTTTCCTCAGTGAAAGGGAGCTGCGCACTGTGTAGTTGACCTTAGACTTTTAGAAAGTGACAGCCAAAAAGGCTGGAAAATTTCATTCCCATTCAAGGTAATTGGAGGCATTCCCCTTTTAGTCTTATCTGATTACCTTGTAGATTTTATGGCTGTATTTTACAAGGTATATAGGAATCATGAATGGACTCTTTGCAACGGATCCGTCAGCTCTGTGTCAATTGTAAGAATAAGCATCTCCAACAAACTAGGGTGGCTCACTCATATCAAAATAGGTGCCTTGATCTGAACAGATGATGCCTTTGGGCTCCGCCTCCTCTTATAAAGGACACAATAGCTCATGCCTGATCTTAACAAGTGCTGGAGGTTGGGGGGTTTCATTGGCCACAGCTTACCCGCATTGAGCTGCCATGAATGGGATACTTGACTTAGACCGTTCCACATCATACTTACCTGGCATGGGGGAAACCTTGATCATGAAGGAGGTTCACCCAGAGTGAGGCTTTGCCATTGCACCGCGGCTGTGCTGACCTTTGCGAATTCCCCAATGTGGGATTCTCAACTGCATAACTTGTGGTAGTGGGGGACTGCGTACACGCTCTCCCCTGGTTTATGTCCAAAGAAGTACAGACTATTGGAGGTGATTGAATTTCCTGCCGGACTGTTATAGCACTTGAGTGAACAATATAAAATATGTGCTATCACTAATACAAAATTGTCCAAGATTAAATATTTGCCATATCGGAAGTGTGAATAATGGTTATGGCTCTTCTTCAACATCTGCCGGATGATGGTGCTAGCCACTGAGTTTAAGTCAATCAATTCTGTCACTGATTATTCTCAATTCATTAACTGAGACCGGGGTTAGGGTTAATGAACTGAGACCAGTCAGTGGCAGAGAAATAACATTTCAGTGCCTGACATCTACCTAAGAGCAGAGGTGCTGGGGAAATTCTTCTCTGTCCCCCCACCAGCAAAGACTTATTTTAGTGTGGGCAACAATAAATTTTACCTGTCAGAAGCAGTGGCTGTTCAGGCAGCACACTTTTGCAGTGTTCTCAAAGCCAAGAGGGGTCCAAAAATCAAGCCCTGTTCTTCTCAGCTTGTCGTAAGTTAGCTAGCGACATATGCAAAATTGGATACGATACAGAGAAGATTAGCATGGCCCCTGCGCAAGGATTACACACGTGAACGTGACGCGTTTCCATATTTTCTTAACTCATGACCAGGGGAATTTTCAGTCAGTAATAGGGTATCCTGCCGTGACAAACTTCACATGCAAATGACTGCTGTTAGGAAGAACATATTCTAAAATAGTTAACTTTGGAAAAAGTTTGGCTCTCTCTCTTCCTCTGGATCCCAGGCCCTCCCGGCGAGCCGCCTGTGGCCACAAGGAAACCAACAATGCTTGTGGACGTCACAGAGTCACAGAGTTTAATCCACAAGAAACAGCTTATGAATTAACAACAAAACTGCAGAACAACAGAAACATACATTCAATTACCTGAGGTATAGAAAAGAAAGGCAAAGACGCGTCTTTGGAGAGAGCTGATGCAAAAAAGGCAAAATAGTGGCAGCTATCTGAATTATTACTCGTGTGCCCAAACTTTTATAATGTAGGTGTGTCTTTCCTTTTAGTATATTCAGTTAAGGCGTCTATCTCTCCTTACATAAATTCTCAGGAACAAACTTAAATTCAGTAATTTGGTTCAAGGAAAGGTTATCTTCACAAACGCAGTTTTGCTCTTCTGCACAAGATTGAGTCCTGCCTTAAACCAAAATAACGCATAGAATCAAAAGAACATGAGTTACAATTCCTGTTTCATTTTAAAAAAAAACATGCTATTAGTAATTAGAAAAATGTCTTAAAAACTAAATGTTAGTGTTTTAACATTCTACGTTGTATTCAGTTTTACACCATCCCAGATGTTAGTTCTGGAAGACTTTTGATCTTCTGTGAACAAGCAGACTTCTCTCCTCGAGGCTCAAATGATGCTGCCCTCCAGGAGATACTCATTTTATGGCCTCCTGTCCTCTCTGATAAACAAAAGGAGCCTCATTGCGAGATCCCCTTTGATCTACATTTTACTTCCTGTACTTTGAATACTTACCCATCAATAGTTTAGTTTTAAATCATTAACACAAACTTGTTCAAAATTAAGAAATATGTTCAAAATGAGAGTGTTCAACATACCTTTTACACATGCCATAAGATTAACTGTATTAAAAACTAAAAATAATCATTTTTCCTTAACAGTCCCCCTTTTGAGGTCTGAGACACACAGACCTCACAAATAAATTGTATAGCCTTCTAATAGAGGAACCAAAAAACTATTTAGTATACTAAAAAATGAAAACATTAGCCTAATTATATAACAGTCCCCCTTTTTAAACAGAACCTCCCAGCTCCCCAACCCCCTCATCAGCAGCACCGCGAAAAAGCATCTGATAGGGAGGCGGAGCAGGTGGGCCACTGCTTCCCTTCTCAATTGAAACTGTAATAAGCCTAATGATAAGCGAACAGATGCACGGTACACAACAGCATCCACAGGTGACCACTATGGCTACAAAAGTAGCCACAGAAACTAGCAGTGACATGACAATCCCTTTCCATTTACCAAACATAGTAGAAAACCACCTGTCCAAACCACCATCAATACCCGAATTTTCATGCATAGATTTACTCAAAATTCTCAAACCTTTTAACGCTCTAGTGACAGATCCATCAGGGGCTGTGTTATTAGGTATAAACGTACAGCAGCTGTCTTGGAACATAAAGCAGACCCCTCCTTTTTCAGCCAAAAGCATGTCCAGCGCCATCCGATTTTGAATTGTCATTAAAGAAGTCGGGGCTAACTGGTCCTTCAAACCTCCAACAGCATCCCTGGTCAGATTTGCTAGCCTCAAAAGATTATAAAGGACACAATTAATCCTATCAACATTTTTATTCGGCATGATAGGAAAGAAAGCTGATACCACAGGTAAATTCTCAAAACCTGCTGCAATTTGATCAGCCAATTTATATTGATCCGGAACCCCTCTCGGCACACCGATGGCATCGATATAAGTAGGAGAATTAGTCGTCAAATCAAATGCAGTATCCGAATGTGTATGACGCAGCTGTCACTTATTTCTCTGTGTCAGTGAGTTGAGCACCTGCGCCGGACCTACAGGATCAAGTCTTTCTCCTACAACCATAAGCGGGACTGCAAGGTGAGTCATAGCACATACTCCGACAGTCTTAGGAGGAATTCGCACATATAATCTATCACCTCCACAAAAATAATAAAGTCCAGCTCTGGCCCAATTCCCGACTCTGGTTGCTATCACAGTAACATTACACCAATCACTAGGAATCTGTCCTAGATTGAAATCAGGCTTAAGATGAGTAAAATTAAAACACACATACAATCCTTTACCCTTAACCGGAAGAAAAGTTCCCGTTTGAGTATAGTTATTAATAGGCGGATATATTGTGGCAAACACAGTACAATTCCTGGGGTCCGCCTCACGTGTTATTCTCAGCATGCCATCAAAACCCCAGCTATCTCCCAAGTGTCATGGGGCAGGTTCCGTATAAAGATGAGGTCTAGCTGTAGCACATGCAATGCAGTTCCCAATGTTAGTTTCTATAGCCGTTTGAACCATCCAATTCAGCCATAAATTCCTGTCTTTATACCCAGTCACTGTTTGAATGATGTCCAATGGTGTGACTGCAGTGTAGTCAATTTTAGCCGCATACTGATCAGGAACCTCAATTCCCATTTCTTCCTCTACATCAGGTCTGACCAGATTAATTTTAATAACCCCAAGTGGATCTTTATCATCAATTGAGGCTCCCAAAGTTAAATAGACAGCTGAATCCGCCAGATATTTCTTAAAGAAAGCATTATGCATTGAGGAAATGGTTAACACAAGAGGATTTTGGCCCTTCACTGGAGAATTTCCTATAGTCCCTCGTTTTATGGTGACCTTGTCATATTCAGTGACATATTTATAAGCATAAGGTGGACTCCAACTTGATCCCACCCATCTGAAAGCCGAATTCCAAGTGGGACACAAATGTTGAAACCCTGAGTAATACATTTTCGCTGGAAAGTCAGATCTCCACACAAATACAAAGGAGTCTTCTGCCAGGATCGAGGAGTCGACCAGCAGCGACGAGTTACCTCACACAGGTCAATTTGGAAATCAGTCAAAGTACCCAAACTATAATTCATTTCCACAATATTTAGTGAGGCACTTGTCAACAGGAGATCTCAAAGAACGCTTCACACAAGTGTTGTGTATTAATTTGCACTAATCATAAGAATAAATAAAGCTAATGTTTTATAAGTTTAAAGTTGTTTTCACAAATACTGTTATAAGAGCCATTCAAGGCCAAGAGGAGAAAAACAGAGCAATGAGTGTGTGTAACTGTTGCACCTGGCTCTAGAGGAGTGGAATCTGCAGGAAAACGCAGGGTTGAGGCCCCTTAGTGATAGGAAAGCACCCTCATAAAAAAGGAAATATTTGACATGTCAAGGTTGCCCAGCTCAGCAAAATTTGGCCATACAACTTGTGATAAATAGAGTTGTTATTTTCAAGGCACACTGTGCAGTACTGGTCCCAGAAAGGGTGATGCTTTGACTGGGACACAAGGGGGGAACACAAGGCCAGACTGACATGGCTTGAAGTAGGGAAAGCATTAGTTTCAACATGTTTGTGATTGAACTGTCATAAGTTTCTGATTTAAGTGCACCAGATGTCCTCATGGCCTGAGAGACTGCTCTCACAAGAATGTGATGTGGCTATGAATGTCATCGTGATATGCAGATAAATGATAATGTGACCTTTACCAAAGACTGTCGTTTAAATATATAAAAATATGTTCTGAAGGGGGTTTTCCATTGATAAGAAATGTATAAAAGGGAGCTGTTTTCACCAGTTGTTAGCTGATGCTCACTGGTGACCAGCTCCGTGTGAATGTGCTGTTTTTGGCAATAAATACCCTGGACCTGGACTCAGCTGCCTCTGCCTGAATTTTTGGATCTTTGTTTGAGACTTTTTCGGCTTTTTAAGAACTTTGAATTTTACAAAACTTAGCTTCAATTTTAAGTCGTCAAGAAGACAATAATAGACGACAATTGGCGAGCCAGCCAGGAGAAGCAAGCTACCGGCGTCGGACCAACCTGCAGACGGCAGTCGGAGGCGGGGAACCCCCAAACGGGCCCAGAAATTCAGCGGTTAAAGGTGAGCTAATTTGTTGTAATATTCTAAATTAGTGGGGAACCAGCCTCCGGCGACTGCTTGTGGGTGTCAGGCGTCACAAAGCTCTTCTAAGAGAACCTAGTTTTCCAAATTTAATAAAGTAATTTCCAAATTTGATAAGAATTTATATAAGAATATATAAAGGCAGATTAAGCTGAGGAAGGGTCCAGGTATGTATGAATGTATGTTTTAGGTGTTATTAATGTTTGTGTTAAACTGTTCTGTGTTTGAATTATCTTGTAAATAAGTTAAGCTTAACACGTGTTGTTCTGAGCGGATCATTGGTAAAGGGACAGATTGGTCAAAGCGTTTTTTACATAGTCTGTGGAAGCCATAAATCCGGAACCAATAGTGTGCGCGTGTTTACGTGAGGGTATCGGTGACTAAGGTAGTCAGCGTGCTCCACGAGATGGCTTAAGTAGTATTAAGGTATTGGAATAAAGGTATTGAGAGGCTAAGCGATAGCCAGGCTAAGGGATAGCCAGAATATTACCGATTAAGCGATAATCGGAGAATAGTACCGCTCGACCATCCGGAGGACGTCTATGCATTTCCAGTTATCTGGGTGCAGCCGGGGCAGCAGGGAAAAACTTATATGCCACTGTAGGAAACAGTGAGGAAAAGGAAGAAGTGCACTGTAAATATATATAATCATTTGTCTTGTGTGTCTTTGTTTGTGTGTCGAGTGAAAGAGTTGCTAACTCTACCTATAGTAGAAAATAGAACTTTATTGATCACACAGTGGATAAATTACCTCTCTGCATTTAACCCATCCCCTTGGGGAGCAGTTGGCTGCCAGTGTTCGGCGCCTGGTGAGAAAGGTGGGGTTGATGGTCTTGCTCAGAGAGCCACCTCTGGGTATCTCAGATAGCACATCTAAACACTAGTTCAATATTCCCCCATATGCAACAGTTTGGATAGCCCAACAAGGTGCAACACTGGAGTCCTTGTATTTTCCATGAGGCAACCTCTAAATATGCTGCTTTAACAGTAGACTCTCTTATTTTTGCCAGCAGGGTATCTTTGTACGGTCATAGGACCCTACCACCGATTTTAGGCGAAAATTATCAAGATTGTTGTAAAGGGGTGAATTTCGGATATGATGTTTGAAGCCTCAGTCTGAGTGGAGCCTGTGAGTTTGATGTCCCAGGTCCTCATGGGACAGTCGCAGCAGCGTCTGAGATTGTCAAAATCTGCATTTTTGATGGCTAATATCTCGTAGATGCTTTGTCCAATCTGTACCAAACTTGATTTCTGACTCCCTCCTCTGAGACTCTGCAAAGTAGAAAAAGCCCAGCTTTCTAGAGCTTTCCACCTGCTGTTTTTCCTTCAAAAGAATCCTAGCTGACTGAGACTGATGGCTTTTTCCTCAGTGACAGGGAGCTGCGCACTGTGTAGTTGACCTTAGACTTTTAGAAAGTGACAGCCAAAAAGGCTGGAAAATTTAATTCCCATTCAATGTAATAGGAGGCATTCCCCTTATAGTCTTATCTGATTACCTTGTAGATTTTATGCCTGTATTTTACAAGGTATATAGGAATCATGAATGGACTCTTTGCCACGGATCCCGTCAGCTCTGTGTCAATTAGAAGAATAAGCATCTCCAACAAACTAGGGTGGCTCACTCATATCAAAATAGGTGCCTTTGATCTGAAAAGATGATGCTTTTGGGCTCCGCCTCCTCTTATAAAGGACACAATAGCTCATGCCTGATCTTAACAAGTGCTGGAGGTTGGGGGTTTCATTGGCCACCGCTTACCAGCATTCAGCTGCCATGAATGGGATGCTTGACTTAGACCGTTACACATCATACTTACCTGGCAGGGGAGAAACCTTGATCATGAAGGAGGTTCACCCAGAGTGAGGCTTGGCCATTGCATCCCCGGCTGTGCTGACCTTTGCGAATTCCCCAAATGTGGGAATCTCGACTGCATATTTTGTGGTAGTGGGGGACTGCGTACGCGCTCTCCCCTGGTTTATGTCCAAAGAAGTACAGACTATTGGAGGTGATTGAATTTCCTGTCAGACTGTCATAGCACTTGAGTGAACAATATAAAATATGTGCTATCCCTAATACAAAATTGTCCAAAATGAAATATTTGCCATATCGGAAGTGTGAATAATGGTTATGGCTCTTCTTCAACATCTGCCGGGTGATGGTGCTAGCCACTGAGTTTAAGTCAATCAATTCTGTCACTGATTATTCTCAATTCATTAACTGAGAACGGGGTTTGGGTTAATGAACTGAGACCAGTCAGTGGCAGAGAAATAACATTTCAGTGCCTGACATCTACCTAAGAGCAGAGGTGCTGGGGAAATGCTTCTCTGTCCCCCCCCCACCAGCAAAGACTTATTTTAGTGTGGGCAACAATTA
Organism: Cyprinodon diabolis; assembly: GCA_030533445.1. Lineage (NCBI taxonomy): Eukaryota > Metazoa > Chordata > Actinopteri > Cyprinodontiformes > Cyprinodontidae > Cyprinodon > Cyprinodon diabolis. The sequence continues at coordinate 54,993,252 of CM060066.1, read as the reverse complement.
ATTTTACCTGTCAGAAGCAGTGGCTGTTCAGGCAGCACCCTTTTGCAGTGTTCTCAAAGCCAAGAGGGGTCCAAAAATCAGGCCTTTTTCTGGAACAAGTGTGTAAAATTTGCTAAATCTACCTATAGTAGAAAATAGAACTTTATTGATCGCACAATGGATAAATTACCTCTCTGCATTTAACCCATCCCCTTGGGGAGCAGTTGGCTGCCAGTGTTCGGCGCCTGGTGAGAAAGGTGGGTTTAATGGTCTTACTCAGAGAGCCACCTGTGGGTATCTCAGATAGCACATCTAAACACTAGACCAATATTCCCCCATATGCAACAGTTTGGATAGCCCAAAGAGGTGCAACACTGGAGTCCTTGTATTTTCCAAGAGGCAACCTCTAAACATGCTGCTTTAACAGTAGACTCTTATTTTTGCCAGCAGGGTATCTTTAAGGCCAAAACGATCAAGATTGTCGTAAAGGGGTGAATTTCGGATATGATGTTTGAGGCCTCAGTCTGAGTGGAGCTGTAACCCTACTGTATTTGTATATTTTGTGTTATTTGATTTTCTGTATTATTTTACTTTATGGGCCATGTCCCTTTAAGAGAACTGAAGGACACTACTTTACGGCAGCATTCCAACTGCAGTTGCTAGGGGAATTCCCGGGCTTTGGAGTTTCAGAGCTGCTGCTGAGCAGAGAGATGCTAGTCTTAACCTAGCTTCTGCATATCACCTGATGTATGCCTATATTGATGTTTTCCTGCTAGGAAAAATTTTGTGAGAGGAACTCTGGGAGGGTGTTCGTGTGCCTACAGAGGAGGAAGGAGAGGCTGCTGAGTTTTTCAGTGCTTTTGGACACCGGCTGCCATCATCATTCTGGATCCCTATTCCAGTCAAGACAGCCTTTCATTCATATGCACCAGACACACACAAGTACAAATATAGAGCTCTATAGGACTTTTTTTTTTTTTTGCTGGCCAGCTTTCTTTTTTCTTTTTTTTTTTTTTTTTTTTACCAAGGAGCCTGTTACATTCAGGTTTGGACTGAATATTTTTGGTGTTGTTGTTTTCAGGGATACTCTCTGATCTAGTTGAGATGATGTTGAATGTATTTCAGTCCAGTCATTTGTAATAAACAAACTGGTTGATAGTAAACTGCTATCTGAACCTGACTAAGTTCTATTCTTTGGTTACATACAAAGCAGTAGAAAAAATTGGCGCCCGAACAGGGACTTGAAGGCCATTCATCTCATCTCTAATTTTGTTGAACAAACCATATTTTCACAGGTTAACATCTGAGTCGGAAAAAAAAAATGGAGTTTTGTGAGATATATGGTTTTGACACTGAGTGTACTGTAATTCTTAAGGGTGTCCCAGCTACAACTAAACTGGACGATGTAAAAAGGGCCTTTGTAGCGCTTGATGAGGTTATCAAAGTGCAATTCATTGACAGTCTCCCTGATTCCATTTTGTGCCAGTTTGGCAAAGGTATTACTCCTATGTTGTTGGACTGTGAGTACTCAGTTGGTGATTCATTATGGGAGGTTGTACAGATTGATGACTACTGCTCCCCTAAATGTGAAAATGAGTAATTCAGTCAGGAAGTAGTACCTCTTGCACGTGCCATTGGTAACATGACCATGTGTTTTCAAGAGCAAGTGCACGAGTTGGCCTTAACATACAACATGGACCCTGCTACAATAAGTCAGGTAGCTGCAAGTCGTATTTGTGGAAAACATGAAGAAAGCAACATTGTATCATCAACTCCAGCATTTGCACTCAAAAGCCAGCCAGTCACCCATTCAAGACCAGCCGTTGCAGCTGATGAGAACCATACCTCAAATTGTACACAGGCAGCAAACGAGACTGTATTAATCAACCCTCTGCCTGCTGATGTCCAAAAAGTTATAGTAAAACACATTGTAAAACATGACTCACCAGTGCACCAGCCTCCTCCCAGAGAGCTACGGCTTTTCTCTGGTAACTTTCCAAAGCCTCCAACAGAAGTAGATCTTAGCATATGGCGGCTCAGAGCTAAGCAAGTGATAAACGACATTAGCCTATCAGAAGGGCAGCAGCGCCGTATGATACTCGATAGCTTACTCACCCCTGCCTTAAATGTGGCTCTTTTTATCGGAGCCCAAGCCAAACCATGTGCCTATCTTCAAGAATTAGAGAAAGCATATGGTAATGTAACAGGAGGAGAAGAGCTGTATATTCAGTTCTTAGAGACACATCAGAACAGTGGGGAGAGGGCGTCTGACTACCTTCGTCGACTTCATACTCTGCTGCAGGAAGCTGTAGAAAACAGCGGTGTGGCCAAAAAAGACTTTGATTCTCAGTTATTAAAGCAGTTCCTCCGAGGTTGTTGGGATGATTCCTTAATAACAACACTGCGTCTGAAAGAGTCCGGTTATAGCCCACATACCATTTTGACTTTTTCAGAGCTACTGTTCAAAATAAGAACATATGAAAAAGAGAGCCATTTAAAGGAAATGAGGAGAAAGCGACATATGATGGCAAGCTCTACCAAAGTCCATACCAGGACTCATTTCACAAATGACACCACAGAGCCCTGTGGCAACACACTCCCTCTAGAACCAGGCGGTTCATCTAGAGAGCAGGTAGAAGAAAGGATCAGGCAGTTGGAAGCTGAACTTCAGAGAAATGTGTCTGTTAAGCACCCTTATCCTTCAAAAGAAGAGAAACCAACACGGAAGCTCCACCAAAGAACTAAAGGCAGTCCTGCATCTGCAACAGCCACTTCACCAGCAAATCTCATGAAAGCTGGAAAGTTTTGTAATAACTATGGAGACAATGATCATTTGTTGCCGCAATGCACCAATCCAACCAATGCTGTCCTGGTGCAAAAGAAACTGTGTACAAGACATCAAAACAGGCAAAATCAACTTGCACTGAACCCACAAGACAAAACCTCTTTGCCGAACTTGGCTTTAAACAAGTAAGGCCTCCTGCTATGGAACAGGCAGGGGCCCAAAGTCAAACTAGTTCCCTTGTTTTAAATCAGAGTATTACTGAGTCCTCTCATGTAACAGAAATATCTCAGATTCCCTTTGGACTTGTGGGGAAGCCCTGTGATAGTGAAGCATGGTTGGATGGAGCTCAGTGCAAATGTATTATTGACACTGGGTCACAGGTGACTATAATATCTCAGTCATTTTACTCCCGTTACCTTTCCCACCGACAGTTATTCTCTATAAAAGGGGCACTTGGTATTGAAGGAGCAGCAGGGCAAAAGGTCCCTTATGTGGGATATGTAGAGGTGAAAGTTCAGTTTCCAAAAGATGCATGTGGGACAGACCAGGGCTATCATATCTTAGCTTTAGTCAGTCCAGACCAGACTTACAACGAGTACCCTCTTCTTGTTGGTACAAATGTCTTGCGTCTAATGACAAAAGATTGCAGAAAGATGGGTGGGACAAGATTTTTAGAAACTTTGGCCATTCAGGCCAATTGGGTAATGGCTTATGTCAAGTGTCGTGAGTTGACAGATTCTCAAACAAAGAGTGAAAAAGTTATCCGTGTCACATTCAGCAGCAAAGTACCTGTACGCCAAAAGAGTGGTGAATTGTATACTTTCAAGGGTATGTGCCATTCTAAGCAGGGAAATGGTGAGTTTCAAAGTCTTGTAGGTGGTGCAGAGGAAGCGCCTATACCAGGAGGATTAATAGTCTATGACCAGATTGTGGAGGTAAAGTCTCAATCCCACAATAAGTTCCACCTAGTTGTCAAAAATGTTTCAGAACGTGACATAACTCTGTACCCAAAAACTCTTATTGCTGAGTGTTCTCCCATTGACTGGGCTGTGCCTATCACATCCAGCAAACCAGGCATTTTATCAGATGCTAAAGTTCCCCAAGCACACTCCTTTTTGGTAGCTAGTGATGTAAAAGAAGTGCCAACACCTGAAACTATCGATCTTGACTTTGGTGACAGCCCTATATCATCCCAATTAAAAGAACACATGCAACAAAGAATCAACACTGAAGTTGCTAGTGCTTTTTCTAGGCATGATCTAGATGTTGGTAACATTGTAGGTGTCTCTCACCGTATTGAACTGGAACCTCATGTGCCGTTCAAAGAGAGAACAAGGCGTGTCTCACCTGCAGACTTTGACGATTTGAAACGGCATCTTCAAGATCTTCTGGCTGTGGGTGTAATAGAAGAATCTCATAGTCCCTATGTCTCTCCTGTTGTTCTAGTCCGTAAAAAGAATGGAGAGTTGCGAATGGTGGTGGATTACCGCAGACTGAACAATTTAACTAAGAAAGATGCTTACCCATTCCCTCGGATAGAGGAGACATTTTCCTTGTTGTCAGGTTCAAAATGGTTCACTGTGCTGGATCTTAAAAGTGGGTATTATCAGCTGAATGTTGAACCTGCATATCGACCAAAAACAGCGTTTACCACACCCTTTGGTACCTGGCAGTTCCGCAGAATGCCACAAGGTTTGACTAACTCCCCAGCCACATTTCAACGGACTATGGAAAAAGTGATGGAAGGAATTAACCTCCAGGAGGTTGTTGCCTTCTTAGATGATCTTATCATATTCTCAAGCTCGATTGAAGAGCATGAGGAGAGATTGATGAAGATTCTCAAACGCATTGCCGATTTTGGCCTCAAACTGTCCCCTTCCAAATGCAAATTCTTTCAGACTTCTGTGAAGTATTTGGGCATGTGATATCTGCCCAGGGGATAGAACCTGATCCAGAAAAGGTAGCTGCTGTGAAAGAATGGCCTCGACCTAAAACAGTTAAAGAGCTGCGGTCATTCTTAGGTTTTACTGGCTATTACCGACGTTTTATTAGGGATTATGCCAAAGTGGTTAGACCTCTGAATGATTTGTTGAAAGGAGACTGGAGCCCTAGGCATAAAAATTTTAGCCATTGGCCTCGAAAACAGTCTCCTCCGCTTGGGGACAGATGGACCCCTATGTGTCAAACTGCATTTGAGCTCATCTCTGAAAAGCTAACGTCAGCCCCTGTGCTTGTTTTTTCCAACTGGTAGCTCCCATATCTGCTTCATACAGATGCTAGCATGACAGGGTTAGGTGCAGCTCTTTATCAGGTTCAGGACAGTCAGACCAGAGTGATAGCTTATGCAAGTCATGGTCTCTCTAAGAGTGAAAGAAATTATCCTGTGCACAAATTAGAGTTTCTCGCACTTAAATGGGCGGTCAGTGAGAAGTTCCACGACTATTTGTATGGGGCTAGTTTCAAAGTACTGACAGATAATAATCCCCTAACATACGTGTTGACCAGTGCAAAGCTTGATGCTACAAGCCATAGGTGGCTTGCAGCCTTGTCATTGTACAACTTTGAAATTCATTATACACTCACCGGCCACTTTATTAGGCCGGTGTCCAACTGCTCGTTAACACTTAATTTCTAAGCAGCCAATCATATGGCGGCAACTCGGTGCATTTAGGCATGTAGACATGGTCAAGACAATCTCCTGCAGTTCAAACCGAGCATCAGTATGGGGAACAAAAGTGATTTGAGTGACTTTGAAAGTGGCATGATTGTTTGTGCCAGAAGGGCTGGTCTGAGTATTTCAGAAACTGCAGATCTACTGGGATTTTCACGCACAACCATCTCTAGGGTTTACAGAGAATGGTCCGAAAAAGAAAAAAACATCCAGTGAGCGGGAGTTCTGTGGGCAGAAATGCCTTGTTGATGCCAGAGGTCAGAGGAGAATGTCCAGACTGGTTCGAGCTGATAGAAGGGCAACAAGTGACTCAAATAACCACCCGTTACAACCAAGGTGGGCAGAAGAGCATCTCTGAACGCACAGTACGTCGAACTTTGAGGCAGATGGGCTACAGCAGCAGAAGACCACACCGGGTGCCACTCCTTTTAGCTAAGAACAGGAAACTGAGGCTACAATTTGCACAAGCTCATCGAAATTGGACAATAGAAGATTGGATAAAGGTTGCCTGGTCTGATGAGTCTCGATTTCTGCTGCGACATTCGGATGGTAGGGTCAGAATTTGGCATCTACAACATGAAAGCATGGATCCATCCTGCCTTGTATCAACGGTTCAGGCTGGTGGTGGTGGTGTCATGGTGTGGGGAATATTTTCTTGGCACTCTTTGGGCCCCTTGGTACCAATTGAGCATCGTTGCAACGCCACAGCCTACCTGAGTACCCAATGTACCCAACTTCTGATGGCTACTTTCAGCAGGATAATGCGCCATGTCATAAAGCTGGAATCATCTCAGACTGGTTTCTTGAACATGACAATGAGTTCACTGTACTCAAATGGCCTCCACAGTCACCAGATCTCAATCCAATAGAGCATCTTTGGGATGTGGTGGAACGGGAGATTCGCATCATGGATGTGCAGCCAACAAATCTGCGGCAACTGTGTGATGCCATCAAGTCAATATGGACCAAACCCCCTGAGGAATGCTTCCAGCACCTTGTTGAATCTATGCCACGAAGAACTGAGGCAGTTTTGAAGGCAAAAGGGGGTCCAACCCGTTACTAGCATGGGGAACCTAATAAAGTGGCCGGTGAGTGTATATTTTAAATAACTTCAAACAGGCATAGAAGTAGTAGAGATGAGACAAACTGCACAAAACTATTACAGCCTAGTTCTGAATGTGTTTCGTAGAATCAGGAGATCCTTAGACTAAAGGTCCTATATCATGGTTTTTATACCATCCAAAGTCAAATCTTTGCATAAATACATGGTTACATTTAGCCTTTTACACTATGATTTTTTTCATTTATGATGGAATATTACCAAGCTGGAAGAAAAGCGCTTGGTTTTACTGTGGCGCCACCGACCCCCCTGTGGGTCTGCATTTCATGTCATCCCAGAGCCGCTTTACACTTCCACTAAAAGGTGGATGATTTTCTCTCTAAATGACTTAAAACATTTAATTATCTATTGAGTGACATAACAGACAAACTAGACTCATCAAATGGATAAAAACCAAGCAGCTTTTCTGTAATATGTTAAGCTTCCTGGTATTTGCCGGGTACAGATCACCATTGTTTTAGCATTAATGACCCACTAAGACATATCATCATACTTGTGCTTATGCAATGAATGAATTCCACTACAGTCAGCTTCTGCATTTATTAACAATGTGATTTGGATACTGAGGCTGAAAATGTTTCACCAGTTAAAACTTTATGCCATATTAGGAAATTAATAAAGTTAAATGAAGGATTATGACATTTTTCAATGTCTATCTGCTCAAAAACTTTTTATGCAAGTGAATAAAATTAGAAATAAAAAAAATAGTTGCTGTAATCACCATAATCCTTAACTCCTGGAACTATACAATTTGATCATTATAAAGATCTTACTCTAGGTCTAGGTTGTAATTTTCTAAACAAATGTGTGTTTGCTGAAAGCCTCCAAGAACTTTTGAACAAAGCCATGACAGCATAAAATAAAAAAAAGAAGCTTTCTGATTTAATTTAGTGTACAGTACTTTTAGGAGTTACATAACTAGCTCTTGTTCTCAAGTCATTATTTCGATCAAAGTCTTATATCAATATTTGCATTCAGGAGCTGGATGGTGTCAAAGCTATTTGCTCGTTTTGTAGAACTTCTTCTATAAAGAATTTTCTGGGTTTGACTTGCAGCCAAAGGGCCTTTCTGTGTTGTTGTGCAGATTCTTTGCAGATACTCCAGCTTCTTCCAACTGTCCAAACACAAGCAGTCAGGGTAATTGACCACTTTAAACTGCCTTCAAATGTAAGCATGGATGGATTGGCTGCTGGGGTGGTGGTCCAAGATTGTTTGTCCCCTCTATTTCTGATAGAAACAAGCTGCCTCGGTCCCCACAGGCATAGAGTAGGTATTTAAAATTGGATAGGCGTGAATCCTGGACTTTAATGCATCTAACCATCTACATTGCAAAAAATATACATTTTAGTAAGTCAATTCATCTTAAAATAAGTGCATTTTCTCTCAAATCAAGCAGGCACAATGTAAATTGTCTTGTTCCTTTGCCAATGGAACAAGACAATTTACATTTAAAATAAGGAAAAAACAATTGCATGGTCTTATTTCAAGTGCATATGATGTAATTTTCTTATTTTGAGGGTAAAATGCTCATTCCATTGGCAGATAATCTTATTTCCCACTCAAATTAAGGGGAAATAAACTTATTTTAAGAAATTTTTACAAATTTTCAGAATGTTTTGCAGTTCGTAGCTGCATCATTGTGAACAAAGCTGGTACAATTTCTCTTCTCTCCAGACACATCCCTGCATACTAAAATCATTAAACAAACATCTTCCTTTAGTGTTGAAAATTGTTGGTCCTCTGCTGTGCAGTCTAACAGAAAGCTTTGCCTGGAATGACTGAACAGCTTGATGCATTTTTTGTTTTTTTTGTATTTGCCTTTTCAGATGTTTTCTGTCATCCCACGCAAATTCCTGCCTGGTATCAAGAACCCCTGCTGGTATGAAGAATTCACTGGGAATATTACCACAGATCCGTATAAAACGAACTTGTATGGGCGCTATTCGCGGCGTTTCCGGACAGTTTTTCAGCACCTGAGGAGCACTTTCCATCACCATCTGTTACGTCGTAACAGGAAGATCTACCGCATGCGGTGCCTTCCTTATTTCTATATTATTGGACAACCAAAGTGTGGCACGACAGATCTATACGACAGACTTAGGTTGCACCCGGATGTAAAGTTCACTACTTTTAAAGAGCCGCACTGGTGGACCCGCAAGAGGTTTGGTAAGTAAAGCTTTAACCAGCCCTGAGATGTATAGATGGAGATCTATACTGATTTACCTTGACTAAGCCATTGTGATGTGCAGAGACTTACGCAAGCTTAGTTACCTTATGCTCCACTACTCTGAAACCAACTCCAAGGAAACTATAAAAGCACCTAAAGCCTAATTTGCTTTAAATTTAACTTTTTTGTTTGGAGTAGCCTTTGTTCTAGCTACACATTGTTATTTAAGTTTGCAATCAAGCTTTCCTTTCTTTTTCTTATCATAATTTTTTTAAATCATATTTAAAGTATTTGTTTTCATTAGAAGCATTTACGGTGGTACAGTATTGTTTTCCTACTGTATTTATTTTCCTTTTTCATGTGCTATAGAAATAAACTTCCCTTGCTTTGCTTTGAGGCATTAGCAGGCCATAACTGATTTACCCTATTGAGCAGAAAAGCATGAATGTAGCTCACATATCAGCGTATTTACACCTTTTTATTAGACTAGGTAAAAACTGTTCCTAAAATGTCTCAAATGTTATGAGCACACATCTAAGTTGAGCTCTTGCTGTCTTATATTGGTACCTTAAGTGCAACTCAAGTTCAAGTCTCCAACTAATCTATTTATCTATAAAGAGAGATAAATTCGTTCAAATTTATTTTTGAATGTTTGAGCAGGCTCTGAAAATCCAACTGGCTCTCAGCAGGTTTCAGTTCAATTAGAGATCTGATTACTCAGGTCTCATTCTGCACATTTAGATCTGTTTTCTCTCTATTTGAAGTTAAACCTGGTTGTTTACTAGATAGTTTCATTGCCTCTTTTATGTATCATTTTAAAAAGCAACTATCAGCCTCCTTTAACATCTACTGTTTTAGTGTGTGGAGGGAAAGTACCGCTCATGCTGTAATTCTTCTCGTTAGTGACTTGACTTAAAGCTCCAGGCGGAAGAATCTAGACTAACATCACGGTTTCCTCTACATAGACAAACCTTTGTGGTTGAAACAAATGTCACATTTGATAAACAGAGTGTCAAGAGTCTGCAGGCTTGAGCCCTCAAGAGCAACTGAACATGCTCTTGCACAACCTCACTCTCTTACTCATTTCCTCCATTAGGTCTCATTTCTACACTTAGCATTTAGTGATTGCTTATTCTGCATCTTTAGCTCATCCTAATAGCATACTCTTGTGTATTGCACTCTTAGTTAATCAACTAATTGCACACTCATGCTGTTTATTAATTATACAGCAAATCATTTAGTTAAATAACACAGCCATAGGATATTCTAGAAATATCTTAGTAGAACATTTGAAAGGGGAATTTCGTGAAATTTTGTGAAATGGCTAATTTGTTTATCATGTCAATAGATAACTTGTTTTTCTCAGAATACCAAAAATCATGAACAACTCACTGACACCACCATTCTCACTTGGCATTCAGCTAAGTTTGAACAGGTGGTGAACAAGTCACTCACTAGAACAAAGAGACAAACACTAGAGTGCTGAAGTGCAAGAGCTCCTTCTTAGCAGACATCTGGTCATATTTTTTTTTTTTTTTAAATAATACCTTCAGACAAACCTTTTCAATTTTGTTTACACTGTATGGTCGGCACAGACGTTAGATTTAAAATGTATGCAGATGACTTAAAAAATGCATTTTTGATGATTAAATCTAATATTAGCTCATGGAATATTTTACAAATATAATTATAATATAATTAATCGGATTAATTATGATTAATTGATTATTGAAATAATCATCAACTAATTTAGTAATCCATTTAATATTAACTGAAGTGTAGAGACTCTAACCATGCCTTTAGCTGACATAGCAACCCAATTAGGCAGTAATTCTATCAAAATTGTAAAAAAAAAACATAAAGATTTTGCATTTAACATAAAAAAAAAGATCTGTTAATATGCTCTATCCAGGACTCATAAAGTGGAAAAGTGTTAGTTTCACCTGGTTTAAATAAAAAAAAAATCTTCTTTAAGGAACCTTTGGCTATCAGGTCATTAATCAAGAAAACAATTGACTGATTAACCGATTTGCAAAATAATCATTAGTTGCAGCCTGGATATACAGATATAATATCTCAGATGTTTAAATCATGTTGTCCTGTAAAGGTTTTACAGCTTTGTAAGTGGACATTGAAAACAAACCCAGTGAAGACGTTTGAAGCAGGGTTTAGTTCAGAATAATATCCACAGCTCTAAAATGTCATTTGATGTGGTTTGTACCTTGACCTGATTATTTCTATAGGTTTAGCTTCTTTAGGCAAGACTTTGTATTCTTTCCCTTCGAACTGAGACAATGGTTAGAGCTTATGAATAATGGAGAATCCAGAGACAATTTTTCTATAGTACAGTGAGTCAGTGTGTGTGGGCTAATAATGGTTGCATTTTTAAAGAACTTTTTTTTATAGGAAAAATGAAAAGAGGGCAGTGAAGCTAAAGGGCACTGATCTCCCTCTCAGCTAAAGGCTCTTTTTATTGTCATTGTTTTTTATTGAAAATTGAAACAGATAAAAAAAGAGCTAATTATTCAATAAACGGCCTAAGCAAGACATAGAGATAATCTTCGTTTAACATTAGCAGCTACCTTTTGATGTCTGTAAGCATACTTAGCTGGCAAGATTGTGTCATCCTGTGGATGCAGATCAACCATTTTTCCACTTGTACTGTAGTTATCAGACACAATATTTTTTGTTTGCATAAAACAGAAATGCACGGTTAAAAGCAATGAATTAGACTAAGGCATTGAAACCCATTATTTTGTAACTTTATAAACCAAAGCCAGTTATAAACCAGAGCCTGTTATAAACCAGAGACCATTATAAGCCAGAGCCCTGTATAAACCAAAGCTGGTTATAAACCAGAGCCTGTTATAAACCAGAGCCCTATATAAACCAGAACCCTTTTTAAACCAGAGCCCTTTATAAACCAGAGACCGTTATAAACCAGAACACTTTATAAACAAGAGCCCTTTATAACCCAGCGCCCTTTACAAACCAAAGCCCTTTAGAAACCAAAGCCCTTTATATACCAGAGCCTGTAATAAACCAGAGCCCTTTAGAAACCAGAGCCCTTTATAAAACAAATTTGGTTATAAACCAAACGCGGTTATAGACCAGAGCCCGTTATAAACCAGAGCCCTTTATAAACCAGAGCCTTTTGTAAACCAAAGCCGGTTATAAACCAGAGCCTGTTATAAACCACAGCCCATTACAAACCAGAGCCCTTTATAAACCAGAACCCTTTATAAACCAGAGCCCTTTATAAACCAAAGTCAGTTATAAACCAGAGGCCATTTCAAACCAAAGCCCGTTATAAGCCAGAAGCCGTTAAAAACAAGAGCCCTTTATAACCCAGCGCCCTTTACAAACCAAAGCCCTTTAGAAACCAAAGCCCTTTATATACCAGAGCCTGTAATAAACCAGAGCCCTTTATAAAACAAATTCGGTTATAAACCAGAGCCTGTTATAGACCAGAGCCCGTTCTAAACCAGAGCCCTTTATAAACCAGAGCCCTTTATAAACCAAAGCCGGTTATAAACTAGACCCCGTTATAAACTAGAGCCCTTTATAAAACAAAGCCGGTTATAAACCAGTGGCCTTTTCAAACCAAAGCCTGTTATAAGCCAGAAGCCGTTAAAAACCAGAGCCCTTTATAAACCAGAACCCTTTATAAACCAGAACCCTTAAGAAACCAAAGCCCTTTAGAAACCAGAGCCGTTTATATACCAGAGCCTGTAATAAACCAGAGCCGTTTATAAACCAGAGCTCTTTATAAACCAAAGCCGGTTAAAAACCAGACCCTTTTCAAACCAGAGCCGGTTATAGACCAGAGCCTGTTACAAACCAAAGGCCTTTTTAAACCAGAGCCGGATATAGACCAGAGCCCGTTAAAAACCAGAGCCCTTTTTAAACCAGAGCCAGTTAAAAACCAGAGCCCTTTATAAACCAGAACCCTTTATAAACCAGAGCCTGTTATAAAACAGAGCCCTTTATAAACCAGAGCCCAATAAAAACCAGAGCCCTTTATTAACCAGGGCCTGTTATAAACCATAGCCCTTTATAAACCAGAGCCTTTTATAAACCAGAGCTCTTTATAAACCTAAGCCGGTTACAAACCAGAGCCGGTAATATACCAGAGCCTGTAATAAACCAGAACCGTTTATAAACCAGAGCTCTTTATAAACCTAAGCCGGTTATAAACAAGAATCCTTTATAAACCAGAGCCCGTCATAAACCAGAGCCCTTTACAAAACAGAGCCCTTTATAAACCAGAGCCCTTTAGAAACCAAAGCCCTTTAGAAACCAAAGCCCTTTATATACCAGAGCCTGTTATAAACCAGAGCCCTTTATAAACCAGAGCCCTGTATAAACCAAAGCTGGTTATAAACCAGAGCCTGTTATAAACCAGAGCCCTATATAAACCAGAACCCTTTTTAAACCAGAGCCCGTTATAAACTAGAGCCAGTTATAAACCAGAGCCCTTTATGAACCAGAGCCCATTAAAAAACCAGAGCCCTTTATAAACCAGAGACCGTTATAAACCAGAACACTTTATAAACCAGAGCCCTTTATAACCCAGCGCCCTTTACAAACCTAAGCCCTTTAGAAACCAAAGCACTTAATATACCAGAGCCTGTAATAAACCAGAGCCCTTTATAAACCAGAGCCCTTTATAAAACAAATTTGGTTATAAACCAGAGCCGGTTATAGACCAGAGCCTGTTACAAACCAAAGGCCTTTTTAAACCAGAGCCGGTTATAGACCAGAGCCCGTTAAAAACCAGAGCCCTTTTTAAACCAGAGCCAGTTAAAAACCAGAGCCCTTTATAAACCAGAACCCTTCATAAACCAGAGCCTGTTATAGAAAAGAGCCCTTTATAAACCAAAGCCAGTTATAAACCAGAGCCTGTTATAAACCAGAGACCATTATAAGCCAGAGCCCTGTATAAACCAAAGCTGGTTATAAACCGGAGCCTGTTATAAACCAGAGCCCTATATAAACCAGAACCCTTTTTAAACCAGAGCCCTTTATAAACCAGAGACCGTTATAAACCAGAACACTTTATAAACAAGAGCCCTTTATAACCCAGCGCCCTTTACAAACCAAAGCCCTTTAGAAACCAAAGCCCTTTATATACCAGAGCCTGTAATAAACCAGAGCCCTTTAGAAACCAGAGCCCTTTATAAAACAAATTTGGTTATAAACCAGACGCGGTTATAGACCAGAGCCCGTTATAAACCAGAGCCCTTTATAAACCAGAGCCTTTTGTAAACCAAAGCCGGTTATAAACCAGAGCCTGTTATAAACCACAGCCCATTACAAACCAGAGCCCTTTATAAACCAGAACCCTTTATAAACCAGAGCCCTTTATAAACCAAAGTCAGTTATAAACCAGAGGCCATTTCAAACCAAAGCCCGTTATAAGCCAGAAGCCGTAAAAAACAAGAGCCCTTTATAACCCAGCGCCCTTTACAAACCAAAGCCCTTTAGAAACCAAAGCCCTTTATATACCAGAGCCTGTAATAAACCAGAGCCCTTTATAAAACAAATTCGGTTATAAACCAGAGCCTGTTATAGACCAGAGCCCGTTCTAAACCAGAGCCCTTTATAAACCAGAGCCCTTTATAAACCAAAGCCGGTTATAAACTAGACCCCGTTATAAACTAGAGCCCTTTATAAAACAAAGCCGGTTATAAACCAGTGGCCTTTTCAAACCAAAGCCTGTTATAAGCCAGAAGCCGTTAAAAACCAGAGCCCTTTATAAACCAGAACCCTTTATAAACCAGAACCCTTAAGAAACCAAAGCCCTTTAGAAACCAGAGCCGTTTATATACCAGAGCCTGTAATAAACCAGAGCCGTTTATAAACCAGAGCTCTTTATAAACCAAAGCCGCTTAAAAACCAGACCCTTTTCAAACCAGAGCCGGTTATAGACCAGAGCCTGTTACAAACCAAAGGCCTTTTTAAACCAGAGCCGGATATAGACCAGAGCCCGTTAAAAACCAGAGCCCTTTTTAAACCAGAGCCAGTTAAAAACCAGAGCCCTTTATAAACCAGAACCCTTTATAAACCAGAGCCTGTTATAAAACAGAGCCCTTTATAAACCAGAGCCCAATAAAAACCAGAGCCCTTTATTAACCAGAGCCTGTTATAAACCATAGCCCTTTATAAACCAGAGCCTTTTATAAACCAAAGCCCTTTAGAAACCACAGCCCTTTATATACCAGAGCCTGTCATAAACCAGAGCCCTTTATAAAACAAATTCGGTTATAAACCAGAGCCGGTTATAGACCAGAGCGTCAGAGTGTCATGATGCGCAGGTTTACTAGCCCAGATGCAGAACTCACAGAGACTCAGGCAGGATTAAAGTCCAATATTTATTAGTAGCACAGGTCTCCCTTCCTGGGAGGCAGAGACGAACAGAAACAGGTTAGACTCTGGTACAGATTACAGGCTCAAACTCACTCGTTTGCTGGTTCAGACAGGCAGAGTTCAACAGGCAGGGTGGCTCAGGTTTGTTTCCATGGCAAGGACAACAATCCAGCTCAGAGTGAGGCTTTCACTCAGCTTATATAGGGAGAGCTTAATCATGAGCTGATGGGAATCAACTGAGCGCTGAGCATCAGCTCCCAAGAGAGGATCCACGGCGCCCTCTGGTGGGCAAGCCTCTGGATCCCAACAGAAAAGACAGAGACCCACAGGAGGGGATCCACACCGCCCTCTGGAGGGCAAACCTCTGGATCCCAATACAGAGCTCTTTATAAACCAGAGCCTTTTGTAAACCAAAGCCGGTTATAAACCAGAGCCTGTTATAAACCAGATCCCTTTATAAACCAGAGCCCTTTATAAACAAGCGCCCGTTATGAACCAAAGCTCTTTAGAAACCAAAGCCCTTTATATACCAGAGCCCGTAATAATACAGAGCCCTTCATAAACTAGAGCCCTTTATAAACCAAAGCCGGTTATAAACTAGACCCCGTTATAAACTAGAGCCCTTTATAAACCAAAGCCCGTTATAAGCCAGAGGCCGTTAAAAACCAGAGCTCTTTATAAACCAGAACCCTTTATAAACCAGAGCCTGTTATAAACCAGAGCCCTTTATGAACCAGAGCCCATTAAAAACCAGAGCCCTCTATTAACCAGACCCTGTTATAAACCAGAGCCCTTTATAAACCAGAGCCCTTTATAAACCAGCGCCCTTTCTAAACCAAGCCCTTTAGAAACCAAAGCCCTTTAGAAACCAAAGCCCTTTATATACCAGAGCCTGTAATAAACCAGAGCCGTTTATATACCAGAGCCTGTAATAAACCAGAGCCGTTTATAAACCAGAGCTCTTTATAAACCAGAGCCGGTTATAGACCAGAGCCTGTTACAAACCAAAGGCATTTTTAAACCAGAGCCGGTTATAGACCAGAGCCTCTTAAAAACCAGAGCCCTATTTAAACCAGAGCCAGTTAAAAACCAGAGCCTGTTATAAACAAGAGCCCTTTATAAACCAGAGCCCTTTATAAACCAAAGCCCTTTATAAACCAAAGCCCTTCATAAACCAAATCCCTTTAGAAACCAAAGCCCTTTATATACCAGAGCCTGTAATAAACCAGAGCCCTTGATAAACCAAAGCCGGTTATAAACCAGAGCATGTTATAATCCAGAGGCCTTTTTAAACCAAAGCCCGTTATAAGCCAGAGGCCATTAAGAACCAGAGCCCATTATAAACCAGAACCCTTTATAAAGGTCATGATGGGTCTTAGGTTCTTAGCCCACATGCAGAACACAACGGAGGCTTGGTAAAAGTTTAACAGAGTTTATTGAGTTTGCACATAAACACAAAATCATGAACTGGATCAGGAACTGGTCCGGGCTGGTTCACTGAAGTCTGCAGAGATGATAGTTTGATTAGGAAGCAGGTTGATGAGTTTTTAGTCCTTGATAATTCAAAAGAATACCTCTATGAGTCCGGGCTTCTCTTTGAGAGAGAGGGAACCGTTGGGTCCAGAGACTGTTTGTTCAGCAGAGTCCAAGAGTAGCTGCAGCGTCTTGCTTCTGACTTTAATGGCAGACCTTGATCAGAGTTTCCAGCTCTAGTAAAGAGCAGCAGGGGAATCCACATAGGAATCTTCAGGTTTGGCTCACGAGGGTTATCTCGGCAGGTTAAGCTCATCCAGAGCTTCAGGTTCGAGACAGGTTTCCTGTGAGGCAAAAACAAGGGAGAGTTAGAATCAGATCTCTCTCAACAGACAGCTAAAATACTTCAGGTTCTAGGCTCAGGTCGCTAACCAAACTAGGTCAACACTGCGGAAGCAAGGTCTGGCAGCTGGTTATAAAGGGCAGGTCTTTTGATGAGTAGATGCGTCACAGGTGTGCTGGAAGACTACAGCTCCAGGAGACCCACGGCGCACTCTGCTGGAGGAAGGTGGTACAGCTCCAGATCCCAACAATAAACCAGAGCCCTTTATAAACCAGAGCCCTGTATAAACCAAAGCCGGTTATAAACCACAGCCCATTATAATTCATAGCCCTTTCTAAACCAGAGCCCTTTATAAACCAAAGCCTGTGATAAACCAGAGCCTGTAATAAACCAGAGCCCTTGATAAACCAAAGCCGGTTATAAACCAGAGCATGTTATAATCCAGAGGCCTTTTTAAACCAAAGCCCGTTATAAGCCAGAGGCCGTTAAGAACCAGAGCCCTTTATAAACCAGAGCCCTTTATAAACCAGAGCCTGTTATAAACCAAAGCCGGTTATAAACCAGAGCCTGTTATAAACCAGACCTCTTTATAAGCCAGATCCCATTAAAAACCAGGGCCCTTTATAAACAAGAACCCTTTATAAACCAGAGCCCGTCATAAATCAGAGCCCTTTACAAACCAGAGCCCTTTACAAACCAGAGCCCTTTATAAACCAGAGCCCTTTAGAAACCAAAGCCTTTTAGAAACCAAAGCCCTTTATATACCAGAGCCTGTTATAAACCAGAGCCCTTTATAAACCAGAGCCCTGTATAAACCAAAGCTGGTTATAAACCAGAGCCTGTTATAAACCAGAGCCCTATATAAACCAGAACCCTTTTTAAACCAGAGCCCTTTATAAACCAGAGACCGTTATAAACCAGAACACTTTATAAACAAGAGCCCTTTATAACCCAGCGCCCTTTACAAACCAAAGCCCTTTAGAAACCAAAGCCGTTTATATACCAGAGCCTGTAATAAACCAGAGTTCTTTAGAAACCAGAGCCCTTTATAAAACAAATTTGGTTATAAACCAGAGCCGGTTATAGACCAGAGCCCGTTATAAACCAGAGCCCTTTATAAACCAGAGCCTGTTATAAACCACAGCCCATTACAAACCAGAGCCCTTTATAAACCAGAGCCCTTTATAAACCAAAGCCGGTTATAAACTAGACCCCGTTATAAACTAGAACCCTTTATAAACCAAAGCCGGTTATAAACCAGAGGCCTTTTCAAACCAAAGCCCGTTATAAGCCAGAAGCCGTTAAAAACAAGAGCCCTTTATAAACCAAAGCCCTTTTGAAACCAAAGCCCTTTATATACCAGAGCCTGTAATAAACCAGAGCCCTTTATAAACCAGAGCCCTTTATAAAACAAATTTGGTTATAAACCAGAGACGGTTATAGACCAGAGCCCGTTATAAACCAGAGCCCTTTATAAACCAGAGCCTTTTGTAAACCAAAGACTGTTATAAACCAGAGCCTGTTATAAACCACAGCCCATTACAAACCAGAGCCCTTTATAAACCAGAACCCTTTATAAACCAGAGCCCTTTATAAATCAAAGCCGGTTATTAACTAGACCCCGTTATAAACTAGAGCCCTTTATAAACCAAAGCCGGTTATAAACCAGAGGCCTTTTCAAACCAAAGCCTGTTATAAGCCAGAAGCCGTTAAAAACCAGAGCCCTTTATAAACCAGAACCCTTTATAAACCAGAGCCCTTTATAAACCAGCGCCCTTTATAAACCAAGCCCTTTAGAAACCAAAGCCCTTTACATACCAGCGCCTGTAATAAACCAGAACCCTTTATAAACCAGAGCCCGTTATAAAACAGAGCCCTTTCTAAACCAGAGCCCTTTACAAACCAGAGCCGTGTATAAACCAAAGCCCTTTATAAACCAGAGCCCTGTATAAACCAAAGCCGGTTATAAACCAAAGCCCATTATAATCCATAGCCCTTTATAAACCAGAACCCTTTATAAACCAAAGCCGGTAATAAACCAGAGCCCGTTATAAACAAAAGCCGGTTATAAACCAGAGCATGTTATAAACCAGAGCCCGTTATAAACCAGAGCCCTTTATAAACCTAAGCCGGTTATAAACCAGATCCCGTTAATAAACCAGAACCCTTTATAAACCAGAGCCCATTATAATCCATAGCCCTTTATAAACCAGAACCCTTTATATACCAAAGCCGGTTATAAACCAGAGCCCGTTAAAAACAAAAGCCGGTTATAATCCAGAGCCTGTTATAAACAGGAGCCCTTTATAAACCAAAGCCGGTTATAAACCAGATCCCGTCATAAACCAGAGCCCGTTTTAGACCAAAGCCGGTCATAAACCACACCAATTATAAACCAGAACCCTTTATATACCAAAGCCTGTTATAAACCAGAGCCCGTTAAAAACAAAAGCCGGTTATA
This sequence comes from Cyprinodon diabolis, assembly GCA_030533445.1. Taxonomy (NCBI): domain Eukaryota; kingdom Metazoa; phylum Chordata; class Actinopteri; order Cyprinodontiformes; family Cyprinodontidae; genus Cyprinodon; species Cyprinodon diabolis. The sequence goes on along the minus strand of CM060066.1, from coordinate 54,973,884 downwards.
ATCCAGAGCCTGTTATAAACAGGAGCCCTTTATAAACCAAAGCCGGTTATAAACCAGATCCCGTCATAAACCAGAGCCCGTTTTAGACCAAAGCCGGTCATAAACCACACCAATTATAAATCAGAGCCCTTTATAAACCAAAGCCCTTTTTAAAACAGAGCCGGTTATAAACCAGAGCCCTTTATAAACCAGAGCCCTTTATAAACCAGAACCCTTTATAAACCAGAGCCCTTTGTAAACCAGAGCCCATTTATAAACCAGAGCCCTTTCTGAACAAGAGCCCTTTAAAAACCAAAGCCCATTAGAAACCATAGCCCTTTAGAAACCAAAGCCCTTTCTATACCAGAGCCTGTCATAAACCAGAACCCTTTATAAACAAGAGCCCTTTATAAACCGAAGCCGGTTTTAAACCAGAGACCGTTTTAAACGAGAACACTTTATAAACCAGAGCCGGTTATAAACCAGAGCCTGTTATAAACCATAGACCTTTATAAACCAAAGCCCGTTAGAAGCCAGAGCCCATTAAAAACCAGAGCCCTATATGAACCAGAACCCTTTATAAACCAAAGCCCTCTATATACCAGAACCTGTTATAAACCACAGCACTTTATAAACCACAGCCTTTAATAAACCAAAGCCGGTTATAAACCAGAGCCCGTTATAAACCAGAGGTCTTTTTTCACCAGAGCCTGTTATAAACCTGAGCCCTTTATAAACCAAAGCCGGTTATAAAACAGAGCCTGTTATAAACCAGAGCCCTTTTTAAACCAAAGCCCGTTATACACCAGAGCCCATTACAAACCAGAGCCCTTTATAAACCAGAAACCTTTATATACCATAGCACGTTATAAAGCAGAGCCATTTAAAAACCAGAGCCCTTTATGAACCAGAACCCTTTATAAACCAAAGCCCTCTATATACCAGAGCCTGTTATAAACCACAGCCCTTTATAAACCACAGCCCTTTTTAAACCAGAGCCAGTTAAAAAACAGAACCCTTTATAATCCAAATCCGGTTATAAACCAGAGCCTGTTATAAACCAGAACCCTTTATAAACCAAAGCCGGTTATAAAAGAGAGCCTGTTATAAACCAGAGCCCTTTTTAAACCAAAGCCCGTTATACACCAGAGCCCATTACAAACCAGAGCCCTTTATAAACCAGAAACCTTTATATACCATAGCACGTTATAAAGCAGAGCCATTTAAAAACCAGAGCCCTTTATAAACTAGAGCCCTTTATAACCCAGCGCCCTTAAGAAACCAAAGCCCTTTAGAAACCAAAGCCCTTTATATACCAGAGCCTGTAATAAACCAGAGCCGGTAATATACCAGAGCCTGTAATAAACCAGAACCGTTTATAAACCAGAGCTCTTTATAAACCTAAGCCGGTTACAAACCAGAGCCGGTAATATACCAGAGCCTGTAATAAACCAGAACCGTTATTAAACCAGAGCTCTTTATAAACCTAAGCCGGTTATAAACAAGAACCCTTTATAAACCAGAGCCCGTCATAAACCAGAGCCCTTTACAAAACAGAGCCCTTTATAAACCAGAGCCCTTTAGAAACCAAAGCCCTTTAGAAACCAAAGCCCTTTATATACCAGAGCCTGTTATAAACCAGAGCCCTTTATAAACCAGAGCCCTGTATAAACCAAAGCTGGTTATAAACCAGAGCCTGTTATAAACCAGAGCCCTATATAAACCAGAACCCTTTTTAAACCAGAGCCCGTTATAAACTAGAGCCAGTTATAAACCAGAGCCCTTTATGAACCAGAGCCCATTAAAAAACCAGAGCCCTTTATAAACCAGAGACCGTTATAAACCAGAACACTTTATAAACCAGAGCCCTTTATAACCCAGCGCCCTTTACAAACCTAAGCCCTTTAGAAACCAAAGCACTTAATATACCAGAGCCTGTAATAAACCAGAGCCCTTTATAAACCAGAGCCCTTTATAAAACAAATTCGGTTATAAACCAGAGCCGGTTATAGACCAGAGCCTGTTACAAACCAAAGGCCTTTTTAAACCAGAGCCGGTTATAGACCAGAGCCCGTTAAAAACCAGAGCCCTTTTTAAACCAGAGCCAGTTAAAAACCAGAGCCCTTTATAAACCAAAACCCTTCATAAACCAGAGCCTGTTATAGAAAAGAGCCCTTTATAAACCAAAGCCAGTTATAAACCAGAGCCTGTTATAAACCAGAGACCATTATAAGCCAGAGCCCTGTATAAACCAAAGCTGGTTATAAACCAGAGCCTGTTATAAACCAGCGCCCTATATAAACCAGAACCCTTTTTAAACCAGAGCCCTTTATAAACCAGAGACCGTTATAAACCAGAACACTTTATAAACAAGAGCCCTTTATAACCCAGCGCCCTTTACAAACCAAAGCCCTTTAGAAACCAAAGCCCTTTATATACCAGAGCCTGTAATAAACCAGAGCCCTTTAGAAACCAGAGCCCTTTATAAAACAAATTTGGTTATAAACCAGACGCGGTTATAGACCAGAGCCCGTTATAAACCAGAGCCCTTTATAAACCAGAGCCTTTTGTAAACCAAAGCCGGTTATAAACCAGAGCCTGTTATAAACCACAGCCCATTACAAACCAAATAAAAGATCTATAAACCAGAGCCCTTTATAAACCAAAGTCGGTTATAAACCAGAGGCCTTTTCAAACCAAAGCCCGTTATAAGCCAGAAGCCGTTAAAAACAAGAGCCCTTTATAACCCAGCGCCCTTTACAAACCAAAGCCCTTTAGAAACCAAAGCCCTTTATATACCAGAGCCTGTAATAAACCAGAGCCCTTTATAAAACAAATTCGGTTATAAACCAGAGCCGGTTATAGACCAGAGCCCGTTCTAAACCAGAACCCTTTATAAACCAGAGCCCTTTATAAACCAAAGCCGGTTATAAACTAGACCCCGTTATAAACTAGAGCCCTTTATAAACCAAAGCCGGTTATAAACCAGAGGCCTTTTCAAACCAAAGCCCGTTATAAGCCAGAAGCCGTTAAAAACCAGAGCCCTTTATAAACCAGAACCCTTTATAAACCAGAGCCCTTTATAAACCAGCGCCCTTTATAAACCAAGCCCTTTAGAAACCAAAGCCCTTTATAAACCAGAGCCGTGTATAAACCAAAGCCCTTTATAAACCAGAGCCCTGTATAAACCAAAGCCGGTTATAAACCAGAGCCCATTATAATCCATAGCCCTTTATAAACCAGAACCCTTTATAAACCAAAGCCGGTAATAAACCAGAGCCCGTTATAAAAAAAAGCCGGTTATAAACCAGAGCATGTTATAAACCAGAGCCCGTTATAAACCAGAGCCCTTTATAAACCTAAGCCGGTTATAAACCAGATCCCGTTAATAAACCAGAACCCTTTATAAACCAGAGCCCATTATAATCCATAGCCCTTTATAAACCAGAACCCTTTATATACCAAAGCCGGTTATAAACCAGAGCCCGTTAAAAACAAAAGCCGGTTATAATCCAGAGCCTGTTATAAACCAGAGCCCGTTATAAACAGGAGCCCTTTATAAACCAAAGCCGGTTATAAACCAGATCCCGTTATAAACCAGAGCCCGTTTTAGACCAAAGCCGGTCATAAACCACACCAATTATAAATGAGAGCCCTTTATAAACCAAAGCCCTTTTTAAAACAGAGCCGGTTATAAACAAGAGCCCTTTATAAACCAGAGCCCTTTATAAACCAGAAACCTTTATAAACCAGAGCCCTTTGTAAACCAGAGCCCATTTATAAACCAGAGCCCTTTATAAACAAGAGCCCTTTAAAAACCAAAGCCCATTAGAAACCATAGCCCTTTAGAAACCAAAGCCCTTTATATACCAGAGCCTGTCATAAACCAGAACCCTTTATAAACAAGAGCCCTTTATAAACCAAAGCCGGTTTTAAACCAGAGACCGTTTTAAACGAGAACACTTTATAAACCAGAGCCGGTTATAAACCAGAGCCTGTTATAAACCATAGACCTTTATAAACCAAAGCCCGTTAGAAGCCAGAGCCCATTAAAAACCAGAGCCCTATATGAACCAGAACCCTTTATAAACCAAAGCCCTCTATATACCAGAGCCTGTTATAAACCACAGCCCTTTATAAACCACAGCCTTTAATAAAGCAAAGCCGGTTATAAACCAGAGCCCGTTATAAACCAGAGGTCTTTTTTCACCAGAGCCTGTTATAAACCAGAGCCCTTTATAAACCAAAGCCGGTTATAAAACAGAACCTGTTATAAACCAAAGCCCTTTTTAAACCAAAGCCCATAATAAACCAGAGCCCATTACAAGCCAGAGCCCTTTATAAACCAGAAATCTTTATATACCAGAGCCCGTTATAAAGCAGAGCCCTTTAAAAACCAGAGCCCTTTATAAACCAGAGCCCTTTATAACACAGCGCCCTTAAGAAACCAAAGCCCTTTAGAAACCAAAGCCCTTTATATACCAGAGCCTGTAATAAACCAGAGCCGGTAATGTACCAGAGCCTGTAATAAACCAGAGCCGTTTATAAACCAGAGCTCTTTATAAACCTAAGCCGGTTATAAAACAGACCCTTTTTAAACCAGAGCCGGTTATAGACCAGAGCCTGTTACAAACCAGAGCCCTTTTTAAACCAGAGCCAGTTAAAAACCAGAACCCTTTATAAACCAAAGCCGATTATAAACCAGAGCCTGTTATAAACCAAAACCCTTTATAAACCAAAGCCGGTTATAAAACAGAGCCTGTTATAAACCAGAGCCCTTTTTAAACCAAAGCCCGTTATACACCAGAGCCCATTACAAACCAGAGCCCTTTATAAACCAGAAACCTTTATATACCATAGCACGTTATAAAGCAGAGCCATTTAAAAACCAGAGCCCTTTATAAACCAGAGCCCTTTATAACCCAGCGCCCTTAAGAAACCAAAGCCCTTTAGAAACCAAAGCCCTTTATATACCAGAGCCTGTAATAAACCAGAGCCGGTAATATACCAGAGCCTGTAATAAACCAGAACCGTTTATAAACCAGAGCTCTTTATAAACCTAAGCCGGTTATAAACAAGAACCCTTTATAAACCAGAGCCCGTCATAAACCAGAGCCCTTTACAAACCAGAGCCCTTTATAAACCAGACCCCTTTATAAACCAAAGCCCTTTAGAAACCAAAGCCCTTTATATACCAGAGCCTGTTATAAACCAGAGCCCTTTATAAACCAGAGCCCTGTATAAACCAAAGCTGGTTATAAACCAGAGCCTGTTATAAACCAGAGCCAGTTATAAACCAGAGCCCTTTATGAACCAGAGCCCATTAAAAAACCAGCGCCCTTTACAAACCAAAGCCCTTTAGAAACCAAAGCACTTTATATACCAGAGCCTGTAATAAACCAGAGCCCTTTATAAACCAGAGCCCTTTATAAAACAAATTCGGTTATAAACCAGAGCCCGTTATAAACCAGAGCTCTTTTTTTTTTCTTTGTTATAAACCATAGACCTTTATAAACCAAAGCCCGTTAGAAGCCAGAGCCCATTAAAAACCAGAGCCCTATATGAACCAGAACCCTTTATAAACCAAAGCCCTCTATATACCAGAGCCTGTTATAAACCACAGCCCTTTATAAACCACAGCCCTATTTAAATCAGAGCCAGTTGAAAACCAGAACCCTTTATAAACCAAAGCCGGTTATAAACCAGAGCCTGTTATAAACCAGAACCCTTTATAAACCAAAGCCGGTTATAAAACAGAGCCTGTTATAAACCAGAGCCCTTTTTAAACCAAAGCCCGTTATACACCAGAGCCCATTACAAACCAGAGCTCTTTATAAACCAGAAACCTTTATATACCATAGCACGTTATAAAGCAGAGCCATTTAAAAACCAGAGCCCTTTATAAACTAGAGCCCTTTATAACCCAGCGCCCTTAAGAAACCAAAGCCCTTTAGAAACCAAAGCCCTTTATATACCAGAGCCTGTAATAAACCAGATCCGGTAATATACCAGAGCCTGTAATAAACCAGAACCGTTGATAAACCAGAGCTCTTTATAAACCTAAGCCGGTTACAAACCAGAGCCGGTAATATACCAGAGCCTGTAATAAACCAGAACCGTTTATAAACCAGAGCTCTCCCCTTTTAAACCAAAGCCCGTTATAAACCAGAGCCCATTACAAATCATAGCACTTTATAAACCAGAACCCTTTATAAACGAGAGCCCGTTATAAACCAGAGCCCTTTAAAACCAGAGCCCCTTATAAACCAGAGCCCTTTATAAACTAAAGCCCTTTATATACCAGAGCCTGTAATAAACCAGAGCCGTTTATAAACCAGAGCCCTTTTTAAACCAAAGCCCGTTATAAGCCACAGGCCGTTAAAAACCAGAGCCCGTTATAAACCAGAGCCCTTTAGAAACCATAGCCCTTCATAAAGCAGAGCCCTGTATGAAAAAAAGACTCTTTAGTGCACATTCGTTCCATCCTGAAGCTGCAGCCTTGACCCGGAAGACAATGGAGAATTCTGCCACCGACAAATTTCCTTGCTTTCAATTAAGCAAGGCCCGGGAATCAATTGTTTGATCTGAATCCTGGTTGAAAACCTGCGAAAATTCATTCAAAAATTCAGAATATTTGCATGAAAAACTGGTTTCATCAGAAAATCTGGCTTCTGCCCATTCAAGAGCTCGGCCTGAGAGTTGAAAAAGAATGAAAGAGATCTTCCTTCTATCGGTATAAAAACTGGCAGGAGACCCTTCAAAGAGTAAACGACATTGAAACACAAAACCCTTACATTTTGACTGATTTTCGGAAAATATTTCAGGTAAACAAGGACGGAGTTCAGGAAGTGACATCGTTACCTCTGACCCTTGAGGCGGAAGTGGTTCAGGAACAGGAAGTACAACTGGAGCGGTGTTAGCAGTTCTCTCATAGCCAGCGTATCTTTGTATAACTTGATTCTGATGTTCAACAAAAGCATTTAACTCACGGAGGGTCTGGGCTTGCCCATTGATCCGGGATTCTTGAGCCGCAAGCCTCCTTCGGAGGTGTTCCGCTGGGTCTTGTTGATGGCCGGTGTTTTCTGTCATGATTGGGTTTAAGGACTTAGCCCACATGCAGAACACAACAGAGTCTGAAGGAAAGTTTAACAAGGTTTATTGAAAGATGTACAATGATATAATACTGGATCTGGTTCTGGTACTGGTCCGGGACTGGTCTCAGAGTTTCTGGAGAGATGAGAGTTTGGTTAGACAGGCTGATGATGGATTGATAGAGAGAAGAATGAAGATGTACCTTGAGGAGATTGTAACAGAGCCGTGAGGTGAGATACCGTAGGTCCAGAGTCAATGATGTGGCAGAGAGTTTTAAGCAGCAGCAGCGGCTAGTTCCGAGCTAGAAGGTTTCTGGCTTGGGTTTGTTCCTTGCTCTATCCAAGAGCTGGAGAAGGAATCCAAACTGAGATCTTCAGGTTTGCCTTTCATGAGCAGGCAGGCAGGTTTCTAGATGGAGCTCATCCAGAGCTTCAGGGTTTCCTGTGAGCACAAAGACAAAGGTGATTAGAAGACTAGTTCCTCTCTAGAGTCTACTAGTAAAGTTCAGACGTTCTGAGGCTCAGGTTCGCTAATCAAACTAGGTCAACACTCCGGCGTCGAAGGAAGGTCTGGATGCTGCTTAAGTAGTGTGGACCTCTGATGAGCTGATGATCTCCAGGTGTGTAGAGGAATCAGCTCAGGAGGCCAACAGCGCTCTCTGCTGGAGATCAGGTGGCAGATCTCTGGATCCTGACAACCAGATCCTGTTATAAACCAGAGCCCATTATAAACCAGAGACCGTTATAAACCAGAACTCTTCATAAACCAGAGCACTTTATAAACCAGAGCCCTTTATAAACACAAGCCCTTAATAAACCTGATCCCTTCATAAACCAGAGCCCTTTATAAACATGGGACCATTATAAACCTGAGCCCTTTATATACCAGGGCCCTTCATAAACCTGGGACCATTATAAACCAGAGCCCTTTATAAACCAGGGCCCTTAATAAACCAGATCCCTTCATAAACCAGAGACTGTTATAAACCAGACCTATTCATGAACCAGAGCCCTTTATAAACCAGGGCCCATTATAAACCACAGCCTTTTATAAACCAGAGCCCTTTATAAACTAGAGCCATTTATAAACCAGATCCCTATATAAACCAGAGCCCTTTATAAACCCGAGCCCTTAATAAACCAGATCCCTTCATAAACCAGAGCCATTTATAAACCAGAGACCGTCATGAACCAGAACCCTTCATAAACCAGAGCTTTTTATAAACCAGAGCCCGTTATAAACCAGAGCCCTTTATAAACCTGGGCCCATTATAAACCACAGCCTTTTATAAACCAGGGCCCTTATAAACCAGAGCCTGTTATAAACCAGAGCCCGTTATAAACGAGAGCCCTTTATTATCCAGAGCCCTTTATAAACCACAGCCCTTAATAAACCAAAGCCCCTTATAAACCAGAGCCATTTATAAACCTGAGCCCGTTAAAAACCACAGCCAATTATACAGCAGATCCCTTTATAATCCAGATCCCTTTTTAAACCAGAGACTGTTATAAACCAGAGATAGTTATAAACCAGTGCCCTTCATAAACCAGAGCCTTTTATAAACCAGATCCCTTTATAAACCAGACCCCCTTTATATACCAAAGAACTTTATAAACCAGAGCCAAAGGCTCTGGTTTATAAAGTGCTCTGGTTTATTAATTGTTCTGGTTTATAAAGGGCTCTGGTTCATGAATGGCTCTGGTTTATAAAAATGTCTCTGGTTTATAAGGGTCTCTGGTTTATTAAGGGATCTGGTTTATAATTGGCTCTGGTTAATAAATGGATATGGTTTATAACAGGCTCTAGTTAATAAATGTCTCTAGTTTATAAAGGGCTCTGGTTTATGAAGGGCTTTGGTATATAAAGGGCTCTGGTTCATAAATGGCTCTGGTTTATAAAGGCCTACGGTTTGTAACGGGCTCTGGTTTATAAAGGGATCTGGTTTATAAAGGGATCAGGTTTATAAATGGCTCTGCTTTATAACGGGCTCTGGTTTATAAAGGGCTCTGGTTTATAAAGCGCTCTGGTTTGTAACGCACTCTGTTTTTTTAAGGGCTCTGGTTTACAAGGGCCCTGGTTTATAAAAGGCTGTGGTTTATAAATGACCCTGGTTTATAAAGGGCTCTGGTTCATGAATGGCTCTGGTTTATAAAAACGTCTCTGGTTTACAAGGGTCTCTGGTTTATTAAGGGATCTGGTTTATAATTGGCTCTGGTTTATAAATGGATATGGTTTATAACAGGCTCTAGTTAATAAATGTCTCTAGTTTATAAAGGGCTCTAGTTTATGAAGGGCTTTGGTATATAAAGGGCTCTGGTTCATAAATGGCTCTGGTTTATAAAGGCCCACGGTTTGTAACGGGCTCTGGTTTTTAAAGGGATCTGGTTTATAAGGGCCCTGGTTTATAAAGGGCTCTGGTTTATAAAGGGCTCTGGTTTTGTAATGGTCCCAGGTCTATAAAGGGCTCTGGTTTATAACGTGCTCTGGTTTATAATGGGCTCTGGTGTATAGGGGCCTGGTTTATAAAAAGCTGTGGTTTATAATGGGCCCTGGTTTATAAGGGGCTCTGGCTTATGAATGGCTCCAGTTCATAAATGGCTCTGGTTTAGGAAGGGATCAGGTTTATTAAGGGCTACGGTTTATAAAGGGCTCTGGTTTATAAAGGGATCTGGTTTATAAATGGCTCTAGTTTCTAAAGGGTTCTGGTTTATAATGGGCCATGGTTTATAAAGGGCTCTGGTTCATGAAGGGATCTGGTTTAATAAGGGCTCGGGTTTATTAAGGGCTCTGGTGAATAAAGGGAACTGGTTTTAAAAGGGCTCTGGTTCATAAAGGTCTCCAGTTTATACAGGGCTCCTGTATATAAAGGGCTCTGGTTTATGACAGGCCCTGGTTTATAAAGGGTTATGGTTTATAACGTGCTCTGGTTTATGAAGGGCTCTGTTTCATGAATGGCTCCGGTTTATAAAGGGCTCTGGTTTATAAAAGGCTGTGATTTATAATGGGCCCTGGTTTAAAAAGGGCTCTGGTTTATAATGGGCTCTGGTCTATAACGGGCTCTGGTTTATAAGGGCCCTGGTTTATAGAAGGCTGTGGTTTATAATGGGCCCTGGTTTATAAAGGGCTCTGGTTTATAAAGGGATCTGGTTTATAAATGGCTCTACTTTATAAAGGGCTCTGGTTTATAAAGGGCTCTGGTATATAAAGGACTCTGGTTTATAAATGGCTCTGGTTTATAAAGGGCTACGGTTTGTAACGGGCTCTGGTTTATAAAGGGATCTGGTTTATAAGGACCCTGGTTTATAAAGGGCTCTGGTTTATAATGGTCCCAGGTTTATAAAGGGCTCTGGTTTATAACGGGCTCTGGTTAATGAAGGGTTCTGGTTTATAACAGCCTCTGGTGTATAACGGGCACTAGTTTTTAATGGGATCTGGTTTAAAAGGGCCCCGGTTTATAAAAGGCTTTGGTTTATAATGGGCCCTGGTTTATAAAGGGCTCTGGTTTATGAAAGGCTCCGGTTTATAAATGGCTCTGGTTTATGAAGGGATCAGGTTTATAAAGGGAACTGGTTTTTAAAGGGCTGTGGTTCATAATGGTCTCCAGTTTATACAGGGCTCCTGTATATAAAGGGCTCTGGTTTATGACAGGCCCTGGCTTATAAAGGGTTATGGTTTATAACGTACTCTGGTTTATGAAGGGCTCTGGTTTATGAATGGCTCTGGTTTAAAACGGGCTCTGGTATATGAAAGGCTCTGGTTTATGAAGGGATCAGGTTTATAAATGGCTCTGCTTTATAACGGGCTCTGGTTTATAAAGGGCTCTGGTTCATAAAGCGCTCTGGTTTGTAACGGGCTCTGTTTTTTTAAGGGCTGTGGTCTACAAGGGCCCTGGTTTATAAAAGGCTGTGATTTATAATTGGCCCTGGTTTATAAAGGGCTCTGGTTCATGAATGGCTCTGGTGTATAAAAATGTCTCTGGTTTATAAGGTTCTCCGGTTTATAAATGGCTCTGGTTTATGAAGGGATCAGGTTTATAAAGGGCTACGGTTTATAAAGGGCTCTGGTTTATAAAGGGATCTGGTTTATAATGGGCCCTGGTTTATGAAGGGCTCTTGTTCATGAAGGGATCTGGTTTAGTAAGGGCTCGGGTTTATAAAGGGCTCTGGTGAATAAAGGGAACTGGTTTTAAAAGGGCTCTGGTTCATAACGGTATCCAGTTTATACAGGGCTCCAGTATATAAAGGGCTCTGGTTTATGACAGGCCCTGGTTTATAAAGGGTTATGGTTTATGAAGTGTCTGGTTTATAACGAGCTCTGTTTTATGAAGGGATCAGGTTTATAAATGGCTCTGCTTTATAACGGGCTCTGGTCTATAAAGGGCTCTGGTTTATAAAGCGCTCTGGTTTGTAACTGGCTCTGTTTTTTTAAGGGCTCTGGTCTACAAGGGCCCTGGTTTATAAAAGGCTGTGATTTATAATTGGCCCTGGTTTATAAAGGGCTCTGGTTCATGAACGGCTCTGGTTTATAAAAATGTCTCTGGTTTATAAGGTTCTCTGGTTTATAAAGGGCTCTGGTTTATAATTGGCTATGATTTATAAATGGATCTGGTTTATGAAGGGATCAGGTTTATAAAGGGAACTGGTTTTTAAAGGGCTGTGGTTCATAACGGTCTCAAGTTTATACAGGGCTCCTGTATATAAAGGGCTCTTGTTTATGACAGGTCCTGGTTTATAAAGGGTTATGGTTTATAACATGCTCTGGTTTATAAAGGGCTCTGGTTTATGAATGGCTCTGGTTTATAACGGGCTCTGGTTTTAAACTGGCTCTGGTTTATAAGGGCCCTGGTTTATAAAAGGCTGTGTTTTATAATGGGCCCTGGTTTATAAAGGGCCCAGGTTTATGAATGGCTCCGGTTTGTTTTATAAATGGCTCTAGTTTATAAAGGGCGCTCCGGTTTATAAAGGGCTCTGGTATATAAAGGGCTCTGATTTATAAATGGCTCTGGTTTATAAAGGGCTACGGTTTGTAACGGGCTCTGGTTTATAAAGGGATCTGGTTTATAAAGAGCTACAGTGTGTAACGGGCTGTGGTCTATAAAGGGATCTGGTTTATAAGGGCCCTGGTTTATAAAGGGCTCTGGTTTTGTAATGATCACATGTCTATAAAGGGCTCTGGTTTATAAAGTGCTCTGGTTTATGAAGGGTTCTGGTTTATAACGGCCTCTTGTTTATAACTGGCACTGGTTGTTAATGGGCTCTGGTTTATAAGGGCCCTGGTTTATAAAAGGCTTTGGTTTATAATGGGCGCTGGTTTATGAAGGGCTCTGGATTTGTAATGGTCCCAGGTCTATAAAGGGCTCTGGTTTATAAATTGCTCTGGTTTATGAAGGGTTCTGGTTTATAACGGCCTCTGGTTTATAACGGGCACTGGTTGTTAATGTGCTCTGGTTTATAAGGGCCCTGGTTTAAAAAAAGGCTTTGGTTTATAATGGGCCCTGGTTTATGAAGGGCTCTGGTTCATGAAGGGATCCGGTTTATTAAGGGCTCGGGTTTATAAAGGGCTCTGGTTTATAAAGGGAACTGGTTTTTAAAGGGCTGTGGTTGTTGTGTATTAATCTGCACTAATCATAAGAATAAAATAAAGCTAATGTTTTATAAGTTTAAAGTTGTTTTCACAAATACTGTTATAAGAGCCATTCAAGGCCAAGAGGAGAAAAACAGAGCAATGAGTGTGTGTAACTGTTGCACCTGGCTCTAGAGGAGTGGAATCTGCAGGAAAACGCAGGGTTGAGGCCCCTTAGTGATAGGAAAGCACCCTCATAAAAAATGAAATATTTGACATGTCAAGGTTGCCCAGCTCAGCAAAATTTGGCCATACAACTTGTGATAAATAGAGTTGTTATTTTCAAGGCACACTGTGCAGTACTGGTCCCAGAAAGGGTGATGCTTTGACTGGGACACAAGGGGGAACACTAGGCCAGACTGACATGGCTTGAAGTAGGGAAAGGATTAGTTCCAACATGTTTGTGATTGAACTGTCATAAGTTTCTGATTTAAGTGCACCAGATGTCCCCATGGCCTGAGAGACTGCTCTCACAAGAATGTGATGTGGCTATGAATGTCATCGTGATATGCAGATAAATGATAATGTGACCTTTACCAAAGACTGTCGTTTAAATATATAAAAAATATGTTCTGAAGGGGGTTTTCCATTGATAAGAAATGTATAAAAGGGAGCTGTTTTCACCATTTGTTAGCTGATGCTCACCGGTGACCAGCTCCGTGTGAATGTGCTGTTTTTGGCAATAAATACCCTGGACCTGGACTCAGCTGCCTCTGCCTGAATTTTTGGATCTTTGTTTGAGACTTTTTCTGCTTTTTAAGAACTTTGAATTTTACAAAACTTAGCTTCAATTTTAAGTCGTCAAGAAGACAATAATAGATGACACTGCTTTTAGAAGATGCTGTTTTTTTCACATAGCTGCAGCTTTCGGAATGGCTATGTGGAGAGGATGTCAACTGTAGGCCAATCTTGAAGACTTTGTTCATGTTATGAGAAAATTCCAGAAAAGGAACATCTGGGCTTTGTGGCGGAGAGGGGGAATTGGGTGCAGTCTGGACTGGTGTCTGTGGGGATGGGGTTTTTGGTTCTCTTTGGAATTTAAAGGGGAGTCCTCTTTTTGTCCTGCTGAGATGTGGGATGAATCCTCCTGTAGTTCTGATGTAGGCTCTTTCTGTGTCATCTTTTTGGCCTTCTTTATCTTGGCTTGTTCGGGCTTTACTGGGCTTATTGTTTGTTTAGGCACTGGTTGTACTTTGTTTTGGAACAAAGCTGATGGTGCATGGTTCACAGAATAGAAAATGTTTGATATCAGCCGTTTCGCTCCTGACCTATTTCAAGAGAAACCATCTCTGTTGAAAAGATGTCTCCTCTCCCAAAAGATGTTAAAATTGTCTATGAACGTTACAGTGGTTTGTTTGCATGTTGCATCCAGCCATTTGTTTAACATCGGAACTCTGGAAAACATTTCATCTCCACAATTAATGAGCACGTGAGGGCCGCTGAGAAACACCTTGACATTAAGACCATCAACTAAATTCCGCAGACGAATGTAATCCTCTTTCAGTATTTCTGATTTTCTCAGGGCTGCGTCGCCCAAGGCTTCAGCTTGTATGATGAGTTTTTCCAAGGTCGGGCGTTTTTTCATGATCTCTGGAAGGATGTCTGTTACATTAGACACCAGGCCATAGTTCAAAGGGGTATAAATCAACACCTCTGTGTTTTTCTTGTTACAGAAATCTTTAATCCCACGTATAGATCCACTGCATAATATCGGGGTCCTTGGCCCTGTGGCCTGTTTTTTCTCTGGTAGGTTAGAGTGAAGACTGTTGACATACCTTTGATTGTCGTTGTGATCCTTCTGGGTCTCATCTTGAAGTGGAGCAAATCTGTTTTGTAACGGAATTCCAATATTTCCAGCAGGTTTACTCATATCATTTGTTGTGAGAACATCCCGTTTTTGTTTCACTTTTCTTGAGATATCTCTCTGTGGTCTCGGCCAGTTTTCTGTGTCTAGGTGGGGGGGTCACTGATCCTTTGGTCTAGCACCTAGAGTGGTCCAGGGATTCTCCTTTTCCTCTGGGAACTGTTTGTTCGCCTAGTTGCTGGGCTGGTGGTCCCGGTTCGGAATCACAGGCAGCGTTGTTTCATTACCATACGCGGCGTTTACATCATAGTTTACTTCAAGTTGGTGGATTTTCAGCTTCATGACAGCTATTTTCTGTAGAAGCTTGTCAAAGTTGTCTGTGCTGAAGGTAGGCATCCTTTGAATTGGGTGGTTCTTCTCCATATCTACTTCGGGGAAAAATAAAAAAAATAAAAAATATTTTAAAAAGAAATAAAGATAAATCAAATAAATAAATCCAACTTTCTGTAGTTTTGGTTAAGAGATAAAAAGAAGATAAATGGACCAGAAAGTGCAAGCAAGAAGGGGGCAGAGAAAAAAGCGTGTGCACACACTGAAGGACAAAGCAAACCAGAGCCCTTTATAAACCTGGGACCATTATAAACCAGAGCCCTTTATAATCCAGGGCCCTTATAAACCAGAGCCCTTTATAAAACAGAGCCCGTTATAAACTAGAGCCATTTATAAACCAGATCCTTTTATAAACCAGAGCCCTTTATAAACCCGACCACTAATAAACCAGATATCTTCATAAACCAGAGCAATTTATAAACCAGAGCCATTCATGAACCAGAGCCGTATATAAACCAGGGCCCATTATAAACCACATCCTTTTATAAACCAGGGGCCTTATAAACCAGAGCCCGTTATAAACCAGAGCCCGTTATAAACCAGAGACCGTTATAAACCAGAACCCTTCATAAACCAGAGCCCTTTATAAACCTGGGACCATTGTAAACCAGAGCCATTTATAAACTAGAGCCTGTTATAAACTGCAGCCAATTACACCACAGATCCCTTTAAAAACCTGATCCCATTTTAAACCAGAGCCCGTTATAAACCAGAGCCCGTTATAAACCAGACCTATTCATGAACCAGAGCCCTTTATAAACCAGGGCCCATGATAAACCACAGCCTTTTATAAACCAGAGCCCTTTATATACCAGAGCTCTTTATAAAACAAAGCCCTTCATAAACTAGAGCCATTTATAAACCAGATCCCTTTATTAACCAGAGCCCTTAATAAACCCGAGCCCTTGAGAAATCAGATCCCTTCATAAACAATAGCCATTTATAAACCAGAGCCATTCATGAACCAGAGCCGTTAATAAACCAGGTCCCATTATAAACCACAGCCTTTTATAAACCAGGGCCCTTATACACCAAAGCCCGTTATAAACCAGAGCCCTTTATAAACCTGGGACCATTATAAACCAGAGCTCTCCGTAAACCAGAGCCATTTAAAAACCAGAGCCATTTAAAAACCAGAGCCCGTTATAAACCACAGCCAACTATACAGCAGATCCCTTCATAAACCAGATCCCTTTTTAAACCAGAGCCCGTTATAAACCAGACCTATTCATGAACCAGAGCCCTTTATAAACCAGGGCCCATTATAAACCACAGCCTTTTATAAACCAGGGCCCTTATAATCTAGAGCCCTTCAAAAACCAGAGCCCGTTACAAACCAGAGCGCTTTATAAAACTGATCCTTTTATAAACCCGAGCCCTTTATAAACCCGAGCCCTTTATAGACCAGAGCCCTTCATAAACCAGAGCCATTTATAAACCAGAGCCATTCATGAAACAGAACCCGTTATAAACCAGAGCCCGTTATAAACCAGACCTATTCATGAACCAGAGCCCTTTATAAACCAGGTTCCATTATAAACCACAGCCTTTTATAAACCAGAGCACTTTATATACCAGAGCTCTTTATAAACCAAAGCCCTTTATAAACTAGAGCCATTTATAAACCAGATCCCTTTATTAACCAGAGCCCTTAATAAACCCGAGCCCTTGAGAAATCAGATCCCTTCATAAACAATAGCCATTTATAAACCAGAGCCATTCATGAACCAGAGCCGTTAATAAACCAGAGCACTTTATAAACCAAAGCCCGTTATAAACCAGAGCCCTTTATAAACCTGGGACCATTATAAACCACAGCCCTCCGTAAACAAGAGCCATTTAAAAAAAAGGGCCCGTTATAAACCACAGCCAATTATACAGCAGATCCCTTTATAAACCAGATCCCTTTTGAAATCAGAGCCCGTTATAAACCAGACCTATTCATGAACCAGAGCCCTTTATAAACCAGGGCCCATTATAAACCACAGCCTTTTATAAACCAGGGCCCTTATAATCTAGAACCCTTCATAAACCAGAGCCCGTTACAAACCAGAGCGCTTTATAAACTGATCCTTTTATAAACCCGAGCCCTTTATAAACCCGAGCCCTCTATAGACCAGAGCCCTTCATAAACCAGAGCCATTTATAAACCAAAGCCCTTCATATACAGTAGCCCTGTATAAAGTGGAGACCGTTATGAACCAGAGCCCTTTAAAAACCAGATCCCTTTATAAACCAGAGCCCTTTATAAACCCGAGCTCTTAATAAATCAGATCCCTTCATAAACCAGAGCCCATTATAAACCACAGCCTTTTATGAACCAGGGGCCTTATAAACCAGAGCCCCATATAAACCAGAGCCCGTTATAAACCAGAGACCATTATAAACCAGAGCCCTTTATAAACAAGAGCCCTTTATAAACTAGAGCAATTTATAAACCAGATCCCTTTATAAACCCGAGCCCTTAATAAACCAGATATCTTCATAAACCAGAGCCATTTATAAACCAGAGCCATTCATGAACCAGAGCCGTTGATAAACCCTGGCCCATTATAAACCACAGCCTTTTATGAACCAGGGGCCTTATTAACCAGAGCCCCATATAAACCAGAGCCCGTTATAAACCAGAGACCACTATAAACCAGAACCCTTCATAAACCAGAGCCCTTTATAAACCTGGGACTATTATAAACCAGAGCCATTCATGAACCAGAGCCGTTTATAAACCTGGGCCCATTATAAACCACAGCCTTTTGTGAACCAGGGGCCTTATAAACCAGAGCCCCATATAAACCAGAGCCCGTTATAAACCAGAGCCCGTTATAAACCAGAGCCCGTTATAAACCAGAGACAGTTATAAACCAGAACCCTTCATAAACAAGAGCACTTTATATACAGGAGCCCTGTATAAAGTGGAGACCGTTATGAAACAGAGCCCTTTAAAAACAAGATCGCTTTATAAACATGAGCCCTTTATAAACCCGAGCCCTTAATAAATCAGATCCCTTTATAAACCAGAGCCCCATATAAACCAGAGCCCGTTATAAACGAGAGACCATTATAAACCAGAGTCCTTTATAAACCCGAGCCCTTAATAAACCAGATATCTTCATAAACCAGAGCCATTTATAAAACAGAGCCATTCATGAACCACAGCCGTTTATAAACCAGGTCCCATTATAAACAACAGCCTTTTATGAAGCAGGGGCCTTATAAACCAGAGCCCCATATAAACCAGAGCCCAATTTAAACCAGACACCATTATAAACCAGAATCCTTCATAAACCAGAGCCCTTTATAAACCTGGGACTATTATAAACCAGAGCCCTTTATAAACCAGAGCCATTTATTAACCAGAGCCCGTTATAAACCACAGCCATTTATACACGAGATCCCTTTATGAACCAGATCCCATTTTAAACCAGAGTCCGTTATAAACCACAGCCTTTATAAACCAGAGACCATTATAAACCAGAATCCTTCATAAACCAGATCCCTTTATAAACCTGAGCCCTTAATAAACCAGATATCTTCATAAACCAGAGCCATTTATAAACCAGACCCATTCATGGACCAGAGCCGTTTATAAACCAGGGCCCATTATAAACCACAGCCTTTTATGAACCATGGGCCTTATAAACCAGAGCCCCATATAAACCAGAGCCCGTTATAAACCAGAGACCATTATAAACCAGAACCCTTCATAAACCAGAGCCCTTTATAAACCTGGGACTATTATAAACCAGAGCCATTCATGAACCACAGCCGTTTATAAATCAGGGCCCATTATAAACCACAGCCTTTTATGAACCAGGGGCCTTATAAACCAGAGCCCCATATAAACCAGAGCCCGTTATAAACCAGAAACCGTTAAAAACCAGAACCCTTCATAAACCAGAGCACTTTATAAACCAAAGCCCGTTATAAACCAGAGCCCTTTAAAAACCAGAGCCTGTTATAAACCACAGCCAATTATACAGCAGATCCCTTTATAAACCAGGTCCCTTTTTAAACCAGAGCCCATTATAAACCAGAGCCCGTTATAAACCAGACCTATTCATGAACCAGAGCCCTTCATAAACCTGAGCATGTTATAAACCAGACCCTTCATAAACCATAACCCTTTATAAACCAGGGCCCGCCATAAACCAGAGCCCTTTATAAACCAGGGCCCTTATAAACCAGAGCCCGTTATAAACCAGAGCCCGTTATAAACCAGAGACCGTTATGAACCAGAGCCCTTTAAAAACTAGATCCCTTTATAAACATGAGCCCTTTATAAACCCGAGCCCTTAATAAATCAGATCCCTTTATAAACCAGAGCCCCATATAAACCAGAGCCCGTTATAAACGAGAGACCAATATAAACCAGAGTCCTTTATAAACCTGAGCCCTTAATAAACCAGATATCTTCTTAAACCAGAGCCATTTATAAAACAGAGCTATTCATGAACCACAGCCGTTTATAAACCAGGTCCCATTATAAACCACAGCCATTTATACACCAGATCCCTTTATGAACCAGATCCCATTTTAAACCAGAGCCCGTTATAAACCAGAGCCCGTTATAAACCAGAGACCATTATAAACCAGAACCCTTCATAAACCAGAGCCCTTTATAAACCTGGGACTATTATAAACCAGAGCCATTCATGAACCACAGCCGTTTATAAACCAGGGCCCATTATAAACCACAGCCTTTTATGAACCAGGGGCCTTATAAACCAGAGCCCCATATAAACCAGAGCCCGTTTTAAACCAGAGACCATTATAAACCAGAATCCTTCATAAACCAGAGCCCTTTATAAACCTGGGACTATTAGAAACCAGAGCCCTTTATAAACCAGAGCCATTTATTAACCAGAGCCCGTTATAAACCACAGCCATTTATACACCAGATCCCTTTATGAACCAGATCCCATTTTAAACCAGAGCCCGTTATAAACCAGAGCCCGTTATAAACCAGAGACCATTATAAACCAGAATCCTTCATAAACCAGATCCCTTTATAAACCCGAGCCCTTAATAAACCAGATATCTTCATAAACATGAGCCATTTATAAACCAGACCCATTCATGAACCAGAGCCGTTTATAAACCAGGGCCCATTATAAACCACAGCCTTTTATGAACCATGGGCCTTATAAACCAGAGCCCCATATAAACCAGAGCCCGTTATAAACCAGAGACCATTATAAACCTGGGACTATTATAAACCAGAGCCATTCATGAACCACAGCCATTTATAAATCAGGGCCCATTATAAACCACAGCCTTTTATGAACCAGGGGCTTTATAAACCAGAGCCCCATATAAACCAGAGCCCGTTATAAACCAGAAACCGTTAAAAACCAGAACCCTTCATAAACCAGAGCACTTTATAAACCAAAGCCCGTTATAAACCAGAGCCCTTTAAAAACCAGAGCCTGTTATAAACCACAGCCAATTATACAGCAGATCCCTTTATAAACCAGGTCCCTTTTTAAACTAGAGCCCATTATAAACCAGAGCCCGTTATAAACCAGACCTATTCATGAACCAGAGCCCTTCATAAACCTGAGCATGTTATAAACCAGACCCTTCATAAACCATAACCCTTTATAAACCAGGGCCCGCCATAAACCAGAGCCCTTTATAAACCAGGGCCCTTATAAACCAGAGCCCGTAATAAACCAGAGCCCGTTATAAACCAGAGACCGTTATAAACCAGAACCCTTCATAAACAAGAGCCCTTTATATACAGGAGCCCTGTATAAAGTGGAGACCGTTATGAACCAGAGCCCTTTAAAAACCAGATCCCTTTATAAACATGAGCCCTTTTTAAACCCGAGCCCTTAATAAATCAGATCCCTTTATAAACCAGAGCCCCATATAAACCAGAGCCCGTTATAAACGATAGACCATTATAAGCCAGAGTCCTTTATAAACCTGAGCCCTTAATAAACCAGATATCTTCATAAACCAGAGCCATTTATAAAACAGAGCTATTCATGAACCACAGCCGTTTATAAACCAGGTCCCATTATAAACCACAGCCATTTATACACCAGATCCCTTTATGAACCAGATCCCATTTTAAACCAGAGCCCGTTATAAACCAGAGCCCGTTATAAACCAGAGACCATTATAAACCAGAATCCTTCATAAACCAGATCCCTTTATAAACCCGAGCCCTTAATAAACCAGATATCTTCATAAACCAGAGCCATTTATAAACCAGACCCATTCATGAACCAGAGCCGTTTATAAACAAGAGCCCCATATAAACCAGAGCCCGTTATAAACCAGAGACCATTATAAACCAGAACCCTTCATAAACCAGAGCCCTTTATAAACCTGGGACTATTATAAACCAGAGCCATTCATGAACCACAGCCGTTTATAAACCAGGGCCCATTATAAACCACAGCCTTTTATGAACCAGGGGCCTTATAAACCAGAGCCCCATATAAACCAGAGCCCGTTTTAAACCAGAGACCATTATAAACCAGAATCCTTCATAAACCAGAGCCCTTTATAAACCTTGGACTATTATAAACCAGAGCCCTTTATAAACCAGAGCCATTTATTAACCAGAGCCCGTTATAAACCACAGCCATTTATACACCAGATACCTTTATGAACCAGATCCCATTTATAAACCAGACCCATTCATGAACCAGAGCCGTTTATAAACCAGGGCCCATTATAAACCACAGCCTTTTATGAACCAGGGGCCTTATAAACCAGAGCCCCATATAAACCAGAGCCCGTTATAAACCAGAGACCATTATAAACCAGAACCCTTCATAAACCAGAGCCCTTTATAAACCTGGGACTATTATAAACCAGAGCCATTCATGAACCACAGCCGTTTATAAACCAGGGCCCATTATAAACCACAGCCTTTTATGAACCAGGGGCCTTATAAACCAGAGCCCCATATAACCCAGAGCCCGTTATAAACCAGAAACCGTTAAAAACCAGAACCCTTCATAAACCAGAGCACTTTATAAACCAAAGCCCGTTATAAACCAGAGCCTCTTATAAACCAGAGCCCGTTATAAACCAGACCTATTCATGAACCAGAGCCCTTCATAAACCAGAGCACGTTATAAACCAAAACCCGTTATAAACCACAACCCTTCATAAACCAGAGCACGTTATAAACCAGAGACCGTTATAAACCAGAACCCTTCATAAACAAGAGCCCTTTATATACAGGAGCCCTGTATAAAGTGGAGACCGTTATGAACCAGAGCCCTTTAAAAACCAGATCCCTTTATAAACATGAGCCCTTTATAAACCCGAGCCCTTAATAAATCAGATCCCTTTATAAACCAGAGCCCCATATAAACCAGAGCCCGTTATAAACCACAGCCATTTATACACCAGATCCCTTTATAACCCGTATCCCATTTTAAACCAGAGCCCGTTATAAACCAGAGCCCGTTATAAACCGGACCTATTCATGAACCAGAGCCCTTTATAAACCAGGGCCCATGATAAACCACATCCTTTTATAAACCAGATACCTTTATGAACCAGATCCCATTTATAAACCAGACCCATTCATGAACCAGAGCCGTTTATAAACCAGGGCCCATTATAAACCACAGCCTTTTATGAACCAGGGGCCTTATAAACCAGAGCCCCATATAAACCAGAGCCCGTTATAAACCAGAGCCATTTATACACCAGATCCCTTTATAAACCGTATCCCATTTTAAACCAGAGCCCGTTATAAACCAGAGCCCGTTATAAACCGGACCTATTCATGAACCAGAGCCCTTTATAAACCAGGGCCCATGATAAACCACATCCTTTTATAAACCAGATACCTTTATGAACCAGATCCCATTTATAAACCAGACCCATTCATGAACCAGAGCCGTTTATAAACCTGGGACTATTATAAACCAGAGCCATTCATGAACCACAGCCGTTTATAAACCAGGGCCCATTATAAACCACAGCCTTTTATGAACCAGGGGCCTTATAAACCAGAGCCCCATATAAACCAGAGCCCGTTATAAACCAGAAACCGTTAAAAACCAGAACCCTTCATAAACCAGAGCACTTTATAAACCAAAGCCCGTTATAAACCAGAGCCTGTTATAAACCAGAGCCCGTTATAAACCAGACCTATTCATGAACCAGAGCCCTTCATAAACCAGAGCACGTTATAAACCAAAACCCGTTATAAACCACAACCCTTCATAAACCAGAGCACGTTATAAACCAGAGACCGTTATAAACCAGAACCCTTCATAAACAAGAGCCCTTTATATACAGGAGCCCTGTATAAAGTGGAGACCGTTATGAACCAGAGCCCTTTAAAAACCAGATCCCTTTATAAACATGAGCCCTTTATAAACCCGAGCCCTTAATAAATCAGATCCCTTTATAAACCAGAGCCCCATATAAACCAGAGCCCGTTATAAACCACAGCCATTTATACACCAGATCCCTTTATAAACCGTATCCCATTTTAAACCAGAGCCCGTTATAAACCAGAGCCCGTTATAAACCGGACCTATTCATGAACCAGAGCCCTTTATAAACCAGGGCCCATGATAAACCACATCCTTTTATAAACCAGAGCCCTTTATATACCAGAGATCTTTATAAACCAAAGCCCTTTATAAACTAGAGCCATTTATAAACCAGATCCCTTTATAAACCAGAAACCTTTAGAAACCCGAAACCTTGAGAAACTATACCTTCATAAACCAGAGCCATTTATAAACCAGAGCCATTCATGAACCAGAGCCGTTAATAAACCAGGGACCACTATATACCGCAGCCTTTTATAAACCAGGGCCCTTATAAACCAGAGCCAGTTATAAACCAAAAACCGTTATAAACCACAACCCTTCATAAACAAGAGCACCTTATAAACCTGAGCCCGTTACAAACCAGAGCGCTTTATAAACCTGATCCCTTAATAAACCCGAGCCGTTTATAAACCTGAGCCCTTTATAAACCAGAGCCCTTCGTAAATCTCAGCTATTTATAAACCAGAGCCATTCATGAACCAGAGCCCTTCATAAACCAGAGCCCTTATAAACCATAACCTTTTATAAACCAGGGCCCGCCATAAACCAGAGCTTTTTATAAACAAGGGTCCTTATAAACCAGAGCCAGTTATAAACCAGAGCCCATTATAAACCACAGCCTTTTATGAACCAGGGGCCTTATAAACCAGAGCCCCATATAAACCAGAGCCAGTTACAAACCAGAGACCATTATAAACCGGAGCCCTTTATAAACAAGAGCCAATTATAAACCAGATCCCTTTATAAACCAGAGTCCTTTATAAACCTGAGCCCTTAATAAACCAGATATCTTCATAAACCAGAGCCATTTATAAACCAGAGCCATTCATGAACCAGAGCCGTTTATAAACCAGGGCCCATTATAAACAACAACCTTTTATGAAGCAGGGGCCTTATAAACCAGAGCCCCATATAAACCGGAGAACGTTATAAACCAGAGACCATTATAAACCAGAATCCTTCATAAACCAGAGCCCTTTATAAACCTGGGACTATTATAAACCAGAGCCCTTTATAAACCAGAGCCATTTATTAACCAGAGCCCTTTATAAACCAGATCCCATTTTAAACGAGAGCCTTTTATAAACCAGAGCCCGTTATAAACCTCAGCCCGTTATAAACCATAACCCTTTATAAACCAGGGCCCGCCATAAACCAGAGCCCTTTAAAAACCAGATCCCTTTATAAACCTGAGCCCTTTTTAAACCTGAGCCCTTTGTAAATCTGGGACTATTATAAACCAGAGCCCTTTATAAACCAGAGCCATTTATTAACCAGAGCCCTTTATAAACCAGATCCTATTTTAAACCAGAGCCCGTTATAAACCAGAGCCCTTTATAAACCTGGGACTATTATAAACCAGAGCCCTTTATAAACCAGAGCCAATTATACACAAGATCCCTTTATAAACCAGATCCCATTTTAAACCAGAGCCCGTTATAAACCTGACCTATTCATGAACCAGAGCCCTTTATAAACCAGGGCCCATTATAAACCACATCCTTTTATAAACCACAGCCGTTTATAAACAAGAGCCATTTATAAACCAGATCCCTTTATAAACCAGAGCCCTTTATAAACCCGAAACCTTGAGAAACTATATCCCTTCATAAACCAGAGCCATTTATAAACCAGAGACATTCATGAACCAGAGCCCTTTATAATCCAGGGCCCATTATAAACCACATCCTTTTATAAACCACAGCCCTTTATATACCAGAGATCTTTATAAACCAAAGCCCTTTATAAACTAGAGCCATTTATAAACCAGATCCCTTTATAAACCACAGCCCTTTATAAACCCGAAACCTTGAGAAACTATATCCCTTCATAAACCAGAGCCATTTATAAACCAGAGCCATTCTTGAACCAGAGCCGTTAATAAACCAGGGACCATTATAAACCGCAGCCTTTTATGAACCAGGGCCCGTTATAAACCAAAAACCGTTATAAACCACAAACCTTCATAAACAAGAGCACTTTATAAACCAGAGCCCGTTACAAACCAGAGAGCTTTATAAACCTGATCCCTTAATAAACCCGAGCCGTTTATAAACCTGAGCCCTTTATAAACCAGAGCCCTTTGTAAACCACAGCTATTTATAAACCAGAGCCATTCATGAACCAGAGCCCTTTATAAACCAGAGCCCTTATAAACCAGAGCCCGTTATAAACCAGAGCACTTAATATACAGGAGCCCTGAATAAAGTGGAGACAGTGATGAACCAGAGCCCTTTAAAAACCAGATCCCTTTATAAACCAGAGCCCTTCGTAAACAACAGCTATTTATAAACCAGAGCCATTCATGAACCAGAGCTCTTCATAAACCAGATCCCTTATAAACCAGAGCCATTTATAAACCAGAGCCCTTAATATACAGGAGCCCTGAATAAAGTGGAGACAGTTATGAACCAGAGCCCTTTAAAAACCAGATCCCTTTATAAACCAGAGCCCTTCGTAAACAACAGCTATTTATAAACCAGAGCCATTCATGAACCAGAGCCCTTCATAAACCAGATCCCTTATAAACCAGAGCCATTTATAAACCAGAGCCCTTAATATACAGGAGCCCTGAATAAAGTGGAGACAGTTATGAACCAGAGCCCTTTAAAAAACAGATCCCTTTATAAACCAGAGCCCTTTATAAACCCGAGCCCTTAATAAACCAGATCCCTTCATAAACCAGAGCCATTTATAAACCAGAGCCCTTTATAAACCAGGGCCCATTATAAACCATAGCCTGTTATAAACCAGGGCCCTTATAAACCAGAGCCAGTTATAAACTGAAGCCCATATAAACCAGAGACCGCTATAAACCAGACCCCTTCATAAACCAGAACACTTCATAAACCAGAGCCCTTTATAAACACAAGCCCTTAATAAACCAGATCCCTTCATAAACCAGAGCCCTTTATAAACCTGGGACCATTATTAGCCAGAGCCCTTTATAAACCAGGGCCCTTATAAACCAGAGCCCTTTATAAACCAGAGCCCTTTATAAACTAGAGCCATTTATAAACCAGATCCCTTTATCAACCAGAGCCCTTTATAAACCAGAGCCCTTAATAAACCAGATATCTTCATAAAACAGAGCCATTTATAAACTAGAGCCATTCATGAACCAGAGCCGTTTATAAACCAGGGCCCATTATAAACCACAGCCTTTTATAAACCAGGGGCCTTATAAACAAGAGCCCATTATAAACCAGAGCCCGTTATAAACCAGACCTATTCATGAACCAGAGCCCTTTATAAGAAAGAGCCCATTTTAAACCACAGCCTTTTATAAACCAGAGCCCTTTATATATCAGAGCTCTTTATAAACCAGAGCCCTTTATAAACCAGAGCCCTTTATAAACCCAAGCCCTTAAGAAACCAGATCCCTTCATAAACCAGAGCCATTTATAAACCAGAGCCATTCATGAACCAGAGCCGTTAATAAACCAGGGCACATTATAAACCACAGCCTTTTATAAACCAGGGCCCTTATAAACCAGAGGCTGTTATAAACCAGAAACCGTTATAAAACAAAACCCTTCATAAACCAGAGCACTTTATAAACCAGAGCCCGTTATAAACCTGAGCCCTTTATAAACCTGGGACCATTATAAACCAGAGCCCTTTATAAACCAGAGCGATATATAAACCAGAGCCCATTATAAACCACAACCAATTATACAGCAGATCCCTTTATAAACCAGAGCCCTTTATAAACCAGGGCCCATTATAAACCACAGCCTTTTATAAACCAGGGCCCTTATGAACTAGAGCCCTTCAAAAACCAGAGCCCGTTACAAACCAGAGATCTTAATAAACCTGATCCCTTTATAAACCCGAGCCCTTTACAAAACAGAGCCCGTTATTAACCAGAGCCGGTTATAGACCAGAGCCATTCATGAACCAGAGCACTTCATAAACCAGAGCCCGTTATAAACCTGACCTATTCATGAACCAGAGCCCTTTATAAACCAGGGCCCATTATAAACCACAGCCTTTTATAAACCAGGGTCCTTATAAACCAGAACCCTTCATAAACCAGAGGACTTTCTAAACCAGAGCACTTTCTAAACCAGAGCCCGTTATAAACCAGAGCCATTTATAAACCAGATCCCTTTATCAACCAGAGCCCTTTATAAACCAGAGCCCTTAATAAACCAGATATCTTCATAAAACAGAGCCATTTATAAACTAGAGCCATTCATGAACCAGGGCCGTTTATAAACCATGGCCCATTATAAACCACAGCCTTTTATAAACCAGGGGCCTTATAAACAAGAGCCCATTATAAACCAGAGCCCGTTATAAACCAGACCTATTCATGAACCAGAGCCCTTTATAAGAAAGAGCCAATTTTAAACCACAGCCTTTTATAAACCAGAGCCCTTTATATACCAGAGCTCTTTATAAACCAGAGCCCTTTATAAACCAGAGCCCTTTATAAACCCAAGCCCTTAAGAAACAGATCCCTTCATAAACCAGAGCCATTTATAAACCAGAGCCATTCATGAACCAGAGCCGTTAATAAACCAGGGCACATTATAAACCACAGCCTTTTATAAACCAGGGCCCTTATAAAACAGAGGCTGTTATAAACCAGAAACCGTTATAAAACAAAACCCTTCATAAACCAGAGCACTTTATAAACCAGAGCCCGTTATAAACCTGAGCCCTTTATAAACCTGGGACCATTATAAACCAGAGCCCTTTATAAACCAGAGCGATATATAAACCAGAGCCCGTTATAAACCACAACCAATTATACAGCAGATCCCTTTATAAACCAGATCCCTTTTTAAACCAGAGCCCATTATAAACCACAGTCCGTTATAAACCAGACCTATTCATGAACCAGAGCCCTTTATAAACCAGGGCCCATTATAAACCACAGCCTTTTATAAACCAGGGCCCTTATGAACTAGAGCCCTTCAAAAACCAGAGCCCATTACAAACCAGAGATCTTAATAAACCTGATCCCTTTATAAACCCGAGCCCTTTATAGAACAGAGCCCGTTATTAACCAGAGCCCGTTATAGACCAGAGCCATTCATGAACCAGAGCACTTCATAAACCAGAGCCCGTTATAAACCAGACTCTTCATAAACCATAACCCTTTTTAAACCAGGGCCCATCATAAACCAGAGCCTTTATATACAGGAGCCCTGTATAAAATGGAGACTGTTATGAACCAGAGCCCTTTAAAATCAGATCCCTTTATAAACCAGAGCCCTTTATAACACGGAGCCCTTAATAAACCAGATCACTTCATGAACCAGAGCCCTTTATAAACCAGGGCCCATTAAAAACCACAGCCTTTTATAAACCAGGGTCCTTATAAACCAGAACCCTTCATAAACCAGAACACTTTCTAAACCAGAGCCCGTTATAAACCAGAGCCCTTTATAAACCTGGGACCATTATGAACCGGATCCCTTTATAAACCAGAGCCTGTTACAAACCGTAGCCCTTTATAAACCAGAGCCATTTATAAACCGGAGCCATTCATAAACCAGAGCCCTTTATAAACCAGGGCTTCATTATAAACCACAGCCTTTTATAAACCAGGGCCCTCATAAACCAGAGCCCGTTATAAACCAGAGCTCGTTATAAACCAGAGCCCTTTATAGACCTGGGACCATTACAAAACCAGAGCCCTTTATAAACCAGGGCCCTTATAAAACAGAGCCTGTTATAAACCAGAGCCAGTTATAAACCAGAGCCATTCACCAGAGCACGTTATAAGCCAGACCCTTCATAAACCATAACCCTTTATAAACCAGGGGTTGTCATAAACCAGAGCCCTTTATATACAGGAGCCCTGTATAAACTGGAGACCGTTATGAACCAGAGCCCTTTAAAAACCAGATCCCTTTATAAACCAGAGCCCTTTATAAACCAGACGCCGTTATAATCCAGAGCCTTTTATAAACCTGGGACCATTATAAACCAGAGCCCTTTATAAACCAGGGTCCTTATAAACCGGATCCCTTCATAAACCAGAGCCCGTTACAAAGCGTAGCCCTTTATAAACCAGAGCCATTTGTAAACCAGAGCCCTTCATACACCAGAGCCCTTTATAAACCAGAGTCCTTAATAGACCTGATCCCTTCATAAACCAGAGCCATTTGTAAACCGGAGCCATTCATAGACAAGAGCCCTTTATAAACCAGGGCCCATTATAAACCACAGCCTTTTATAAACCAGGGCCCTTATAAACCAGAGCCCGTTATAAACCAGAGCCCGTTAGAAACAAGAGCCATTCATAAACCAGAGCCATTCATATACCAGAGCCCTTTATAAACCAGGGACCATTATAAACCACAGCCTTTTATAAACCAGGGCCCTTATAAACCAGAGCCCGTTTAAAACCAGAGCCCGTTATAAACCAGAGCCATTCATAGACCAGAGCCCTTCATAAGCCAGAGCACGTTATAAACAAGACCCTTCATAGACCAGAGCCCTTCATAAACCAGAGCACGTTATAAACAAGACCCTTTATAAACCAGGGCCCGTCATAAACCAGAGCCCTTTATATACAGGAGCCCTGTATAAACTGGAGGCCATTATGAACCAGAGCCCTTTAAAAACCAGATCCCTTTATAGACCAGAGCCCTTTATAAACCCGAGCCCTTAATAAACCAGATCCCTTCATGAACCAGAGCCATTTATAAACCAGAGCCCATTATAAACCACAGCCAAATATACAGCAGATTCCTTTATAAACCAGATCCCTTTTTAAACCAGAGCCCGTTATAAACCAGAGCCCTTTATATACCAGAGCTCTTTATAAACCAGAGCCCTTTATAAACCAGAGCCCTTTAAAAACCCAAGCCCTTAAGAAACCAGATCCCTTCATAAACCGGAGCCATTTATAAACCAGAGCCATTCATGAACCAGAGCCGTTAATAAACCGGGGCACATTATAAACCACAGCCTTTTATAAACCAGGGCCCTTATAAACCAGAGGCTGTTATAAGCCAGAAACCGTTATAAAACAAAACCCTTCATAAACCAGAGCACTTTATAAACCAGAGCCCGTTATAAACCTGAGCCCTTTATAAACCTGGGACCATTATAAACCAGAGCCCTTTATAAACCAGAGCGATATATAAACCAGAGCCCGTTATAAACCACAACCAATTATACAGCAGATCCCTTTATAAACCAGATCCCTTTTTAAACCAGAGCCCGTTATAAACCACAGTCCGTTATAAACCAGACCTATTCATGAACCAGAGCCCTTTATAAACCCGGGCCAATTATAAACCACAGCCTTTTATAAACCAGGGCCCTTATGAACTAGAGCCCTTCAAAAACCAGAGCCCGTTACAAACCAGAGATCTTAATAAACCTGATCCCTTTATAAACCCGAGCCCTTTATAGAACAGAGCCCGTTATTAACCAGAGCCCGTTATAGACCAGAGCCATTCATGAACCAGAGCACTTCATAAACCTGGGAAGATTATAAACCACAGCCTTTTATAAACCAGGGCCCTTATAAACCAGAGGCTGTTATAAGCCAGAAACCGTTATAAAACAAAACCCTTCATAAACCAGAGCACTTTATAAACCAGAGCCCGTTATAAACCTGAGCCCTTTATAAACCTGGGACCATTATAAACCAGAGCCCTTTATAAACCAGAGCGATATATAAACCAGAGCCCGTTATAAACCACAACCAATTATACAGCAGATCCCTTTATAAACCAGATCCCTTTTAAAACCAGAGCCCGTTATAAACCACAGTCCGTTATAAACCAGACCTATTCATGAACCAGAGCCCTTTATAAACCAGGGCCCATTATAAACCACAGCCTTTTATAAACCAGGGCCCTTATGAACTAGAGCCCTTCAAAAACCAGAGCCTGTTACAAACCAGAGATCTTAATAAACCTGATCCCTTTATAAACCCGAGCCCTTTATAGAACAGAGCCCGTTATTAACCAGAGCCCGTTATAGACCAGAGCCATTCATGAACCAGAGCACTTCATAAACCAGAGCACGTTATAAACCAGACTCTTCATAAACCATAACCCTTTATAAACCAGGGCCCATCATAAACCAGAGCCTTTATATACAGGAGCCCTGTATAAAATGGAGACTGTTATGAACCAGAGCCCTTTAAAATCAGATCCCTTTATAAACCAGAGCCCTTTATAACACGGAGCCCTTAATAAACCAGATCACTTCATGAACCAGAGCCCTTTATAAACCAGGGCCCATTATAAACCACAGCCTTTTATAAACCAGGGTCCTTATAAACCAGAACCCTTCATAAACCAGAGCACTTTCTAAACCAGAGCCTGTTATAAACCAGAGCCCTTTATATACCTGGGACCATTATGAACCGGATCCCTTTATAAACCAGAGCCTGTTACAAACCGTAGCCCTTTATAAACCAGAGCAAAAACTATATGCACCACCTTTCATCAAACTCGAAACCACGCCCACATTCCAAAGTGACAGCCGGAAGTCCCGCCTTAATTAAACCGGAAGTCCCGCCTTAATTAATATAAAATTAATATAAAATTAATATAAAATTTATATAAAATTAATATAAAATTGATATAAAATTGATATAAAATTGATATAAAATTGAATAAAAAAAATAATAAAAAACATGAATAATTAAAAAAATTATTAAAAAATGTATAAAAATGCATATAAAAAATTAACTATGTTATTTTAATAACGGTTATGATGATTAAATGATTATTTTTAATTACTTGTATAGATTTCTTATATAATCACTGTAAGCACTCAGTTTCAATCTCTGCCTGCCTGCAGCTTGAGCAGCTGTGTGATGAGTGTGAGTGACACTCAAACTGCAGCGAGGGGCGTTGGGGGATGGCTGCGACCCCCTCACTCTGCCTTACTATGTGGCCCTTTGCCTCATAGGATTCTGTAAGAATATATATATATATATATATATATATATATATATATATATATATATATATATATATATATATATATATCTTTATACACAATAAATAATGATGTACATGTATATGTATCGGTCTATTAAAAGAAAAAAAAAAAATAAATAAAATAAAATAAAAATAAAAAAAAAAATGTCCAATTTTGTTCATTCATACGGTTTAAGCGTCC
Source organism: Cyprinodon diabolis (assembly GCA_030533445.1). Lineage (NCBI taxonomy): Eukaryota > Metazoa > Chordata > Actinopteri > Cyprinodontiformes > Cyprinodontidae > Cyprinodon > Cyprinodon diabolis. The sequence continues at coordinate 54,941,352 of CM060066.1, read as the reverse complement.
CACATGCGCAGTAGAGACTTCAATAACGTCACAAGCCATCTTGCTCCTTGTTTACTTCCGTAAAAATGGAGGGAAGGTTTAGATCGCATCTAGCTGTCTTTCCCAAACTTAAATACACAATCTTTTTTTAAGATGGTTAGAAAAAAAAATAAATAAAATGCTCTCCCACCTTATCATCCATCATGGTTGTTGTGTTTCTAGCCGATTCTGTGCTCGCTCAGACGCAGGTTGCAGTGGAAAAGATCTGGGTCACTCTAGGCTGCTGTCCTTTCTCCAGTAAGAATAGGTGACTTACTGACGGCTGTCCAGAGCATTCTATACAAAGTGGGAGGCTGACTGAAGCGCTCTATACAAAGACGATACTGTCCTTCCTAAGGGTCTCCTCATGTGAAAGGTCGCATCATGAGGAGCTCACACCACGCCACACTGTCCTTCCTAAGAGTCACCTGATGTGAATGGTTAATTAATCCATCAGGTGTTTGGACCTTGGGAGGGGGTGAAAAATACACCACTTAGAAAAAAAAGAGGAGAGACTCTTTGTGAATCACTGTCCTTCCTAAGGGTCACATGATGTGATAGGTCACACCATGAGGAGCTCACACCATGCCACACGGTTTAAGAGTCATCTGATGCGAACGGTTAATTAATCCATCAGGTGTTTGGACCTTGGGAGGGGGTGAAAAATACACCACTTAGAAAAAAAAAGAGGAGAGACTCTTTGTGAATCACTGTCCTTCCTAAGGGTCACATGATGTGATAGGTCACACCATGAGGAGATCACACCACGCCACACGGTTTAAGCGTCACCTGATGAAAAAAATTATTAAAAAATGTATAAAAATGCATATAAAAAATTAACTATGTTATTTTAATAACGGTTATGATGATTAAATGATTATTTTTAATTATTTGTATTGATTTCTTATATAATCACTGTTAGCACTCCGTTTCAATGAGCAGCTGTGTGAGTGTGAGTGACACAGTCACACGGCAGCCATCCCCCAACCCCTATATAAATTTAAAAGTCGCGGTATCTGTCCTTGGTAAGTCCTGATTCGATCAGCTGATAAGGTGGAGCCACAGCGTCACGATCTGAGCCACAAAGCGTCTGAAACACAATATGTTTAAAGTTAGTTTTTGTTCACTCATTTCACTGCCTGGGTTTTTTAAATACACAGAATCCTTTTTTTTTTCTTTTCACCATTCAGTCATTGATGGAAATATCTATCGTACAAACCTGATAGATGACAGTCTATGGATTGCAAATGTTTTGTAGCGTTCTGCTGCCTGAGGAAAGATTTTCTGCTTTTCTCTGCTGTTCACAGAGAGCAACTTTGACAGAGCGGTTTTTCAGCTCTACTAAAATTGTATCAATAACTGGATAGTGATATTTGTATCTAAAGGCTTATCTATCCATATGTTTGATTATATTCTTAATTTGAAACCAACTGATTGGGAAAACTATAGCTTGTTAAAACAAACTGTCCTCTTTTTTAATAATTTTTTGTATTAATCTCTTAATTTTTTCAAACATTTATTTCTCTACTGAATCATTAATCTTTTTTATCTATCCCTAGATTTTTGATTTATTTTTTTTTTGTAATTCTAATAATAGATTTGATATAGTGGCAAACTGATAAATTGTTTAACCCTTTCCTGAACAGAAATCAGAGAAACGCTTTAGGTAATAGCACCTGAACCTTGTTCACGTAGATTTAACAGATATATCAGCTATATGGTAATTTCACTTTTATTACTGAAAGGTTTTCAAATAGCATAGATTAAGAAAAAGTAATTGCATACAGTATTCAGCCTATAATTTTTAGTCTGCCAAGACCAAAAAGTTTTTAACACATCTCAACCTCCAAATGTAGCTACTGTCTTCTTAGTAATTATGTGAAAAGAGCCTAAAAAGAAAATCATAAAGTTTCTATTCCTGTTGATCTTTTTTTTTTTTTTTTTTTTTTTTTAAGAAGCACCCTTGTCAGATGGCCAATTCTGTAAAACGGGAGGACATTTTAAGTGCAAATTTGATGGAGCCATCTAGCAATTAGAACTTTTGCTCTATCTAGCGTCATTGTTCTGAAGCAGGGGTTTGAGCTTCATGATACGTTTGTAAGTAAACCCTTTAAGTTTTTGCAAATACTCCTTGTGCAATTAGTTGTTGGCCTCAGCCTTCTGGGACTTATAGCAGTCATCTTTTTAGCAGACCATCTGAGGAGCAGAACTTAAACTATTGAATATTTTCAACCCAGTTATCTGTTTTCTATACCCTACCAGCTTCTCCGTCAGTTTTGTTGTAGAGTGAGTTCCTGTCTTTATGTGTCATTACAAGAAATACAGGCAGCAGAAAGTGCTAGTTGCTACTTCATTGCATTTTTTTAAAACAAATCTGCAGTTTACAACCCTCATTTTGCAGTAAGGTAATCTGTCTAAAACCTTTGCTTTATTTTGGAAAAAAATATATTTATATTTCAGTCTTTACTAAAATTCCATTTAAGTAGAAATTTTAGGTTATTCACAGTATAAAAGTCAATAATATTGCCTCCTTATCCTCAAATATCCTTGTCCTATGTCTCCACCATACTCCTGTAACCAAACACAAGAACAATCAAATAAACGTTCTGGTATTAGTATCACACTTGGAGGAAAGTTTGTGCCTTGAAAGATAGTGAATTATAAACAAGCAAAAACTCACATTACAGACCGTTTCTCCTAGAACTTGTTTACAAATGCTCATGTAGGCAAAACCACATTATATGCTCATAACTGTAGCTGTATGACATGACAAATCAAGCATTTTGCAAGATCTTTCTAATTACGAAATGACGGACTGTATTTAGCATTTTAGATAATCACTATCTCTGTTTTCATCATTTGACTATGAAAAAATGTTCCTTTTTTTAATATCTTTTCCGGAGAACCTATTTTTCTACCACTTTTTATAAACATCTACTTTTTTTCCCCCTAACTTTTCTCAATACAAACAAGCACAAAATAAAATTTTTAGATAAAGGCATTACTCTGTTGACTCATTCTATGGGAGACCTACTAGTATAACATGGAAATAAGAGTTACACAAGGGGAGGTAATAGGTTTTTCTTTTTTTTTAACTGATGCAAATCTAAAGGAGAAGCAATCGATTACAGAATAATCCAATGGTGTCTAAATCAAACATCTGTTGACTGAACATGTAACAAAAACAAAGCATTACCCACTATTATTTAAGCTGTAAAAACTTACAAAAACATTTTAAGGAGCAGATTAGGGTGACATTCGCTGTATGGTTAAAATGTAAACTGCTCAGCTTATACTGCTGTTATTTTTTTCCTCATCAAAATTAGTTGTTTTAGATCTGCTATTTTATGTTTTTGCTTGTCTATCTTTTTTTTTCTTTTTGTCATGAATGCAACAAGATTCAAACCAACCTCTAAGTAGTCTTAAACATCTACGTGATCATACCATCATTTCTTTGTATAACTAACTAGTATAGTCATGTGAATATAATGTTTTTAATTGAATTAGTTGGGCTATTTATTATTTACATTGAAACCATCATGTCTGTACTCTTTAATGCAAGTCTGTTTTCAACCCTGTAGGTATTTAACCCTTAAACATGATATAACCACTCTGCCTAACTCTTTAGTCAGAACTATATCGGTCTGCAGAAGATAAAATTATGTCAAAAAACCTACAGGATCAGAATTTCAGCTGTGTCGGATCAGTAAACATTCTAGATGATAAATTTTACAGTATTTTACAAAGAATGATATTACGCCCTTTAGGTAAAATTACATCTCACAATCAATAGTCAGTAGTATTATGAGAAATCCTTTTTTTCTATTAAGAGTCCTTTCATAAACAAGCATATTTCTGAGAAGAACTTTTACCCTACATTGTGTGCTGTTTCTCATAAAACCCAACCCCCCCACCTCTACCGTATCTCCTCACTGGTTGTTCACTTTGCTTCATCTTCAGGCTCCAGACTGATCTGCATACCCCCTGACTAAACATGGAGAAACTATCCAGGCCGTATTCAAGGAATGTACATTGCCTTGAATTAAGGTTTAAACTCTATTTTTCTTTAGATTGGCCCTTGGCTGAGTTTATTCAACTGTAGGATAAATACCATCGGCCCTTGGCTGAGTTAATTCAACTGTAGGATAAATACCATTACTTTGAGTTTGACTGCATTTTTGTTTTTGCTGTTCTGTTGATGTACTAAACTTTGCTTTTTCTTTTTACTGAAAGGTACTATAGAAATAATTTGGGCTCACCTTAAACCTACCGGTCCTGAATCTGGGCTATTCAGTCACGGGCAGGAAAATCAGCTGTTTCACAAAGCCCTTTAGGTTGGACCAGCAACACAGAGCTATAAGATGAGCAGCTGGTTTCCTGGTAATGTGGCTGTTTTTTCATGCTTAGAAGAGAACGAGCCTACGGTCATCTTGAGTTACTCAATCGTAAAACCATATGCAAGTCTTTAGTCAAATACCTCTCCACTGCTTTAGTCTAAAAAAAAAAAAACTCATCCTTTTCATTTCTCCTATTACCCAAAAATGTTTGTGTAAAACCTAAGAAAATGTTTTGTGCTAACATTAGGCAAAGCATAGTTATTACAACTAGAAGTATAGATGTATCGGGACCAGTTTCAAATTCTAATTTTAGTCAAACTTTGTTTTCTTGTAAGCCAAAGATAGGAATAATTTAGAATTTGTTAAAGTGCATAACTAATGAAACACTTTGTTTGTTCTTTTGTTTAAATCTAACCGTAATTCCTTATCTCCCAAAAACATATTCTTACTATTTCTACTGTAAAATCTTTACTGATGACTCAGAATTTAGGCACTGATTATTGATTTATTCTCGGTCATCGATCAACAACTAATTATTTTGTTTTGGTGGTCTATAAAATGTATCACTAGTTGGTAGGATCTTTGCTTCAGACCTTCGTTAAATTCTAATTAATAAAAACTAGGAAGGACCAATGCTATGATACAAACATGGGGGGGAAAGTCATGTTATCTCCTGACTTGTCTCTCTCTCTCAATAAGATTCAGCTCTATCCTCCCTGCCAAGCGGTCATAGGATAAATGTTTGTTTTATTAAGTTGTTGAAATAAAAAAGTTTACGCAAGCTAATAGGAACATGTTTTTAGTCCATACAATCTGAATGAGAGGCAACAATTTCCTTTAGAAGCATTTTTTTACATATTAAGAAAATGTACAAATTAATAAACAAGATGTTTGTCTTGCATTCTGATCTTTTTCTTTCTAAACAGGATCAACTCAGAAATCTTGGCTACTTGGCTAGATCCATATCAGGTAGAAGCTTGTTTTTTTACCTTCTTGATTTTCAGAGTGAGAGAACCACAATCAGTTTCATCATAAAACAGAAGATCAATGTTTTATTTATGGTGTCATCATTAAAACATTTCAAAATTTGCTATTCCTAAGATTAGGAATACAATAAATCCTGATAGTAAAGGCTTTTGAGAAATTTATTTCTATCTCTCTAATGATAATTATTTGACCTTATTTCCCCCCACAGGATTACACCGAGTTTATGAATCTTTCTAGAATGTAAGGAGAAATAGTTTGCTTGGACAGGATTGTTATATACATCCATGCTGATGGGAGTGGTCTGTTTTTTTGCACTCTTTGAAATCTGAACAAATGTTTGGGGAAGCGGAATCATCCATTTCAAGGTCTTTGTTTTAAAAAAACTGAAATATATATTTGAATACTTTTTATTATATTTTGTTAGAATGTGAAAAACATTATATAATCAAGTTTATGACAGAAATGAAATAAAAATGTAATATATAAATGTAATATATTTAAATCTGCAATTGATCCTCATAATTTTAAATCTCACCACATTTTTAAAATTGTAATTCTATCTACTTGTTCAAGTTATTAAACCTGTAGTATTCACTGGTTGGAAAAATGAAATGTTGAAAAACACTCAAAATATTGGATGAATGATTCTTCTGCTGCTCTCTGTTGAAAAACACTGCCAGTAACACTAAAAGAAAAAAAAAGATAGACAAGCAAAAACATAAAGTAGCAGATCTAAAACAACTAATTTTGATGAGGAAAAAAATAACAGCAGTATAATCTGAGCAGTTTACATTTTAACCATACAGCGAATGTCACCCTAATCTGCTCCTTAAAATGTTTTTGTAAGTTTTTACAGCTTAAATAATAGTGGGTAATGCTTTGTTTTTGTTACATGTTCAGTCAACAGATGTTTGATTTAGACACCATTGGATTATTCTGTAATCGATTGCTTCTCCTTTAGATTTGCATCAGTTAAAAAAAAAAGAAAAACCTATTACCTCCCCTTGTGTAACTCTTATTTCCATGTTATACTAGTAGGTCTCCCATAGAATGAGTCAACAGAGTAATGCCTTTATCTAAAAATTTTATTTTGTGCTTGTTTGTATTGAGAAAAGTTAGGGGGAAAAAAAGTAGATGTTTATAAAAAGTGGTAGAAAAATAGGTTCTCCGGAAAAGATATTAAAAAAAGGAACATTTTTTCATAGTCAAATGATGAAAACAGAGATAGTGATTATCTAAAATGCTAAATACAGTCCGTCATTTCGTAATTAGAAAGATCTTGCAAAATGCTTGATTTGTCATGTCATACAGCTACAGTTATGAGCATATAATGTGGTTTTGCCTACATGAGCATTTGTAAACAAGTTCTAGGAGAAACGGTCTGTAATGTGAGTTTTTGCTTGTTTATAATTCACTATCTTTCAAGGCACAAACTTTCCTCCAAGTGTGATACTAATACCAGAACATTTATTTGATTGTTCTTGTGTTTGGTTACAGGAGTATGGTGGAGACATAGGACAAGGATATTTGAGGATAAGGAGGCAATATTATTGACTTTTATACTGTGAATAACCTAAAATTTCTACTTAAATGGAATTTTAGTAAAGACTGAAATATAAATATATTTTTTTCCAAAATAAAGCAAAGGTTTTAGACAGATTACCTTACTGCAAAATGAGGGTTGTAAACTGCAGATTTGTTTTAAAAAAATGCAATGAAGTAGCAACTAGCACTTTCTGCTGCCTGTATTTCTTGTAATGACACATAAAGACAGGAACTCACTCTACAACAAAACTGACGGAGAAGCTGCTAGGGTATAGAAAACAGATAACTGGGTTGAAAATATTCAATAGTTTAAGTTCTGCTCCTCAGACGGTCTGCTAAAAAGATGACTGCTATAAGTCCCAGAAGGCTGAGGCCAACAACTAATTCAATTCAATTCAATTCAGTTTATTTATATAGCGCCAAATTCACAACACATGTCATCTCAAGGCACTTTACAGTTCAACCAGATCATACAGTCAAATTGATACAAAGTTTTCTATCTAAGGAAAACCAGTTGATTGCATTGACTCATTGACTCAAATACAATCCCTCACACTAAGCATGCTTGTAGCGACAGTGGAGAGGAAAAACTCCCTTTTAACAGGAAGAAACCTCCAGCAGAACCAGGCTCAGTGTGAGCGGCCATCTCCCAAGGCCGACTGGGGTTCAAGGAGACAGAAGCAGAGATACAAAAAGCAGCTGTAAAAGGCGGCCCCGTCCAGGAAACACACAGCCAGGCAGACGAGCTCCAAGGCAGCTCCCATGCCAGAGGATGAAGAGAGCACATCCACCCAGCCACGGCCAGAGAAACAGGACCACACTGGAAGACAGGCCGATCTCCAACATCTACAAACAAGGGTGTTGATGGAAGCAGCACAGCTGATGTTTCTTTCCTGGATGACGTCACAGCCAAACAGGAATAGACGAGGCAAAGCTACTCTGAGGAAAAGCAGAGAGAGCAGAAGGTTAGAGATTGAACAAACAGATTCTGCAGAATAGGAGAACAGAGAGAGAATGAAGCAGAATGATGAAATGGGGGTCCCTATGTCCTCCAAAAGTCTAAGCCTATAGCAGCATAACTATAGAGAGAGAGCTCAGGATAACCTGAGCCACCCTAACTATAAGCTTTATCAAAAAGGAAAGTTTTAAGCCTAGTCTTAAAAGTAGACAGGGTGTCTGCCTCACGGACTAAAACTGGTAGTTGGTTCCACAGGAGAGGAGCCTGATAACTAAAAGATCTGCCTCCCATTCTACTTTTAGAAATTCTAGGAACCACTAGTAAACCTGCAGATTGAGAGCGAAGTGCTCTGTTAGGAACATAAGGAACAATCAGATCTCTGATATAAGATGGAGCTTGGCCATTTAAGGCTTTATATGTGAGAAGGAGGATTTTAAATTCTATTCTTGATTTAACAGGAAGCCAATGAAGAGAAGCCAGGATAGGAGAGATATGATCTCTCTTTTTAATTTTCATCAGAACTCTGGCTGCAGCATTTTGGATCAGCTGAAGGCTTTTAACTACAGTTTGTGGACTTCCTGATAGTAAAGAATTACAATAGTCCAGCCTTGAAGTAACAAATGCATGGACTAGTTTCTCAGCATCACCCCTGGACAGGAGATTTCTAATTTTTGCAATGTTCCTCAGATGAAAGAAGGAAATTCTAGAAACCTCTTTGATCTGGGATTTAAATGACAGGTCCTGATCAAAAATAACACCAAGATTTTTTACTTTATTATCTGAAATCAGTTTAATCCCATCCAAATGAAGTGACTGGCTAATCAGCTTCTTTTTCAGAGACTCTGGTCCAAAGACTATAACTTCTGTTTTGTCTGCATTCAGAAGCAGAAAGTTAAGAGTCATCCAGGTTTTTATGTCTTCAAGACATGCTTGTAATCTATGTAATGGGTTAGCTTCATCTGGATTTATAGACAGATATAGCTGGGTATCATCAGCATAACAGTGGAAATTAATCCCATGCTGTCTAATAACTCTACCAATTGGGAGCATGTATAAAGTAAAGAGAATTGGTCCTAGCACTGATCCCTGTGGTACTCCACAGGTAACCTTTGAGTGTGTTGAAGATCTATCATTAACATAAACAAACTGAATTCGATCAGATAGATAGGATTTAAACCAGTCTAGTGCTGTTCCTTTAATTCCAACAAAATATTCAAGTCTTTCTAAAAGAATATTATGGTCAACTGTATCAAATGCAGCACTAAGATCCAACAGGACGAGCACAGATACAAGTCCATTATCTGAGGCCATGAGAATATCATTAGTGACTTTCACCAGAGCTGTTTCAGTGCTATGATGAGCTCTAAAGCCAGACTGAAACTCTTCAAAAAGTTCATTATGGTGTAAGTGGAGGCAAACTTGTTTGGCAACTACTTTCTCAAGAATTTTGGATAAGAAAGGAAGATTGGATATAGGTCTATAATTAACCAAGTCATCTGGGTCAAGAGACGGTTTCTTAAGCAGAGGTTTAATTACAGCAACCTTAAAAGCTTTAGGTACATATCCCTGTAACAGAGATAGATTAATCACATCTAAAATGGAGGAGGAGATCAAAGGGAATACCTCCTTAAATAACCTGGTTGGAACTGGATCTAACATACAAGTTGAAGGCTTAGATGAAGACAATAATTTTGCTAATTCAGAAAGTTCAACTGGATCAAAGCAGTCTAAACCCGGTTCAGATTCCATGACTACCTCAGGTACAATCGCGGATAGAGGAGTGCTTATGATCTTATTTTTAATAAGATCAATCTTATTTATAAAGAATCCCATAAAATCATTGCACAATGAGTATTTGCAAAAACTTAAAGGGTTTACTTACAAACGTATCATGAAGCTCAAACCCCTGCTTCAGAACAATGACGCTAGATAGAGCAAAAGTTCTAATTGCTAGATGGCTCCATCAAATTTGCACTTAAAATGTCCTCCCGTTTTACAGAATTGGCCATCTGACAAGGGTGCTTCTTAAAAAAAAAAAAAAAAAAAAATAGATAAACAGGAATAGAAACTTTATGATTTTCTTTTTAGGCTCTTTTCACATAATTACTAAGAAGACAGTAGCTACATTTGGAGGTTGAGATGTGTTAAAAACTTTTTGGTCTTGGCAGACTAAAAAATTATAGGCTGAATACTGTATGCAATTACTTTTTCTTAATCTATGCTATTTGAAAACCTTTCAGTAATAAAAGTGAAATTACCATATAGCTGATATATCTGTTAAATCTACGTGAACAAGGTTCAGGTGCTATTACCTAAAGCGTTTCTCTGATTTCTGTTCAGGAAAGGGTTAAACAATTTATCAGTTTGCCACTATATCAAATCTATTATTAGAATTACAAAAAAAAAAATCAAAAATCTAGGGATAGATAAAAAAGATTAATGATTCAGTAGAGAAATAAATGTTTGAAAAAATTAAGAGATTAATACAAAAAATTATTAAAAAAGAGGACAGTTTGTTTTAACAAGCTATAGTTTTCCCAATCAGTTGTTTTCAAATTAAGAATATAATCAAACATATGGATAGATAAGCCTTTAGATACAAATATCACTATCCAGTTATTGATACAATTTTAGTAGAGCTGAAAAACCGCTCTGTCAAAGTTGCTCTCTGTGAACAGCAGAGAAAAGCAGAAAATCTTTCCTCAGGCAGCAGAACACTACAAAACATTTGCAATCCATAGACTGTCATCTATCAGGTTTGTACGATAGATATTTCCATCAATGACTGAATGGTAAAAAGAAAAAAAAAGGATTCTGTCTATTTAAAAAACCCAGGCAGTGAAATGAGTGAACAAAAACTAACTTTAAACATATTGTGTTTCAGACGCTTTGTGGCTCAGATCATGACGCTGTGGCTCCACCTTATCAGCTGATCGAATCAGGACTTACCAAGGACAGATACCGCGACTTTTAAATTTATATAGGGGTTGGGGGATGGCTGCCGTGTGACTGTGTCACTCACACTCACACAGCTGCTCATTGAAACGGAGTGCTAACAGTGATTATATAAGAAATCAATACAAATAATTAAAAATAATCATTTAATCATCATAACCGTTATTAAAATAACATAGTTAATTTTTTATATGCATTTTTATACATTTTTTAATAATTTTTTTCATCAGGTGACGCTTAAACCGTGTGGCGTGGTGTGATCTCCTCATGGTGTGACCTATCACATCATGTGACCCTTAGGAAGGACAGTGATTCACAAAGAGTCTCTCCTCTTTTTTTTTCTAAGTGGTGTATTTTTCACCCCCTCCCAAGGTCCAAACATCTGATGGATTAATTAACCGTTCGCATCAGATGACTCTTAAACCGTGTGGCATGGTGTGAGCTCCTCATGGTGTGACCTATCACATCATGTGACCCTTAGGAAGGACAGTGATTCACAAAGAGTCTCTCCTCTTTTTTTTCTAAGTGGTGTATTTTTCACCCCCTCCCAAGGTCCAAACACCTGATGGATTAATTAACCATTCACATCAGGTGACTCTTAGGAAGGACAGTGTGGCGTGGTGTGAGCTCCTCATGATGCGACCTTTCACATGAGGAGACCCTTAGGAAGGACAGTATCGTCTTTGTATAGAGCGCTTCAGTCAGCCTCCCACTTTGTATAGAATGCTCTGGACAGCCGTCAGTAAGTCACCTATTCTTACTGGAGAAAGGACAGCAGCCTAGAGTGACCCAGATCTTTTCCACTGCAACCTGCGTCTGAGCGAGCACAGAATCGGCTAGAAACACAACAACCATGATGGATGATAAGGTGGGAGAGCATTTTATTTATTTTTTTTTCTAACCATCTTAAAAAAAGATTGTGTATTTAAGTTTGGGAAAGACAGCTAGATGCGATCTAAACCTTCCCTCCATTTTTACGGAAGTAAACAAGGAGCAAGACGGCTTGTGACGTTATTGAAGTCTCTACTGCGCATGTGGGACGCTTAAACCGTATGAATGAACAAAATTAGACATTTTTTTTTTATTTTTATTTTATTTTATTTTTATTTTTTTCTTTTAATAGACCGATACATATACATGTACATCATTATTTATTGTGTATAAAGATATATATATATATATATATATATATATATATATATATATATATATATATATATATATATATATATATATATATATATATATATATATATTCTTACAGAATCCTATGAGGCAAAGGGCCACATAGTAAGGCAGAGTGAGGGGGTCGCAGCCATCCCCCAACCCCCCTCGCTGCAGTGTGAGTGTCACTCACACTCATCACACAGCTGCTCAAGCTGCAGGCAGGCAGAGATTGAAACGGAGTGCTTACAGTGATTATATAAGAAATCAATACAAGTAATTAAAAATAATCATTTAATCATCATAACCGTTATTAAAATAACATAGTTAATTTTTTATATGCATTTTTATACATTTTTTAATAATTTTTTTAATTATTCATTTTTTTTATTATTTTTTTTATTCAATTTTATATCAATTTTATATTAATTTTATATTAATTTTATATCAATTTTATATCAATTTTATATTAATTTTAGATTAATTTTATATTAATTAAGGCGGGACTTCCGGTTTAATTAAGGCGGGACTTCCGGCTGTCACTTTGGAATGTGGGCGTGGTTTCGAGTTTGATGAAAGGTGGTGCATATAGTTTTTTCAGAGCCATTTATAAACCGGAGCCATTCATAAACCAGAGCCCTTTATAAACCAGGGCTTCATTATAAACCACAGCCTTTTATAAACCAGGGCCCTCATAAACCAGAGCCCGTTATAAACCAGAGCTCGTTATAAACCAGAGCCCTTTATAGACCTGGGACCATTACAAAACCAGAGCCCTTTATAAACCAGGGCCCTTATAAAACAGAGCCTGTTATAAACCAGAGCCCATTATAAACCAGAGCCATTCACCAGAGCACGTTATAAGCCAGACCCTTCATAAACCATAACCCTTTATAAACCAGGGGTTGTCATAAACCAGAGCCCTTTATATACAGGAGCCCTGTATAAACTGGAGACCGTTATGAACCAGAGCCCTTTAAAAACCAGATCCCTTTATAAACCAGAGCCCTTTATAAACCTGAGCCCTTAATAAACCAGATCCCTTCATGAACCAGAGCACTTTATAAACCAGACACCGTTATAAACCAGAGCCCTTTATAAACCTGGGACCATTATAAACCAGAGCCCTTTATAAACCAGGGTCCTTATAAACCGGATCCCTTCATAAACCAGAGCCCGTTACAAAGCGTAGCCCTTTATAAACCAGAGCCATTTGTAAACCAGAGCCCTTCATACACCAGAGCCCTTTATAAACCAGAGTCCTTAATAGACCTGATCCCTTCATAAACCAGAGCCATTTGTAAACCGGAGCCATTCATAGACAAGAGCCCTTTATAAACCAGGGCCCATTATAAACCACAGCCTTTTATAAACCAGGGCCCTTATAAACCAGAGCCCGTTATAAACCAGAGCCCGTTAAAAACAAGAGCCATTCATAAACCAGAGCCATTCATATACCAGAGCCCTTTATAAACCAGGGACCATTATAAACCACAGCCTTTTATAAACCAGGGCCCTTATAAACCAGAGCCCGTTATAAACCAGAGCCATTCATAGACCAGAGCCCTTCATAAGCCAGAGCACGTTATAAACAAGACCCTTCATAGACCAGAGCCCTTCATAAACCAGAGCACGTTATAAACAAGACCCTTTATAAACCAGGGCCGTCATAAACCAGAGCCCTTTATATACAGGAGCCCTGTATAAACTGGAGGCCATTATGAACCAGAGCCCTTTAAAAACCAGATTCCTTTATAGACCAGAGCCCTTTATAAACCCGAGCCCTTAATAAACCAGATCCCTTCATGAACCAGAGCCATTTATAAACCAGAGCCCATTATAAACCACAGCCAAATATACAGCAGATTCCTTTATAAACCAGATCCCTTTTTAAACCAGAGCCCGTTATAAACCAGAGCCCTTTATATACCAGAGCTCTTTATAAACCAGAGCCCTTTATAAACCAGAGCCCTTTATAAACCCAAGCCCTTAAGAAACCAGATCCCTTCATAAACCAGAGCCATTTATAAACCAGAGCCATTCATGAACCAGAGCCGTTAATATACCGGGGCACATTATAAACCACAGCCTTTTATAAACCAGGGCCCTTATAAACCAGAGGCTGTTATAAGCCAGAAACCGTTATAAAACAAAACCCTTCATAAACCAGAGCACTTTATAAACCAGAGCCCGTTATAAACCTGAGCCCTTTATAAACCTGGGACCATTATAAACCAGAGCCCTTTATAAACCAGAGCGATATATAAACCAGAGCCCGTTATAAACCACAACCAATTATACAGCAGATCCCTTTATAAACCAGATCCCTTTTTAAACCAGAGCCCGTTATAAACCACAGTCCGTTATAAACCAGACCTATTCATGAACCAGAGCCCTTTATAAACCAGGGCCCATTATAAACCACAGCCTTTTATAAACCAGGGCCCTTATGAACTAGAGCCCTTCAAAAACCAGAGCCCGTTACAAACCAGAGATCTTAATAAACCTGATCCCTTTATAAAACCAGAGCCCTTTATAGAACAGAGCCCGTTATTAACCAGAGCCCGTTATAGACCAGAGCCATTCATGAACCAGAGCACTTCATAAACCAGAGCACGTTATAAACCAGACTCTTCATAAACCATAACCCTTTATAAACCAGGGCCCATCATAAACCAGAGCCCTTTATAACACGGAGCCCTTAATAAACCAGATCACTTCATGAACCAGAGCCCTTTATAAACCAGGGCCCATTATAAACCACAGCCTTTTATAAACCAGGGTCCTCATAAACCAGAACCCTTCATAAACCAGAGCACTTTCTAAACCAGAGCCCGTTATAAACCAGAGCCCTTTATAAACCTGGGACCATTATGAACCGGATCCCTTTATAAACAAGAGCCCGTTACAAACCGTAGCCCTTTATAAACCAGAGCCATTTATAAACCGGAGCCATTCATAAACCAGAGCCCTTTATAAACCAGGGCTTCATTATAAACCACAGCCTTTTATAAACCAGGGCCCTCATAAACCAGAGCCTGTTATAAACCATAACTCGTTATAAACCAGAGCCCTTTATAGACCTGGGGCCATTACAAAACCAGAGCCCTTTATAAACCAGGGCCCTTATAAAACAGAGCCTGTTATAAACCAGAGCCCGTTATAAACCAGAGCCATTCATGAACCAGAGCCCTTCATAAACCAGAGCACGTTATAAGCCAGACCCTTCATAAACCATAAACCTTTATAAACCAGGGGTTGTCATAAACCAGAGCCCTTTATATAGAGGAGCCCTGTATAAACTGGAGACCGTTATGAACCAGAGCCCTTTAAAAATCAGATCCCTTTATAAACCAGAGCCCTTTATAAACCCAAGCCCTTAAGAAAACAGATCCCTTCATGAACAAGAGCACTTTATAAACCAGACGCCGTTATAAACCAGAGCCCTTTATAAACCTGGGACAATTATAAACCAGAGCCCTTTATAAACCAGGGTCCTTATAAACCGGATCCCTTCATAAACCAGAGCCCGTTAAAAAGCGTAGCCCTTTATAAACCAGAGCCATTTATAAACCAGAGCCCTTCATACACCAGAGCCCTTTATAAACCAGAGTCCTGAATAAACCTGATCCCTTCATAAACCAGAGCCATTTGTAAACCGGAGCCATTCATAGACAAGAGCCCTTTATAAACCAGGGCCCATTATAAACCACAGCCTTTTATAAACCAGGGCCTTTATAAACCAGAGCCTGTTATAAACCAGAGCCCATTAAAAACAAGAGCCATTCATAAATCAGAGCCATTCATATACCAGAGCCCTTTATAAACCAGGGACCATTATAAACCACAGCCTTTTATAAACCAGGGCCCTTATAAACCAGAGCCAGTTTAAAACCAGAGCCCGTTATAAACCAGAGCCATTCATAGACCAGAGCCCTTCATAAGCCAGAGCACGTTATAAACAAGACCCTTCATAGACCAGAGCCCTTCATAAACCAGAGCACGTTCTAAACAAGACCCTTTATAAACCAGGGCCCGTCATAAACCAGAGCCCTTTATATACAGGAGCCCTGTATAAACTGGAGGCCATTATGAACCAGAGCCCTTTAAAAACCAGATCCCTTTATAGACCAGAGCCCTTTATAAACCCGAGCCCTTAATAAACCAGATCCCTTCATGAACCAGAGCCATTTATAAACCAGAGCCCATTATAAACCACAGCCAAATATACAGCAGATTCCTTCATAAACCAGATCCATTTTTAAACCAGAGCCCGTTATAAACCAGAGCCCTTTATATACCAGAGCTCTTTATAAACCAGAGCCTGTTATAAACCAGAGCCCTTCATAAACCAGAGCCATTTATAAACCAGAGCCATTCATGAACCAGAGCCGTTAATAAACCGGGGCACATTATAAACCACAGCCTTTTATAAACCAGGGCCCTTATAAACCAGAGGCTGTTATAAGCCAGAAACCGTTATAAAACAAAACCCTTCATAAACCAGAGCACTTTATAAACCAGAGCCCGTTATAAACCTGAGCCCTTTATAAACCTGGGACCATTATAAACCAGAGCCCTTTATAAACCAGAGCGATATATAAACCAGAGCCCGTTATAAACCACAACCAATTATACAGCAGATCCCTTTATAAACCAGATCCCTTTTTAAACCAGAGCCCGTTATAAACCACAGTCCGTTATAAACCAGACCTATTCATGAACCAGAGCCCTTTATAAACCAGGGCCCATTATAAACCACAGCCTTTTATAAACCAGGGCCCTTATGAACTAGAGCCCTTCAAAAACCAGAGCCCGTTACAAACCAGAGATCTTAATAAACCTAATCCCTTTATAAACCCGAGCCCTTTATAGAACAGAGCCCGTTATTAACCAGAGCCCGTTATAGACCAGAGCCATTCATGAACCAGAGCACTTCATAAACCAGAGCACGTTATAAACCAGACTCTTCATAAACCATAACCCTTTATAAACCAGGGCCCATCATAAACCAGAGCCCTTTATAACACGGAGCCCTTAATAAACCAGATCACTTCATGAACCAGAGCCCTTTATAAACCAGGGCCCATTATAAACCACAGCCTTTTATAAACCAGGGTCCTCATAAACCAGAACCCTTCATAAACCAGAGCACTTTCTAAACCAGAGCCCGTTATAAACCAGAGCCCTTTATAAACCTGGGACCATTATGAACCGGATCCCTTTATAAACAAGAGCCCGTTACAAACCGTAGCCCTTTATAAACCAGAGCCATTTATAAACCGGAGCCATTCATAAACCAGAGCCCTTTATAAACCAGGGCTTCATTATAAACCACAGCCTTTTATAAACCAGGGCCCTCATAAACCAGAGCCCGTTATAAACCATAGCTCGTTATAAACCAGAGCCCTTTATAGACCTGGGGCCATTACAAAACCAGAGCCCTTTATAAACCAGGGCCCTTATAAAACAGAGCCTGTTATAAACCAGAGCCCGTTATAAACCAGAGCCATTCATGAACCAGAGCCCTTCATAAACCAGAGCACGTTATAAGCCAGACCCTTCATAAACCATAAACCTTTATAAACCAGGGGTTGTCATAAACCAGAGCCCTTTATATAGAGGAGCCCTGTATAAACTGGAGACCGTTATGAACCAGAGCCCTTTAAAAATCAGATCCCTTTATAAACCAGAGCCCTTTATAAACCCAAGCCCTTAAGAAACCAGATCCCTTCATGAACAAGAGCACTTTATAAACCAGACGCCGTTATAAACCAGAGCCCTTTATAAACCTGGGACAATTA
Organism: Cyprinodon diabolis; assembly: GCA_030533445.1. NCBI lineage: Eukaryota > Metazoa > Chordata > Actinopteri > Cyprinodontiformes > Cyprinodontidae > Cyprinodon > Cyprinodon diabolis. The sequence continues at coordinate 54,923,584 of CM060066.1, read as the reverse complement.
TAAACCAGAGCCCTTTATAAACCAGGGTCCTTATAAACCGGATCCCTTCATAAACCAGAGCCCGTTAAAAAGCGTAGCCCTTTATAAACCAGAGCCATTTATAAACCAGAGCCCTTCATACACCAGAGCCCTTTATAAACCAGAGTCCTGAATAAACCTGATCCCTTCATAAACCAGAGCCATTTGTAAACCGGAGCCATTCATAGACAAGAGCCCTTTATAAACCAGGGCCCATTATAAACCACAGCCTTTTATAAACCAGGGCCTTTATAAACCAGAGCCTGTTATAAACCAGAGCCCATTAAAAACAAGAGCCATTCATAAATCAGAGCCATTCATATACCAGAGCCCTTTATAAACCAGGGACCATTATAAACCACAGCCTTTTATAAACCAGGGCCCTTATAAACCAGAGCCAGTTTAAAACCAGAGCCCATTATAAACCAGAGCCATTCATAGACCAGAGCCCTTCATAAGCCAGAGCACGTTATAAACAAGACCCTTCATAGACCAGAGCCCTTCATAAACCAGAGCACGTTCTAAACAAGACCCTTTATAAACCAGGGCCTGTCATAAACCAGAGCCCTTTATATACAGGAGCCCTGTATAAACTGGAGGCCATTATGAACCAGAGCCCTTTAAAAACCAGATCCCTTTATAGACCAGAGCCCTTTATAAACCCGAGCCCTTAATAAACCAGATCCCTTCATGAACCAGAGCCATTTATAAACCAGAGCCCATTATAAACCACAGCCAAATATACAGCAGATTCCTTCATAAACCAGATCCATTTTTAAACCAGAGCCCGTTATAAACCAGAGCCCTTTATATACCAGAACTCTTTATAAACCAGAGCCCGTTATAAACCAGAGCCCTTCATTAACCAGAGCCATTTATAAACCAGAGCCATTCATGAACCAGAGCCGTTAATAAACCGGGGCACATTATAAACCACAGCCTTTTATAAACCAGGGCCCTTATAAACCAGAGGCTGTTATAAGCCAGAAACCGTTATAAAACAAAACCCTTCATAAACCAGAGCACTTTATAAACCAGAGCCCGTTATAAACCTGAACCCTTTATAAACCTGGGACCATTATAAACCAGAGCCCTTTATAAGCCAGAGCGATATATAAACCAGAGCCCGTTATAAACCACAACCAATTATACAGCAGATCCCTTTATAAACCAGATCCCTTTTTAAACCAGAGCCCATTATAAACCACAGTCCGTTATAAACCAGACCTATTCATGAACCAGAGCCCTTTATAAACCAGGGCCCATTATAAACCACAGCCTTTTATAAACCAGGGCCCTTATGAACTAGAGCCCTTCAAAAACCAGAGCCCGTTACAAACCAGAGATCTTAATAAACCTAATCCCTTTATAAACCCGAGCCCTTTATAGAACAGAGCCCGTTATTAACCAGAGCCCGTTATAGACCAGAGCCATTCATGAACCAGAGCACTTCATAAACCAGAGCACGTTATAAACCAGACTCTTCATAAACCATAACCCTTTATAAACCAGGGCCCATCATAAACCAGAGCCTTTATATACAGGAGCCCTGTATAAAATGGAGACTGTTATGAACCAGAGCCCTTTAAAAACCAGATCCCTTTATAAACCAGAGCCCTTTATAACACGGAGCCCTTAATAAACCAGATCACTTCATGAACCAGAGCCCTTTATAAACCAGGGACCATTATAAACCACAGCCTTTTATAAACCAGGGTCCTTATAAACCAGAACCCTTCATAAACCAGAGCACTTTCTAAACCAGAGCCCGTTATAAACCAGAGCCCTTTATAAACCTGGGACCATTATGAACCGGATCCCTTTATAAACCAGAGCCCGTTACAAACCGTAGCCCTTTATAAACCAGAGCCATTTATAAACCGGAGCCATTCATAAACCAGAGCCCTTTATAAACCAGGGCTTCATTATAAACCACAGCCTTTTATAAACCAGGGCCCTCATAAACCAGAGCCCGTTATAAACCAGAGCCCATTATAAACCAGAGCCATTCACCAGAGCACGTTATAAGCCAGACCCTTCATAAACCATAACCCTTTATAAACCAGGGGTTGTCATAAACCAGAGCCCTTTATATACTGGAGCCCTGTATAAACTGGAGACCGTTATGAACCAGAGCCCTTTAAAAACCAGATCCCTTAATAAACCAGATCCCTTAATGAACCAGAGCACTTTATAAACCAGACGCCGTTATAAACCAGAGCCCTTTATAAACCTGGGACCATTATAAACCAGAGCCCTTTATAAACCAGGGTCCTTATAAACCGGATCCCTTCATAAACCAGAGCCCGTTACAAAGCGTAGCCCTTTATAAACCAGAGCCATTTGTAAACCAGAGCCCTTCATACACCAGAGCCCTTTATAAACCAGAGTCATTAATAGACCTGATCCCTTCATAAACCAGAGCCATTTGTAAACCGGAGCCATTCATAGACAAGAGCCCTTTATAAACCAGGGCCCATTATAAACCACAGCCTTTTATAAACCAGGGCCCTTATAAACCAGAGCCCGTTATAAACCAGAGCCCGTTAAAAACAAGAGCCATTCATAAACCAGAGCCATTCATATACCAGAGCCCTTTATAAACCAGGGACCATTATAAACCACAGCCTTTTATAAACCAGGGCCCTTATAAACCAGAGCCCGTTTAAAACCAGAGCCCGTTATAAACCAGAGCCATTCATAGACCAGAGCCCTTCATAAGCCAGAGCACGTTATAAACAAGACCCTTCATAGACCAGAGCCCTTCATAAACCAGAGCACGTTATAAACAAGACCCTTTATAAACCAGGGCCCGTCATAAACCAGAGCCCTTTATATACAGGAGCCCTGTATAAACTGGAGGCCATTATGAACCAGAGCCCTTTAATAACCAGATCCCTTTATAGACCAGAGCCCTTTATAAACCCGAGCCCTTAATAAACCAGATCCCTTCATGAACCAGAGCCATTTATAAACCAGAGCCCATTATAAACCACAGCCAAATATACAGCAGATTCCTTTATAAACCAGATCCCTTTTTAAACCAGAGCCCGTTATAAACCAGAGCCCTTTATATACCAGAGCTCTTTATAAACCAGAGCCCTTTATAAACCAGAGCCCTTTATAAACCCAAGCCCTTAAGAAACCAGATCCCTTCATAAACCAGAGCCATTTATAAACCAGAGCCATTCATGAACCAGAGCCGTTAATAAACCAGGGCACATTATAAACCACAGCCTTTTATAAACCAGAGCCCGTTATAAACCTGAGCCCTTTATAAACCTGGGACCATTATAAACCAGAGCCCTTCAAAAACCAGAGCCCGTTACAAACCAGAGATCTTAATAAACCTGATCCCTTTATAAAACCCGAGCCCTTTATAGAACAGAGCCCGTTATTAACCAGAGCCCGTTATAGACCAGAGCCATTCATGAACCAGAGCACTTCATAAACCAGAGCACGTTATAAACCAGACTCTTCATAAACCATAACCCTTTATAAACCAGGGCCCATCATAAACCAGAGCCCTTTATAACACGGAGCCCTTAATAAACCAGATCACTTCATGAACCAGAGCCCTTTATAAACCAGGGCCAATTATAAACCACAGCCTTTTATAAACCAGGGTCCTCATAAACCAGAACCCTTCATAAACCAGAGCACTTTCTAAACCAGAGCCCGTTATAAACCAGAGCCCTTTATAAACCTGGGACCATTATGAACCGGATCCCTTTATAAACAAGAGCCCGTTACAAACTGTAGCCCTTTATAAACCAGAGCCATTTATAAACCGGAGCCATTCATAAACCAGAGCCCTTTATAAACCAGGTCTTCATTATAAACCACAGCCTTTTATAAACCAGGGCCCTCATAAACCAGAGCCCGTTATAAACCAGAGCTCGTTATAAACCAGAGCCCTTTATAGACCTGGGACCATTACAAAACCAGAGCCCTTTATAAACCAGGGCCCTTATAAAACAGAGCCTATTATAAACCAGAGCCCGTTATAAACCAGAGCCATTCATGAACCAGAGCCCTTCATAAACCAGAGCACGTTATAAGCCAGACCCTTCATAAACCATAAACCTTTATAAACCAGGGGTTGTCATAAACCAGAGCCCTTTATATAGAGGAGCCCTGTATAAACTGGAGACCGTTATGAACCAGAGCCCTTTAAAAATCAGATCCCTTTATAAACCAGAGCCCTTTATAAACCCAAGCCCTTAAGAAACCAGATCCCTTCATGAACAAGAGCACTTTATAAACCAGACGCCGTTATAAACCAGAGCCCATTATAAACCTGGGACAATTATAAACCAGAGCCCTTTATAAACCAGGGTCCTTATAAACCGGATCCCTTCATAAACCAGAGCCCGTTACAAAGCGTAGCCCTTTATAAACCAGAGCCATTTACAAACCAGAGCCCTTCATACACCAGAGCCATTTGTAAACCGGAGCCATTCATAGACAAGAGCCCTTTATAAACCAGGGCCCATTATAAACCACAGCCTTTTATAAACCAGGGCCTTTATAAACCAGAGCCTGTTATAAACCAGAGCCCATTAAAAACAAGAGCCATTCATAAATCAGAGCCATTCATATACCAGAGCCCTTTATAAACCAGGGACCATTATAAACCACAGCCTTTTATAAACCAGGGCCCTTATAAACCAGAGCCAGTTTAAAACCAGAGCCCGTTATAAACCAGAGCCATTCATAGACCAGAGCCCTTCATAAGCCAGAGCACGTTATAAACAAGACCCTTCATAGACCAGAGCCCTTCATAAACCAGAGCACGTTATAAACAAGACCCTTTATAAACCAGGGCCCGTCATAAACCAGAGCCCTTTATATACAGGAGCCCTGTATAAACTGGAGGCCGTTATGAACCAGAGCCCTTTAAAAAACAGATCCCTTTATAGACCAGAGCCCTTTATAAACCCGAGCCCTTAATAAACCAGATCCCTTCATGAACCAGAGCCATTTATAAACCAGAGCCCATTATAAACCACAGCCAATTATACAGCAGATTCCTTTATAAACCAGATCCCTTTTTAAACCAGAGCCCGTTATAAACCAGGGCCTATTATAAAAAACAGCCTTTTATAAACCAGGGCCCTTATAAACCAGAGCCCATTAAAAACCAGAGCCCAATATAAACCAGAGGCCGCTATAAACCAGAACCCTTCATAAACCAGAGCCATTTATAAATCAGAGCCTGTTATATACCAGAGCCCTTTATAAACCTGGGACCATTATAAACCAGAGCCCTCCATAAACCAGAGCCATTTATAAACCAGAGCCCATTATAAACCACAGCCAATTATACAGCAGATCCCTTTATAAACCAGATCCCTTTTTAAACCAGAGCCCGTTTTAAACCAGAACTATTCATGAACCATAGCCCTTTAAAAACCACGGCCCATTATAAACCACAGCCTTTTATAAAACTGATCCCTTTATAAACTTGAGCCCTTTTTTAAAGGCGAGCCCTTTAGAGACCAGAGCCCTTCATAAACCAGAGCCATTTATAAACCAGAGCCATTCATGAACCAGAGCCCTTATAAACCAGACCCCTTTAAAAACCAGTGACCGTTATAAACAGGAGGCCTTATAAACAAGAGCCCATTATAAACCAGAGCCCGTTATAAACCAGAGCCCTTTATAAACCGGGGACCATTATAAACCAGATCCCTTTATAAACCATAGCCCGTTACAAACCGTAGCCCTTTATAAACCAGAGCCATTTAAAAACCAGAGCCCTTAATATACCATAGCCCTTTATAAACCAGAGTCCTTTATAAACTAGAGCAATTTATAAACCAGATCCCTTTATAAACAGGAGCCATTTATAAACCCTAGCCCTTAACAAACCTGATCCCTTCATGAACCAGAGCCATTTGTAAACCAGAGCAATTCATAGACAAGAGCCCTTTATAAACCAGGGCCCATTATAAACCACAGCCTTTTATAAACCAGGGCCCTTAAAAACCAGAGCCCGTTATAAACCAGAGCCCGTTATAAACAAGAGCCCTTTATAAACCAGAGCCCGTTATAAACAAGAGCCATTCATAAACCAGAGACATTCATAAACCAGAGCCCTTTATAAACCAGGGTCCTTATAAACAGGATCGCTTTATAAACCAGAGCCCGTTACAAAGCGTAGCCCTTTATAAACTAGAGCCATTTATAAACCAGAGCCCTTCATACACCAGAGCACTTTATAAACCAGAGCCTTTTCTAAACTAGAGCCATTTATAAACCAGATCCCTTTATAAACAGGAGCCCTTTATAAACCCTAGCCCTTAACAAACCTGATCCCTTCATAAACCAGAGCCATTTGTAAACCGGAGCCATTCATAGACAAGAGCCCTTTATAAACCAGGGCCCATTATAAACCACAGCCTTTTATAAACCAGGGCCCTTATAAACCAGAGCCCGTTATAAACCAGAGCCCTTTATAAACAAGAGCCCTTTATAAACCAGAGCCCTTTATAAACAAGAGCCCTTTATAAACTAGAGCCATTTATAAACCAGATCCCTTTATAAACCAGAGTCCTTTATAAACCCGAGCCCTTAATAAACCAGATATCTTCATAAACCAGAGCCATTTATAAACCAGAGCCATTCATTAACCAGAGCCGTTTATAAACCAGGGCGCATTATAAACAACAGCCTTTTATGAAGCAGGGGCCTTATAAACCAGAGCCCCATATAAACCAGAGCCCGTTATAAACCAGTGACCATTATAAACCAGAATCCTTCATAAACCAGAGCCCTTTATAAACCTGGGACTATTATAAACCAGAGCCCTTTATAAACCAGAGCCATTTATTAACCAGAGCCCTTTATAAACCAGATCCCATTTTAAACCAGAGCCCGTTATAAACCAGAGCCCTTTATAAACCAGGGCCCGCCATAAACCAGAGCCCTTTATAAACCAGGGCCCTTATAAACCAGAGCCCATTAAAAACCAGTGACCGTTATAAACCAGAGGCCTTATAAACAAGAGCCCATTATAAACCAGAGCCCGTTATAAACCAGAGCCCTTTATAAACCGGGGACCATTATAAACCAGATCCCTTTATAAACCATAGCCCGTTACAAACCGTAGCCCTTTATAAACCAGAGCCATTTAAAAACCAGAGCCCTTAATATACCATAGCCCTTTATAAACCAGAGCCCTTTATAAACCAGGGCCCATTATAAACCACAGCTATTTATAAACCAGAGCCATTCATGAACCAGAGCCCTTCATAAACAAGAGCCCTTATAAACCAGAGCCAGTTATAAACCAGAGCCCGTTATAAACCAGAGGCCGTTATAAACCAGATCCCTTTATAAACCAGAGCCATTTATAAACCAGAGCCCTTTATAAACCAGGGCCCATTATAAACCATAGCCTTTTATAAACCAGGGCCCTTATAAACCAGAGCCAGTTATAGTCTGAAGCCCATATAAACCAGAGACCGCTATAAACCAGAACCCTTCATAAAACAGATCCCTTCATAAACCAGAGCCCTTTATAAACTAGAGCCCTTTATAAACTAGAGCCATTTATAAACCAGATCCCTTTTATAAACCAGGGCCCTTATAAACCAGAGCCCTTTATAAACCAGAGCCCTTTATAAACTAGAGCCATTTATAAACCAGATCCCTTTATCAAACAGAGCCCTTTATAAACCAGAGCCCTTAATAAACCAGATATCTTCATAAAACAGAGCCATTTATAAACCAGAGCCATTCATGAACCAGAGCCGTTTATAAACCAGGGCCCATTATAAACCACAGCCTTTTATAAACCAGGGGCCTTATAAACAAGAGCCCATTATAAACCAGAGCCTGTTATAAACCAGAACACTTCATAAACCAGATCCCTTCATAAACCAGAGGCCTTTATAAACTAGAGCCCTTTATAAACTAGAGCCATTTATAAACCAGATCCCTTTATAAACCAGGGCCCTTATAAACCAGAGCCCTTTATAAACCAGAGCCCTTTATAAACTAGAGCCATTTATAAACCAGATCCCTTTATCAACCAGAGCCCTTTATAAACCAGAGCCCTTAATAAACTAGATATCTTCATAAAACAGAGCCATTTATAAACCAGAGCCATTCATGAACCAGAGCCGTTTATAAACCAGGGCCCATTATAAACCACAGCCTTTTATAAACCAGGGGCCTTATAAACAAGAGCCCATTATAAACCAGAGCCTGTTATAAACCAGAACCCTTCATAAACCAGATCCCTTCATAAACCAGATCCCTTTATAAACTAGAGCCCTTTATAAACTAGAGCCATTTATAAACCAGATCCCTTTAAAAACCAGGGCCCTTATAAAGCAGAGCCCTTTATAAACCAGAGAACTTTATAAACTAGAGCCATTTATAAACCAGATCCCTTTATCAACCAGAGCCCTTTATAAACCAGAGCCCTTAATAAACTAGATATCTTCATAAAACAGAGCCTTTTATAAACCAGAGCCATTCATGAACCAGAGCCGTTTATAAACCAAGGCCCATTATAAACCACAGCCTTTTATAAACCAGGGGCCTTATAAACAAGAGCCCATTATAAACCAGAGCCTGTTATAAACCAGAACCCTTCATAAACCAGATCCCTTCATAAACCAGATCCCTTTATAAACTAGAGCTCTTTATAAACTAGAGCCATATATAAACCAGATCCCTTTATAAACCAGGGCCCTTATAAACCAGAGCCTTTTATAAACCAGAGCCCTTTATAAACTAGAGCCATTTATAAACCAGATCCCTTTATCAACCAGAGCCCTTTATAAACCAGAGCCCTTAATAAACCAGATATCTTCATAAAACAGAGCCATTTTTAAACCAGAGCCATTCATGAACCAGAGCCGTTTATAAGCCAGGGCCCATTATAAACCACAGCCTTTTATAAACCAGGGCCCTTATAAACCAGAGGCTGTTAAAAACCAGAAACCGTTATAAACCAAAACCCTTCATAAACCAGAGCACTTAATAAACCAGAGCCCATTATAAACCTGAGCCCTTTATAAACCTGGGACCATTATAAACCAGAGCCCTTTATAAACCAGAGCGTTATTTAAACCAGAGCCCGTTATAAACCACAACCACTTATACAGCAGATCCCTTTATAAACCAGATCCCTTTTTAAACCAGAGCCCGTTATAAACCACAATCCGTTATAAACCAGATCTATTCATGAACCAGAGCCCTTTATAAACCAGGGCCCATTATAAACCACAGCCTTTTATAAACCAGGGCCCTTATAAACCCGAGCCCTTTATAGAACAGAGCCCGTTATTAACCAGAGCCCGTTATAGACCAGAGCCATTCATGAACCAGAGCACTTCATAAACCAGAGCACGTTATAAACCAGACTCTTCATAAACCATAAAACTTTATAAACCAGGGCCCATCTTAAACCAGAGCCCTTTATATACAGGAGCCCTGTATAAAATGAAGACTGTTATGAACCAGAGCCCTTTAAAAACCAGATCCCTTTATAAACCAGAGCCCTTTATAACACGGAGCCCTTAATAAACCAGATCCCTTCATGAACCAGAGCCCTTTATAAACCAGGGCCCATTATAAACCACAGCCTTTTATAAACCAGGGTCCTTATAAACCAGAACCCTTCATAAACCAGAGCACTTTCTAAACCAGAGCCCGTTATAAACCAGAGCCCTTTATAAACCTGGGACCATTTTGAACCGGATCCCTTTATAAACCAGAGCCCGTTACAAACCGTAGCCCTTTATATACCGGAGCCATTCATAAACCAGAGCCCTTTATAAACCAGGGCCCATTATATACCACAGCCTTTTATAAATCAGGGCCCTCATAAACCAGAGCCCGTTATAAACCAGAGCTCGTTATAAACCAGGGCCCTTATAAAACAGAGCCTGTTATAAACCAGAGCCAGTTATAATCCAGAGCCCGTTATAAATCAGAGCCATTTATGAACCAGAGCCCTTCATAACCAGAGCACGTTATAAGACAGACCCTTCATAAACCATAACCCTTTATAAACCAGGGCCCGTCATAAACCAGAGCCCTTTATATACAGGAGCCCTGTATAAACTGGAGACCGTTATGAACCAGAGCCCTTTAAAAACCAGATCCCTTTATAAACCAGAGCCCTTTATAAACCCGAGCCCTTAATAAACCAGATCCCTTCATGAACCAGAGCACTTTATAAACCAGAGCCAGTTATAAACCACAGCCTTTATAAACCCGGGACCATTATAAACCAGAGCCCTTTATAAACCAGAGCCCTTCATACACCAGAGCCCTTCATAAACCAGAGCCATTTGTAAACCGGAGCCATTCATAGACAAGAGCCCTTTATAAACCAGGGCCCATTATAAACCACAGCCTTTTATAAACCAGAGCCCGTTATAAACCAGAGCCATTCATAAACCAGAGCCCTTCATAAACCAGAGCCCTTTATATACAGGAGCCCTGTATAAACTGGAGGCCGTTATAAACCAGAGCCCTTTAAAAACCAGATCCCTTTATAGACCAGAGCCCTTTATAAACCCGAGCCCTTAATAAACCAGATCCCTTCATGAACCAGAGCCATTTATAAACCAGAGCCCATTACAAACCACAGCCGATTAAACAGCAGATTCCTTTATAAACCAGATCCCTTTTTAAACCAGAGCCTGTTATAAACCAGGGCCCATTATAAAACACAGCCTTTTATAAACCAGGGCCCTTATAAACCAGAGCCCATTAAAAACCAGTGCCCGTTATAAACCAGAACCCTTCATAAACCAGAACCCTTCATAAACCAGAACCCTTCATAAACCAGAGCCCTTTATGAACCTGGGACCATTATAAACCAGAGCCCTCCATAAACCAGAGCCATTTATAAATCAGAGCCCTTTATAAACCACAGCCAATTATACAGCAGATTCCTTTATAAACCAGATCCCTTTTTAAACCAGAGCCCATTATAAACCAGAGCCCGTTATAAACCAGAACTATTCATGAACCAGAGCCCTTTAAAAACCAGGGCCCATTATAAACCACAGCCTTCTATAAACCTGATCCCTTTATAAACTTGAGCCCTTTTTTAAACGCGAGCCCTTTAGAGACCAGAGCCCTTCATAAACCAGAGCCATTTATAAACCAGAGCCATTCATGAATAGGAGCCCTTATAAACCAGAGCCCATTAAAAACCAGTGACCTTTATAAACCAGAGGCCTTATAAACCAGAGCCCTTTATAAACCGGGGACCATTATAAACCAGATCCCTTTATAAACCAGAGCCCTTTATAAACTAGAGCAATTTATAAACCAGATCCCTTTATAAACCAGATTCCTTTATAAACCCTAGCCCTTAATAAACCTGATCCCTTCATAAACCATAGCCATTTATAAACCGGAGCCATTCATAAACCAGAGCCCTTTATAAACCAGGGCCCATTATAAACCACAGCCTTTTATAAACCAGGGCCCTCATAAACCAGAGCCTGTCATAAACCAGAGGTTGTTATAAACCAGAGCGATTTATAGAACTTGGACCAATACAAAACCAGAGCCCTTTATAAACCCGATCCCTTAATAAACCAGATCCCTTGATGAACCAGAGGCATTTATAAACCAGAGCCCATTACAAACCTCAGCCGATTATACAGCAGATTCCTTTATAAACCAGATCCCTTTTTAAACCAGAGCCCGTTATAAACCAGGGCCCATTATAAAACAAAGCCTTTTATAAACCAGGGCCCTTATAAACCAGAGCCCATTAAAAACCAGTGCCTGTTATAAACCAGAACCCTTCATAAACCAGAACCCTTCATAAACCAGAACCCTTCATAAACCAGAGCCCTTTATGAACCTGGGACCATTATAAACAAGAGCCCTCCATAAACCAGAGCCATTTATAAACCAGAGCCCATTATAAACCACAGCCAATTATACAGCAGATTCCTTTATAAACCAGATCCCTTTTTAAACCAGAGCCCAATATAAACCAGAGCCCGTTATAAACCAGAACTATTCATGAACCAGAGCCCTTTAAAAACCAGGGCCCATTATAAACCACAGCCTTCTATAAACCTGATCCCTTTATAAACTTGAGCCCTTTTTTAAACGCGAGCCCTTTAGAGACCAGAGCCCTTCATAAACCAGAGCCATTTATAAACCAGAGCCATTCATGAACAGGAGCCCTTACAAACCAGAGCCCATTAAAAACCAGTGACCTTTATAAACCAGAGGCCTTATAAACAAGAGCCCATTATAAACCAGAGCCCGTTATAAACCAGAGCCCTTTATAAACCGGGGACCATTATAAACCAGATCCCTTTATAAACCAGAGCCCTTTATAAACTAGAGCAATTTATAAACCAGATCCCTTTATAAACCAGATTCCTTTATAAACCCTAGCCCTTAATAAACCTGATCCCTTCATAAACCAGAGCCATTTATAAACCGGAGCCATTCATAAACCAGAGCCCTTTATAAACCAGGGCCCATTATAAACCACAGCCTTTTATAAACCAGGGCCCTCATAAACCAGAGCCCGTTATAAACCAGAGGTCGTTACAAACCAGAGCCCTTTATAGACCTTGGACCAATACAAAACCAGAGCCCGTTATAAACCAGGGCCCTTATAAAACAGAGCCCGTTATAAACCAGAGCCCGTTTTAAACCAGAGCCATTCATGAACCAGAACCCTTCATAAACCAGAGCACGTTATAAGCCAGACCCTTCATAAACCATAACCCTTTATAAACCAAGGCCCATCATAAACCAGAGCCCTTTATATACAGGAGCCCTGTATAAACTGGAGACCGTTATGAACCTGTCATGGTTGGTTACAGAGTAAACCCAATATGCAGAACACACACGGAAGCTGATGAAAAGTTTAACAAGGTTTATTGTAAACACAATCACATGAATATTGCACAGGAACTGGTTCGGGCCTGAGGGCAGGTTCACTGGAGTCTGCATAGATGACAGTTCAGTTAGCACATGGACTGGAGGGTTATTAGTTTTTGAGTTTGCTGATGAATACCTTGAAGGAGTCCTTGATTTGGGTTTCCAGCTCTTAGCCAAGAGCTGCAAGGGAATCCAGAGAAGAGTCTTCAGGTTTGGCTCACGAGGGCAGGCTAGGCAGGATAAGCTCATCCAAAGCTTCACGAAGAGACAGGATTCCTGTGAGGCAAAAACATGGAAGAGTTAGAATCTTATCTCAACAGGAGATAGCAAAGATTCTCAGGTTTACTAGGCTCTGGTTGCTAACCAAACTAGATCAACACTGCGGCGTTGAGGCAAGGTCTGAAGGCAGGTTATATAGTGGTGGGTCTTCTGATGATGAGATGGGCCACAGGTGTGTTGGAGGCTCAGCTCAGGAGGACCCACGGCGCACTCTGCTGGAGGAAGTTGGTATAGCTCCAGATCCCAACAGTACCCCCCTCTCAACGACCGCCTCTTGGCGGTCCAGAAGATGTCGACGGGAGGGAGCGCTCGTAATCCTCTATCAGAGACGCATCGAGGATTTAGGAGCCAGGAACCCATTGGCGATCCTCCGGACCGTAGCCCTCCCAATCGACGAGGTACTGCCATCCGCGATCTCGCCGACGGGAGTCCACGATCCGGCGGACGGTGAAGGCAGGATGTCCATCGAAATCCAGGGTGGGTGGAGGGGAGTCGGATGGAGGGCACAAAGGACTGGTAACAACTGGTTTTATCTGGGAGACATGGAACGTGGGATGGATGCGGAGACTCGAAGGAAGGTGCAGGCATACGGCGGAGGGGTTTATAACCTGGGCAATCTTGTAGGGGCCAATGAATCTGGGAGACAACTTACGAGACATTCCCTTGAGGGGAATGTCCCGAGTGGAAAGCCATACCTCCTGACCAATGACGTACTCTGGGGCAGGGCGTCTTTTGGAGTCCGCAAAGCGCTTGGAAGTCACAGATGAGCGGTTGAGAGTGGCGATGGTGTCCCTCCAGATTCGCTGACAGCGACGGATGTGTTGATTGACAGATTGAACCAAAATCTCTCTCTCGTCTGCTGGAAAAAGAGGAGGCTGATATCCGAGACTAACCTGAAATGGAGATTGACCGGTGGAAGCAGACTTGAGGGAGTTGTGGGCGTATTCGATCCATCTGAGGTATTGACTCCAGTCAGTGGGGTTTTTGGAGGTCAGACAGCGGAGAGTCGATTCGAGCTGTTGGTTCATTCTCTCTGTCTGACCATTGGACTGTGGATGATAACCAGAAGTAAGTGATGACTTGCAATTCAGGGCAGCGCAGAAAGCCTTCCAGACTTGGGAGATAAACAGTGGTCCGCGGTTGGAGAGTATTTCCTGGGGTATTGCATGGAGCCGGAAAACATGCTTCACTAGGAGCTGTGCAGTCTGAAAGGCCGTGGGAAGTTTCCTGAGAGGAATCAGATGACATGACTTCGAAAATCGGTCGACGATGGTAAAAATAGTTGACATACCTCTGGAGATTGGGAGACCAGTGACAAAATCGATGGCGATGTGAGACCAGGGACGAGTTGGAACAGGAAGAGGATGCAACAGGCCAGAGGGCGGTTGATGTGAGGTTTTGTTTCTGGCGCATATGGAGCAAGCTAAAACATACTCCTTCATATCCTTGTGCAACGTAGGCCACCAGAAACGTCTAGAAATCAAGGCGATAGTTCGGCTCACCCCCGGGTGAGCGGAAAACTTGGCTGTGTGCATCAATTGAATCAGGCGGGATCTGACAGATGAAGGGACATAGGTTCTGTTAGGAGGACCGTTACCTGGGTCAGGTTCAGAAGCCAGGGCAGAGTTTATGAGATCAGAGATCTCCCAGAAAACCACTCCAACAGTACAGGAGGCAGGAAGAACGGGTTCAGGCGTCTCGGATTGATCAACAGAGTATAGACGAGAGAGAGAATCGGGTTTGGTGTTCTTGGATCCGGGTCTGTAAGATATAATGAGGTTGAACCGAGAGAAAAACAGTGACCACCTTGACTGACGAGGGTAGGCTTGTTTGGCGGACTGGATGTAAGCTAGGTTTTTGTGATCAGCCCACACTAAGACTGGGTGTTCAGCCCCCTTGAGCCAGTGTCTCCACTCCTCCAATGCGAGTTTGATGGCTAGAAGTTCTCGGTCCCCAACGTCGTAGTTTTGTTCCGCCGGTGAGAGTCTATCAGATTACGCTCACATCCAGAGTCGATAAAAGCTGACAATGTGAGATTCTGGTTAGAGAAAAATAGGGTGGCTGGAAGCATCAAATGAGGAGATTTTTCAGTTTTCAAATGGCCCGTCAGACTCCTCAGTTCCTCTGACGGGCCCCGGCTTTTGACTTAGCTGGGCAAGAAGCAATGAAATGGCCAGTCTCACCACAGTATATGCACCATTTGCCCCTGAAACGTCTTAGCCTTTCCTCAGGGGTTAGCCTTGTGTGTCCAACCTGCATGGGTTCAGCTTCCGTCTCAACAGAGTGAGAGACCTGGACAGGCATAGAGACTGGGTTTTAGGCCTCGGCTTGGAAACGGGTTCTGTGGATCCAGAAAAAAACAGAAGCATTATTCAATGCAGGGGCTGACACAAAAAAACTTTGATTCTTTTGTCTAGAGCTGTCTCTAGCACGAAGTCTGTTGTCCAACCTAATTGTTAGGCGGATTAGATCCTCCAGACTAGCTGGTTCATCGAGAGTAGCAAGTTCATCCTTGATATTGTCATTCAATGCCTTAAAATATGCACTTTTAAGAGCACATTCGTTCCATCCGGAAGCTGCGGCTTTGACCCGGAAGTTGATGGAAAAATCTGCTACTGAGGAATTTCCCTGTCTTAGATTCAGCAGAACTCAAGAGTCAATTGTTTGATCAGAATCTTGATTAAACACCTGGGAGAATTCAGAAACAAACTCTGAAAAAGTTTGTCTGAAACTGGTCTCGGAAGAAAATCTGGCCTCCGCCCACTCGAGGGCTCGCCCAGTGAGTTGGGACAAAATACAAGTTATTTTCTTTTTATCCGTAGGGAAACTGCCAGGAGAGTTCTCAAAAATAAGACGGCATTGAAACAAAAAACCTTTACAGTCTTTCTGATTACCTGAGAATTTTTCAGGGAGACTAGGACGGAACTCAGGAGATGACGTCACAGCCGGTGACCTTAGAGGCGGAAGTGGATCCGGAAACTGACGTGCTGCTGATGCAGCGTTAGCGCTACCCATGTAGCCTGCATACTTTTGAAGCATTTGGTTTTGATATTCAATCTGGGTATGTAACTCACGGAGGGTCTGAGCGTGTCCTTGGATCTGAGCGTCTTGCTCTAGCCTCCGACGGAGGTTGCCTGCTGGGCTTAGTGTTTGGCCGCAGTGTTCTGTCATGATTGGTTACAGAGTAAACCCAATATGCAGAACACACATGGAGGCAAATGGAAAGTTTAACAAGGTTTATTGTAAACACAATCACATGAATATTGCACAGGAACTGGTTCGGGCCTGATGGCAGGTTCACTGGAGTCTGCAGGGATGACAGTTCAGTTAGCACATGGACTGGAGGGTTATTATTTTTTGAGTTTGCTGATGAATACCTTGAAAGAGTCCGGGTTTCTCTTTGAGAGAGGAAACTGTTGGGTCCAGAGACTGTTTGTTCAGCAGAGTCCAATAACTGCTTCAGCGTCTTACTTCTGACTTTGAGGGCAGACCTTGATTTGGGTTTCCAGCTCTTAGCAAAGAGCTGCAAGGGAATCCAGAGAAGAGTCTTCAGGTTTGGCTCACGAGGGCAGGCTAGGCAGGTTAAGCTCATCCAGAGCTTCACGAAGAGACAGGATTCCTGAGAGGCAAAAACAAGGAAGAATTAGAATCTTATCTCAACAGGGGATAGAAAAGATTCTCAGGTTTACTAGGCTCTGGT
This sequence comes from Cyprinodon diabolis, assembly GCA_030533445.1. Taxonomy (NCBI): domain Eukaryota; kingdom Metazoa; phylum Chordata; class Actinopteri; order Cyprinodontiformes; family Cyprinodontidae; genus Cyprinodon; species Cyprinodon diabolis. The sequence continues at coordinate 54,906,696 of CM060066.1, read as the reverse complement.
TGCTAACCAAACTAGATCAACACTGTGGCGTTAAGGCAAGGTCTGAAGGCAGGTTATATAGTGGTGGGTCTTCTGATGATGAGATGGGCCTCAGCCCAGCTCAGGAGGACCCACAACGCACTCTGCTGAGGAAGGTGGTACAGCTCCAGATCCCAACAGAACCAGAGCCCTTTAAAAACCAGACCCCTTTATAAACCAGAGCCCTTTATAAACCACAGCCTTTTATAAACCAGGGCCCTTATAAACCAGAGCCCGTTATAAACCAGAGCCCGTTATAAACAAGAGCCCTTTATAAACCAGAGCCCGTTATAAACAAGAGCCATTCATAAACCAGAGCCATTCATATACCAGAGCCCTTTGTAAACCAGGGACCATTATAAACCACAGCCTTTTATAAACCAGAGCCCGTTTAAAACCATAGCCCGTTATAAACCAGAGCCATTCATAAACAAGACCCTTCATAAACCATAACCCTTTTTATACCAGGGCCCGTCATAAACCAGAGCCCTTTATATACAGGAGCCCTGTATAAACTGGAGACCGTTATGAACCAGAGCCCTTTAAAAACCAGATCCCTTTATAAACCAGAGCCCTTTATAAACCCAAGCCCTTAATAAACCAGATCCCTTCATGAACCAGAGCCCTTTATAAACCAGGGCCCATTATAAAACACAGCCTTTTATAAACCAGTGCCCGTTATAAACCAGAGGCCGTTATAAACCAGAACCCTTCATAAACCAGAGCACTTTATAAACCAGAGCCCATTATGAACCAGAGCCCTTTATAAACCTGGGACCATTATAAACCAGAGCCCTCCATAAACGAGAGCCATTTATAAACCAGAGCCCATTATAAACCACAGCCAATTATACAGCAGATCCCTTTATAAACCAAATCCCTTTTTAAACCAGAGCTCGTTATAAACCAGACCTATTCATGAACCAGACCCCTTTTAAAAACCAGGGCCCATTATAAACCACAGCCTTTTATAAACCACAGCCCTTATAAACTAGAGTCCTTCAAAAACCAGAGCCAGTTACAAACCAGAGCACTTTATAAACCTGATCCCTTTATAAACTTGAGCCCTTTTTTAAACCCGAGCCCTTTATAGACCAGAGCCCTTCATAAACCAGAGCCATTTATAAGCCAGAGCCAATCATGAACCAGAGCCCTTCATAAACTAGAGCACGTTATAAACCAGTTCTTCATAAACTATAACCCTTTATAAACCAGGGCCCATTATAAACCACAGCCTTTTATAAACCAGGGCCCTTATAAACCAGAGCCCATTAAAAACCAGTGACCGTTATAAACCAGAGGCCTTTATAAACCTGGGTCCTTATAAACCAGATCACTTTATAAACCAGAGCCTGTTACAAACCGTAGCCCTTTATAAACCAGAGCCATTTATAAACCAGAGCCCTTTATATACCAGAGCCCTTTATAAACCAGAGCCCTTTATAAACCCTAGCCCTTAATAAACCTGATCCCTTCATAAACCAGAGCCCTTTTTAAACCGGAGCCATTCATAAACCAGAGCCCTTTATAAACCAGTGCCCATCATTAACCAGAGCCCTTTATAAACCAGGGCCCATTATAAACCACAGCCTTTTATAAACCAGGGCCCTTTATAAACCCTAGCCCTTAATAAACCTGATCCCTTCATAAACCAGAGCCATTTGTAAACCGCAGCCATTCATATACCAAAGCCCTTTATAAACCAGGGCCCATCATTAACCAGAGCCCTTTATAAACCAGGGCCCATTATAAACCACAGCCTTTTATAAACCAGGGCCCTTGTAAACCAGAGCCCTTAAAAAACCAGAGCCCGTTACAAACCAGAGCGCTTTATAAACCAGAGGCCTTTATAAACCAGAGCCCGTTATAAAGCAGAGCCCTTCATAAACCAGAGCAATTTATAAACCAAAGCCCGTTATAAACCAGAGCCCTTTATAAACCAGGGCCCTTATAAACCCGATCCCTTTATAAACCAGAGCCCGTTCCAAACCGTAGCCTTTTATAAACCAGAGCCATTTATAAACTGTCATGGTCTTGGTTCTGCTGTTCTTTTCTTTGCTCCTTGTTTTCTAGATTGATTGGTTTAATTCCAGTTTTGTTGTATTTCTAGATTTGTATTAGTTCTCATGTTTTTCTGTTGTCCTCTTTTGCCCTCTTGTGTGTGTGTATGTTCCTTTCCCCTTGGCTCCCTCGTTGTCTCCTCTCACACCTGTTCCTTGTCAGCTCGTTAACCCTCCCTTTGTCTCTCTCTGCTATTTATGCTCTCCCTCTGCTCTCACTCTTTGTTGGTTCCTTGTCTGTGCTGTCCTCCCGTGCTGTTGTCCACGTTCCTCGTCTCTCCCTGGCTCCTCGTGTTTGGTTTCCCCCAGATGTCTCCATAGTTCTGGTTTCCTTTCATTATTGTTTGGATTTTTGCATTCCTGCCTTTGTTACTGTTTTTGCCCCATTAAACTACCAAGAAATCTCCTCAGCCTCTCTGCCTCTGCATTTGGGTCCTCTACCACAACCAAACCATGACATAAACCAGAGCCCTTTATATACCAGAGCCCTTTATAAACCAGAGCACTTTCTAAACCAGAGCCCGTTATAAACCAGAGACCGTTATAAACCAGATCCCTTCATAAACCAGAGCCCTTTATATACAGGAACCCTGTATAAAGTGGAGACCGTTATGAACCAGAGCCCTTTAAAAACCAGATCCCTTTATAAACCAGAGCCCATTATAAACCCGAGCCCTTACTAAATCAGATCCCTTCATAAACCAGAGCCATTTATAAACCAGAGCCATTCATGAACCAGAGCCCTTTATAAAGCAGGGCACATTATAAACACAAGCCCTTAATAAACAAGATCCCTTCATAATCCAGAGCCGTTTATAAACCTGGGACTATTATAAACCAGAGCCCTTTATAAACCAGGGCCCTTAATAAACCAGATATCTTCATAAACCAGAGCCATTTATAAACCAGAGCCATTCATGAACCAGAGCCGTTTATAAACCAGGGCCCATTATAAATCACAGCCTTTTATGAACCAAGGGCCTTATAAACCAGAGCCCTTTATAAACCTGGGACTATTTTAAACCGGAGCCCTTTATAAACCAGAGCCCTTTATAAACCAGAGCCCGTTATAAACCACAGCCAATTATACACCAGATCCCTTTATAAACCAGATCCCATTTTAAACCAGAGCCCGTTATAAACCAGAGCCCATTACAAACCTGACCTATTGATGAACCAGAGCCCTTTATAAACCAGGGCCCATTATAAACCAGGGCCCATCATTAACCAGAGCCCTTTATAAACCAGGGCCCATTATAAACCACAGCCTTTTATAAACCAGGGCCCTTGTAAACCAGAGCCCTTAAAAAACCAGAGCCCGTTACAAACCAGAGCGCTTTATAAACCAGAGGCCTTTATAAACCAGAGCCCGTTATAAAGCAGAGCCCTTCATAAACCGGAGCAATTTATAAACCAAAGCCCGTTATAAACCAGAGCCCTTTATAAACCAGGGCCCTTATAAACCCGATCCCTTTATAAACCAGAGCCCGTTCCAAACCGTAGCCCTTTATAAACCAGAGCCATTTATAAACCAGAGCCTTTTATATACCAGAGCCCTTTATAAACCAGAGCACTTTCTAAACCAGAGCCCGTTATAAACCAGAGACCGTTATAAACCAGATCCCTTCATAAACCAGAGCCCTTTATATACAGGAACCCTGTATAAAGTGGAGACCGTTATGAACCAGAGCCCTTTAAAAACCAGATCCCTTTATAAACCAGAGCCCATTATAAACCCGAGCCCTTACTAAATCAGATCCCTTCATAAACCAGAGCCATTTATAAACCAGAGCCATTCATGAACCAGAGCCCTTTATAAAGCAGGGCACATTATAAACACAAGCCCTTAATAAACAAGATCCCTTCATAATCCAGAGCTCTTTATAAACCTGGGACTATTATAAACCAGAGCCCTTTATAAACCAGGGCCCTTATAAACCAGAGCCCTTTATAAACAATAGCCCTTTATAAACTAGAGCCATTTATTAACCAGATCCCTTAATAAACCAGATATCTTCATAAACCAGAGCCATTTATAAACCAGAGCCATTCATGAACCAGAGCTGTTTATAAACCGGGGCCCATTATAAATCACAGCCTTTTAAGAACCAAGGGCCTTATAAACCAGAGCCCTTTATAAACCGGAGCCATTCATAAACCAGAGCCCTTTATAAACCAGGGCCCATTATAAACCACAGCCTTTTATAAACCAGGGCCCTCATAAACCAGAGCCCGTTATAAACCAGAGGTCGTTATAAACCAGAGCCCTTTATAGACCTTGGACCAATACAAAACCAGAGCCCGTTATAAACCAGGGCCCTTATAAAACAGAGCCCGTTATAAACCAGAGCCCGTTTTAAACCAGAGCCATTCATGAACCAGAACCCTTCATAAACCAGAGCACGTTATAAGCCAGACCCTTCATAAACCATAACCCTTTATAAACCAAGGCCCGTCATAAACCAGAGCCCTTTATATACAGGAGCCCTGTATAAACTGGAGACCGTTATGAACCTGTCATGATTGGTTACAGAGTAAACCCAATATGCAGAACACACACGGAAGCTGATGAAAAGTTTAACAAGGTTTATTGTAAACACAATCACATGAATATTGCACAGGAACTGGTTCGGGCCTGAGGGCAGGTTCACTGGAGTCTGCATAGATGACAGTTCAGTTAGCACATGGACTGGAGGGTTATTAGTTTTTGAGTTTGCTGATGAATACCTTGAAGGAGTCCTTGATTTGGGTTTCCAGCTCTTAGCCAAGAGCTGCAAGGGAATCCAGAGAAGAGTCTTCAGGTTTGGCTCACGAGGGCAGGCTAGGCAGGATAAGCTCATCCAAAGCTTCACGAAGAGACAGGATTCCTGTGAGGCAAAAACATGGAAGAGTTAGAATCTTATCTCAACAGGAGATAGCAAAGATTCTCAGGTTTACTAGGCTCTGGTTGCTAACCAAACTAGATCAACACTGCGGCGTTGAGGCAAGGTCTGAAGGCAGGTTATATAGTGGTGGGTCTTCTGATGATGAGATGGGCCACAGGTGTGTTGGAGGCTCAGCTCAGGAGGACCCACGGCGCACTCTTCTGGAGGAAGTTGGTATAGCTCCAGATCCCAACAGTACCCCCCTCTCAACGACCGCCTCTTGGCGGTCCAGAAGATGTCGACGGGAGGGAGCGCTCGTAATCCTCTATCAGAGACGCATCGAGGATTTAGGAGCCAGGAACCCATTGGCGATCCTCCGGACCGTAGCCCTCCCAATCGACGAGGTACTGCCATCCGCGATCTCGCCGACGGGAGTCCACGATCCGGCGGACGGTGAAGGCAGGATGTCCATCGAAATCCAGGGTGGGTGGAGGGGAGTCGGATGGAGGGCACAAAGGACTGGTAACAACTGGTTTTATCTGGGAGACATGGAACGTGGGATGGATGCGGAGACTCGAAGGAAGGTGCAGGCATACGGCGGAGGGGTTTATAACCTGGGCAATCTTGTAGGGGCCAATGAATCTGGGAGACAACTTACGAGACATTCCCTTGAGGGGAATGTCCCGAGTGGAAAGCCATACCTCCTGACCAATGACGTACTCTGGGGCAGGGCGTCTTTTGGAGTCCGCAAAGCGCTTGGAAGTCACAGATGAGCGGTTGAGAGTGGCGATGGTGTCCCTCCAGATTCGCTGACAGCGACGGATGTGTTGATTGACAGATTGAACCAAAATCTCTCTCTCGTCTGCTGGAAAAAGAGGAGGCTGATATCCGAGACTAACCTGAAATGGAGATTGACCGGTGGAAGCAGACTTGAGGGAGTTGTGGGCGTATTCGATCCATCTGAGGTATTGACTCCAGTCAGTGGGGTTTTTGGAGGTCAGACAGCGGAGAGTCGATTCGAGCTGTTGGTTCATTCTCTCTGTCTGACCATTGGACTGTGGATGATAACCAGAAGTAAGTGATGACTTGCAATTCAGGGCAGCGCAGAAAGCCTTCCAGACTTGGGAGATAAACAGTGGTCCGCGGTTGGAGAGTATTTCCTGGGGTATTGCATGGAGCCGGAAAACATGCTTCACTAGGAGCTGTGCAGTCTGAAAGGCCGTGGGAAGTTTCCTGAGAGGAATCAGATGACATGACTTCGAAAATCGGTCGACGATGGTAAAAATAGTTGACATACCTCTGGAGATTGGGAGACCAGTGACAAAATCGATGGCGATGTGAGACCAGGGACGAGTTGGAACAGGAAGAGGATGCAACAGGCCAGAGGGCGGTTGATGTGAGGTTTTGTTTCTGGCGCATATGGAGCAAGCCAAAACATACTCCTTCATATCCTTGTGCAACGTAGGCCACCAGAAACGTCTAGAAATCAAGGCGATAGTTCGGCTCACCCCTGGGTGAGCGGAAAACTTGGCTGTGTGCATCCATTGAATCAGGCGGGATCTGACAGATGAAGGGACATAGGTTCTGTTAGGAGGACCGTTACCTGGGTCAGGTTCAGAAGCCAGGGCAGAGTTTATGAGATCAGAGATCTCCCAGAAAACCACTCCAACAGTACAGGAGGCAGGAAGAACGGGTTCAGGCGTCTCGGATTGATCAACAGAGTATAGACGAGAGAGAGAATCGGGTTTGGTGTTCTTGGATCCGGGTCTGTAAGATATAATGAGGTTGAACCGAGAGAAAAACAGTGACCACCTTGACTGACGAGGGTAGGCTTGTTTGGCGGACTGGATGTAAGCTAGGTTTTTGTGATCAGTCCACACTAAGACTGGGTGTTCAGCCCCCTCGAGCCAGTGTCTCCACTCCTCCAATGCGAGTTTGATGGCTAGAAGTTCTCGGTCCCCAACGTCGTAGTTTTGTTCCGCCGGTGAGAGTCTATCAGATTACGCTCACATCCAGAGTCGATAAAAGCTGACAATGTGAGATTCTGGTTAGAGAAAAATAGGGTGGCTGGAAGCATCAAATGAGGAGATTTTTCAGTTTTCAAATGGCCCGTCAGACTCCTCAGTTCCTCTGACGGGCCCCGGCTTTTGACTTAGCTGGGCAAGAAGCAATGAAATGGCCAGTCTCACCACAGTATATGCACCATTTGCCCCTGAAACGTCTTAGCCTTTCCTCAGGGGTTAGCCTTGTGTGTCCAACCTGCATGGGTTCAGCTTCCGTCTCAACAGAGTGAGAGACCTGGACAGGCATAGAGACTGGGTTTTAGGCCTCGGCTTGGAAACGGGTTCTGTGGATCCAGAAAAAAACAGAAGCATTATTCAATGCAGGGGCTGACACAAAAAAACTTTGATTCTTTTGTCTAGAGCTGTCTCTAGCACGAAGTCTGTTGTCCAACCTAATTGTTAGGCGGATTAGATCCTCCAGACTAGCTGGTTCATCGAGAGTAGCAAGTTCATCCTTGATATTGTCATTCAATGCCTTAAAATATGCACTTTTAAGAGCACATTCGTTCCATCCGGAAGCTGCGGCTTTGACCCGGAAGTTGATGGAAAAATCTGCTACTGAGGAATTTCCCTGTCTTAGATTCAGCAGAACTCAAGAGTCAATTGTTTGATCAGAATCTTGATTAAACACCTGGGAGAATTCAGAAACAAACTCTGAAAAAGTTTGTCTGAAACTGGTCTCGGAAGAAAATCTGGCCTCCGCCCACTCGAGGGCTCGCCCAGTGAGTTGGGACAAAATACAAGTTATTTTCTTTTTATCCGTAGGGAAACTGCCAGGAGAGTTCTCAAAAATAAGACGGCATTGAAACAAAAAACCTTTACAGTCTTTCTGATTACCTGAGAATTTTTCAGGGAGACTAGGACGGAACTCAGGAGATGACGTCACAGCCGGTGACCTTAGAGGCGGAAGTGGATCCGGAAACTGACGTGCTGCTGATGCAGCGTTAGCGCTACCCATGTAGCCTGCATACTTTTGAAGCATTTGGTTTTGATATTCAATCTGGGTATGTAACTCACGGAGGGTCTGAGCGTGTCCTTGGATCTGAGCGTCTTGCTCTAGCCTCCGACGGAGGTTGCCTGCTGGGCTTAGTGTTTGGCCGCAGTGTTCTGTCATGATTGGTTACAGAGTAAACCCAATATGCAGAACACACATGGAGGCAAATGGAAAGTTTAACAAGGTTTATTGTAAACACAATCACATGAATATTGCACAGGAACTGGTTCGGGCCTGATGGCAGGTTCACTGGAGTCTGCAGGGATGACAGTTCAGTTAGCACATGGACTGGAGGGTTATTATTTTTTGAGTTTGCTGATGAATACCTTGAAAGAGTCCGGGTTTCTCTTTGAGAGAGGAAACTGTTGGGTCCAGAGACTGTTTGTTCAGCAGAGTCCAATAACTGCTTCAGCGTCTTACTTCTGACTTTGAGGGCAGACCTTGATTTGGGTTTCCAGCTCTTAGCCAAGAGCTGCAAGGGAATCCAGAGAAGAGTCTTCAGGTTTGGCTCACGAGGGCAGGCTAGGCAGGTTAAGCTCATCCAGAGCTTCACGAAGAGACAGGATTCCTGAGAGGCAAAAACAAGGAAGAATTAGAATCTTATCTCAACAGGGGATAGAAAAGATTCTCAGGTTTACTAGGCTCTGGTTGCTAACCAAACTAGATCAACACTGCGGCGTTAAGGCAAGGTCTGAAGGCAGGTTATATAGTGGTGGGTCTTCTGATGATGAGATGGGCCTCAGCCCAGCTCAGGAGGACCCACGACGCACTCTGCTGAGGAAGGTGGTACAGCTCCAGATCCCAACAGAACCAGAGCCCTTTAAAAACCAGACCCCTTTATAAACCAGAGCCCTTTATAATCCCGAGCCCTTAATAAACCTGGGACCATTATAAACCAGAGCCCTTTATAAACCAGGGTCCTTATAAACAGGATCGCTTTGTAAACAGGAGCAATTTATAAACCCTAGCCCTTAACAAACCTGATCCCTTCATAAACCAGAGCCATTTGTAAACCGGTGCCATTCATAGACAAGAGCCCTTTATAAACCAGGGCCCATTATAAACCACAGCCTTTTATAAACCAGGGCCCTTATAAACCAGAGCCCGTTATAAACCAGAGCCCGTTATAAACAAGAGCCCTTTATAAACCAGAGCCCGTTATAAACAAGAGCCATTCATAAACCAGAGCCATTCATATACCAGAGCCCTTTGTAAACCAGGGACCATTATAAACCACAGCCTTTTATAAACCAGGGCCCTTATAAACCAGAGCCCGTTTAAAACCATAGCCCGTTATAAACCAGAGCCATTCATAAACAAGACCCTTCATAAACCATAACCCTTTTTATACCAGGGCCCGTCATAAACCAGAGCCCTTTATATACAGGAGCCCTGTATAAACTGGAGACCGTTATGAACCAGAGCCCTTTAAAAACCAGATCCCTTTATAAACCAGAGCCCTTTATAAACCCAAGCCCTTAATAAACCAGATCCCTTCATGAACCAGAGCCCTTTATAAACCAGGGCCCATTATAAAACACAGCCTTTTATAAACCAGTGCCCGTTATAAACCAGAGGCCGTTATAAACCAGAACCCTTCATAAACCAGAGCACTTTATAAACCAGAGCCCATTATGAACCAGAGCCCTTTATAAACCTGGGACCATTATAAACCAGAGCCCTCCATAAACGAGAGCCATTTATAAACCAGAGCCCATTATAAACCACAGCCAATTATACAGCAGATCCCTTTATAAACCAAATCCCTTTTTAAACCAGAGCTCGTTATAAACCAGACCTATTCATGAACCAGACCCCTTTTAAAAACCAGGGCCCATTATAAACCACAGCCTTTTATAAACCACAGCCCTTATAAACTAGAGTCCTTCAAAAACCAGAGCCAGTTACAAACCAGAGCACTTTATAAACCTGATCCCTTTATAAACTTGAGCCCTTTTTTAAACCCGAGCCCTTTATAGACCAGAGCCCTTCATAAACCAGAGCCATTTATAAACCAGAGCCAATCATGAACCAGAGCCCTTCATAAACTAGAGCACGTTATAAACCAGTTCTTCATAAACCATAACCCTTTATAAACCAGGGCCCATTATAAACCACAGCCTTTTATAAACCAGGGCCCTTATAAACCAGAGCCCATTAAAAACCAGTGACCGTTATAAACCAGAGGCCTTTATAAACCTGGGTCCTTATAAACCAGATCACTTTATAAACCAGAGCCTGTTACAAACCGTAGCCCTTTATAAACCAGAGCCATTTATAAACCAGAGCCCTTTATATACCAGAGCCCTTTATAAACCAGAGCCCTTTATAAACCCTAGCCCTTAATAAACCTGATCCCTTCATAAACCAGAGCCCTTTTTAAACCGGAGCCATTCATAAACCAGAGCCCTTTATAAACCAGTGCCCATCATTAACCAGAGCCCTTTATAAACCAGGGCCCATTATAAACCACAGCCTTTTATAAACCAGGGCCCTTTATAAACCCTAGCCCTTAATAAACCTGATCCCTTCATAAACCAGAGCCATTTGTAAACCGGAGCCATTCATTTACCAGAGCCCTTTATAAACCAGGGCCCATCATTAACCAGAGCCCTTTATAAACCAGGGCCCATTATAAACCACAGCCTTTTATAAACCAGGGCCCTTGTAAACCAGAGCCCTTAAAAAACCAGAGCCCGTTACAAACCAGAGCGCTTTATAAACCAGAGGCCTTTATAAACCAGAGCCCGTTATAAAGCAGAGCCCTTCATAAACCAGAGCAATTTATAAACCAAAGCCCGTTATAAACCAGAGCCCTTTATAAACCAGGGCCCTTATAAACCCGATCCCTTTATAAACCAGAGCCCGTTCCAAACCGTAGCCCTTTATAAACCAGAGCCATTTATAAACTGTCATGGTCTTGGTTCTGCTGTTCTTTTCTTTGCTCCTTGTTTTCTAGATTTATTGGTTTAATTCCAGTTTTGTTGTATTTCTAGATTTGTATTAGTTCTCATGTTTTTCTGTTGTCCTCTTTTGCCCTCTTGTGTGTGTGTATGTTCCTTTCCCCTTGGCTCCCTCGTTGTCTCCTCTCACACCTGTTCCTTGTCAGCTCGTTAACCCTCCCTTTGTCTCTCTCTGCTATTTATGCTCTCCCTCTGCTCTCACTCTTTGTTGGTTCCTTGTCTGTGCTGTCCTCCCGTGCTGTTGTCCACGTTCCTCGTCTCTCCCTGGCTCCTCGTGTTTGGTTTCCCCCAGATGTCTCCATAGTTCTGGTTTCCTTTGATTATTGTTTGGATTTTTGCATTCCTGCCTTTGTTACTGTTTTTGCCTCATTAAACTACCAAGAAATCTCCTCAGCCTCTCTGCCTCTGCATTTGGGTCCTCTACCACAACCAAACCATGACATAAACCAGAGCCCTTTATATACCAGAGCCCTTTATAAACCAGAGCACTTTCTAAACCAGAGCCCGTTATAAACCAGAGACCGTTATAAACCAGATCCCTTCATAAACCAGAGCCCTTTATATACAGGAACCCTGTATAAAGTGGAGACCGTTATGAACCAGAGCCCTTTAAAAACCAGATCCCTTTATAAACCAGAGCCCATTATAAACCCGAGCCCTTACTAAATCAGATCCCTTCATAAACCAGAGCCATTTATAAACCAGAGCCATTCATGAACCAGAGCCCTTTATAAAGCAGGGCACATTATAAACACAAGCCCTTAATAAACAAGATCCCTTCATAATCCAGAGCCGTTTATAAACCTGGGACTATTATAAACCAGAGCCCTTTATAAACCAGGGCCCTTATAAACCAGAGCCCTTTATAAACAATAGCCCTTTATAAACTAGAGCCATTTATAAACCAGATCCCTTAATAAACCAGATATCTTCATAAACCAGAGCCATTTATAAACCAGAGCCATTCATGAACCAGAGCCGTTTATAAACCAGGGCCCATTATAAATCACAGCCTTTTATGAACCAAGGGCCTTATAAACCAGAGCCCTTTATAAACCTGGGACTATTTTAAACCGGAGCCCTTTATAAACCAGAGCCCTTTATAAACCAGAGCCCGTTATAAACCACAGCCAATTATACACCAGATCCCTTTATAAACCAGATCCCATTTTAAACCAGAGCCCGTTATAAACCAGAGCCCATTACAAACCTGACCTATTGATGAACCAGAGCCCTTTATAAACCAGGGCCCATTATAAACCAGGGCCCATCATTAACCAGAGCCCTTTATAAACCAGGGCCCATTATAAACCACAGCCTTTTATAAACCAGGGCCCTTGTAAACCAGAGCCCTTAAAAAACCAGAGCCCGTTACAAACCAGAGCGCTTTATAAACCAGAGGCCTTTATAAACCAGAGCCCGTTATAAAGCAGAGCCCTTCATAAACCAGAGCAATTTATAAACCAAAGCCCGTTATAAACCAGAGCCCTTTATAAACCAGAGCCCTTTATAAACCAGAGCCCGTTATAAACCACAGCCAATTATACACCAGATCCCTTTATAAACCAGATCCCATTTTAAACCAGAGCCCGTTATAAACCAGAGCCCATTACAAACCTGACCTATTGATGAACCAGAGCCCTTTATAAACCAGGGCCCATTATAAACCAGGGCCCATCATTAACCAGAGCCCTTTATAAACCAGGGCCCATTATAAACCACAGCCTTTTATAAACCAGGGCCCTTGTAAACCAGAGCCCTTAAAAAACCAGAGCCCGTTACAAACCAGAGCGCTTTATAAACCAGAGGCCTTTATAAACCAGAGCCCGTTATAAAGCAGAGCCCTTCATAAACCAGAGCAATTTATAAACCAAAGCCCGTTATAAACCAGAGCCCTTTATAAACCAGGGCCCTTATAAACCCGATCCCTTTATAAACCAGAGCCCGTTCCAAACCGTAGCCCTTTATAAACCAGAGCCATTTATAAACCAGAGCCCTTTATATACCAGAGCCCTTTATAAACCAGAGCACTTTCTAAACCAGAGCCCGTTATAAACCAGAGACCGTTATAAACCAGATCCCTTCATAAACCAGAGCCCTTTATATACAGGAACCCTGTATAAAGTGGAGACCGTTATGAACCAGAGCCCTTTAAAAACCAGATCCCTTTATAAACCAGAGCCCATTATAAACCCGAGCCCTTACTAAATCAGATCCCTTCATAAACCAGAGCCATTTATAAACCAGAGCCATTCATGAACCAGAGCCCTTTATAAAGCAGGGCACATTATAAACACAAGCCCTTAATAAACAAGATCCCTTCATAATCCAGAGCTCTTTATAAACCTGGGACTATTATAAACAAGAGCCCTTTATAAACCAGGGCCCTTATAAACCAGAGCCCTTTATAAACAATAGCCCTTTATAAACTAGAGCCATTTATTAACCAGATCCCTTAATAAACCAGATATCTTCATAAACCAGAGCCATTTATAAACCAGAGCCATTCATGAACCAGAGCTGTTTATAAACCGGGGCCCATTATAAACCTGGGACTATTTTAAACCGGAGCCCTTTATAAACCAGAGCCTTTATAAACCAGAGCCCGTTATAAACCACAGCCAATTATACACCAGATCCCTTTATAAACCAGATCCCCTTTATAAACCAGATCCCTTTATAAAGCAGAGCCCTTTATAAACCTGAGCCCTTGAGAAACTAGATCCCTTCATAAACCAGAGCCATTTATAAACCAGAGCATTCATGAACCAGAGCCGTTAATAAACCAGGGCCCATTATAAACCACAGCCTTTTACAAACCAGTGCCCTTATAAACCAGAGCCCGTTATAAACCAAAAAAACGTTATAAAACAGAACCCTTCATAAACCAGAGCACTTTATAAACCAGATCCCGTTACAAACCAGAGCGCTTTATAAACCTGATCCCTTAATAAACCCGAGCTGTTTATAAACCTGAGCCCTTTATAAACCAGAGCCCTTCGTAAACCAGAGCCCTTATAAACCAGAGCCCGTTATAAACCAGAGCTCGTTATAAACCAGAGACAGTTATGAACCAGAGCCCTTCAAAAACCAGATCCCTTCATAAACCAGAGCCATTTATAAACCAGAGCCCTTTATAAACCAGGGCCCATTATAAACCACAGCCTTTTATAAACCAGGGCCCTTATAAACCAGAGCCAGTTATAAACTGAAGCCCGTTATAATCCAGAGACTGTTATAAACCAGAACCCTTCATAAACCAGATCACTTCATAAAACAGAGCCCTTTATAAACATAAGCCCTTAATAAACCAGATCCCTTCATAAACCACAGCCTTTTATAAACCAGGGGCCTTATAAACAAGAGCCCATTATAAACCAGAGTCCGTTATAAACCAGAGCCCATTATAAATCAGACCTATTCATGAACCAGAGCCCGTTATAAACCAGGGCCCTTTATAAACCACAGCCTTTTATTAACCAGGGCCCTTATAAACCAGAGCCAGTTATAAACTGAAGCCCGTTATAATCCAGAGACTATTATAAACCAGAACCCTTCATAAACCAGATCACTTCATAAAACAGAGCCCTTTATAAACACAAGCCCTTAATAAACCAGATCCCTTCATAAACCACAGCCTTTTATAAACCATGGGCCTTATAAACAAGAGCCCATTATAAACCAGAGCCCGTTATAAACCAGAGCCCATTATAAATCAGACCTATTCATGAACCAGAGCCCTTTATAAACCAGGGCCCATTATAAACCACAGACTTTTATAAACCAGTGCCCGTTATAAACCAGAGGCCGTTATAAACCAGAACCCTTCATAAACCAGATCCCTTTATAAACCAGAGCCCTTTATAAACCCGAGCCCTTAATAAACCAGATCCCTTCATGAACCAGAGCACTTTATAAACCAGAGCCCGTTATAAACCAGAGCCCTTTATAAAACTGGGACCATTATAAACCAGAGCCCTTTATAAACCAGGGTACTTATAAACCGGATCCCTTCATAAACCAGAGCCCGTTACAAACCGTAGCCCTTTATAAACCAGGGCCCATTATAAACCACAGACTTTTATAAACCAGTGCCCGTTATAAACCAGAGGCCGTTATAAACCAGAACCCTTCATAAACCAGATCCCTTTATAAACCAGAGCCCTTTATAAACCCGAGCCCTTAATAAACAAGATCCCTTCATGAACCAGAGCACTTTATAAACCAGAGCCCGTTATAAACCAGAGCCCTTTATAAAACTGGGACCATTATAAACCAGAGCCCTTTATAAACCAGGGTACTTATAAACCGGATCCCTTCGTAAACCAGAGCCCGTTACAAACCGTAGCCCTTTATAAACCAGGGCCCATTATAAGCCACAGCCTTTTATAAACCAGGGCCCTTTTAAACCAGAGCCTGTTATAAACCAGAGCCCGTTAAAAACAAGAGCCATTCATAAACCAGAGCCCTTCATAAACCAGGGACCATTATAAACCACAGCCTTTTATAAACCAGGGCCCTTATAAACCAGAGCCCGTTTAAAACCAGAGCACGTTATAAACCAGAGCCATTCATAAACCAGAGCCATTCATAAACCAGAGCATGTTATATACAAGACCCTTCATAAACCATAACCCTTTATAAACCAGGGCCCGTCATAAACCAGAGCCCTTTATATACAGGAGCCCTGTATAAACTGGAGGCCGTTATAAACCAGAGCCCTTTAAAAACCAGATCCCTTTATAGACCAGAGCCCTTTATAAACCAGAGCCCTTAATAAACCAGATCCCTTCATGAACCAGAGCCATTTATAAACCAGAGCCCATTATAAACCACAGCCAATTATACAGCAGATTCCTTTATAAACAAGATCCCTTTTTAAACCAGAGCCCGTTATAAACCAGGGCCCATTATAAAACACAACCTTTTATAAACCAGGGCCCTTATAAGCCAGAGCCCATTAAAAACCAGTGCCTGTTATAAACCAGAGCCCTTTAAAAACCAGATCCCTTTATAGACCAGAGCCCTTTATAAACCCGAGCCCTTAATAAACCAGAACCCTTCATAAACCAGAGCCCTTTATAAACCAGAGCCCGTTATATACCAGAGCCCTTTATGAACCTGGGACCATTATAAACCAGAGCCCTCCATAAACCAGAGCCATTTATAAACCAGAGCCCATTATAAACCACAGCCAATTATACAGCAGATTCCTTTATAAACCAGAGCCCGTTATAAACCAGAACTATTCATGAACCAGAGCCCTTTAAAAACCAGGGACCATTATAAACCACAGCCTTTTATAAACCTGATCCCTTTATAAACCAGAGCCCTTTATAAACTAGAGCAATTTATAAACCAGATCCCTTTATAAACCAGATCCCTTTATAAACCCTAGCCCTTAATAAACCTGATCCCTTCATAAACCAGAGCCCTTTATATACAGGAACCCTGTATAAAGTGGAGACCGTTATGAACCAGAGCCCTTTAAAAACCAGATCCCTTTATAAACCAGAGCCCATTATAAACCCGAGCCCTTACTAAATCAGATCCCTTCATAAACCAGAGCCATTTATAAACCAGAGCCATTCATGAACCAGAGCCCTTTATAAAGCAGGGCACATTATAAACACAAGGCCTTAATAAACAAGATCCCTTCATAATCCAGAGCTCTTTATAAACCTGGGACTATTATAAACAAGAGCCCTTTATAAACCAGGGCCCTTATAAACCAGAGCCCTTTATAAACAATAGCCCTTTATAAACTAGAGCCATTTATTAACCAGATCCCTTAATAAACCAGATATCTTCATAAACCAGAGCCATTTATAAACCAGAGCCATTCATGAACCAGAGCTGTTTATAAACCGGGGCCCATTATAAACCTGGGACTATTTTAAACCGGAGCCCTTTATAAACCAGAGCCTTTATAAACCAGAGCCCGTTATAAACCACAGCCAATTATACACCAGATCCCTTTATAAACCAGATCCCCTTTATAAACCAGATCCCTTTATAAAGCAGAGCCCTTTATAAACCTGAGCCCTTGAGAAACTAGATCCCTTCATAAACCAGAGCCATTTATAAACCAGAGCATTCATGAACCAGAGCCGTTAATAAACCAGGGCCCATTATAAACAACAGCCTTTTACAAACCAGTGCCCTTATAAACCAGAGCCCGTTATAAACCAAAAAAACGTTATAAACCAGAACCCTTCATAAACCAGAGCACTTTATAAACCAGATCCCGTTACAAACCAGAGCGCTTTATAAACCTGATCCCTTAATAAACCCGAGCTGTTTATAAACCTGAGCCCTTTATAAACCAGAGCC
Source organism: Cyprinodon diabolis (assembly GCA_030533445.1). NCBI lineage: Eukaryota > Metazoa > Chordata > Actinopteri > Cyprinodontiformes > Cyprinodontidae > Cyprinodon > Cyprinodon diabolis. The sequence goes on along the minus strand of CM060066.1, from coordinate 54,889,401 downwards.
CTTCGTAAACCAGAGCCCTTATAAACCAGAGCCCGTTATAAACCAGAGCTCGTTATAAACCAGAGACAGTTATGAACCAGAGCCCTTCAAAAACCAGATCCCTTCATAAACCAGAGCCATTTATAAACCAGAGCCCTTTATAAACCAGGGCCCATTATAAACCACAGCCTTTTATAAACCAGGGCCCTTATAAACCAGAGCCAGTTATAAACTGAAGCCCGTTATAATCCAGAGACTGTTATAAACCAGAACCCTTCATAAACCAGATCACTTCATAAAACAGAGCCCTTTATAAACATAAGCCCTTAATAAACCAGATCCCTTCATAAACCACAGCCTTTTATAAACCAGGGGCCTTATAAACAAGAGCCCATTATAAACCAGAGTCCGTTATAAACCAGAGCCCATTATAAATCAGACCTATTCATGAACCAGAGCCCGTTATAAACCAGGGCCCATTATAAACCACAGCCTTTTATTAACCAGGGCCCTTATAAACCAGAGCCAGTTATAAACTGAAGCCCGTTATAATCCAGAGACTATTATAAACCAGAACCCTTCATAAACCAGATCACTTCATAAAACAGAGCCCTTTATAAACACAAGCCCTTAATAAACCAGATCCCTTCATAAACCACAGCCTTTTATAAACCATGGGCCTTATAAACAAGAGCCCATTATAAACCAGAGCCCGTTATAAACCAGAGCCCATTATAAATCAGACCTATTCATGAACCAGAGCCCTTTATAAACCAGGGCCCATTATAAACCACAGACTTTTATAAACCAGTGCCCGTTATAAACCAGAGGCCGTTATAAACCAGAACCCTTCATAAACCAGATCCCTTTATAAACCAGAGCCCTTTATAAACCCGAGCCCTTAATAAACCAGATCCCTTCATGAACCAGAGCACTTTATAAACCAGAGCCCGTTATAAACCAGAGCCCTTTATAAAACTGGGACCATTATAAACCAGAGCCCTTTATAAACCAGGGTACATATAAACCGGATCCCTTCATAAACCAGAGCCCGTTACAAACCGTAGCCCTTTATAAACCAGGGCCCATTATAAGCCACAGCCTTTTATAAACCAGGGCCCTTTTAAACCAGAGCCCGTTATAAACCAGAGCCCGTTAAAAACAAGAGCCATTCATAAACCAGAGCCCTTCATAAACCAGGGACCATTATAAACCACAGCCTTTTATAAACCAGGGCCCTTATAAACCAGAGCCCGTTTAAAACCAGAGCCCGTTATAAACCAGAGCCATTCATAAACCAGAGCCATTCATAAACCAGAGCATGTTATATACAAGACCCTTCATAAACCATAACCCTTTATAAACCAGGGCCCGTCATAAACCAGAGCCCTTTATATACAGGAGCCCTGTATAAACTGGAGGCCGTTATAAACCAGAGCCCTTTAAAAACCAGATCCCTTTATAGACCAGAGCCCTTTATAAACCAGAGCCCTTAATAAACCAGATCCCTTCATGAACCAGAGCCATTTATAAACCAGAGCCCATTATAAACCACAGCCAATTATACAGCAGATTCCTTTATAAACAAGATCCCTTTTTGAACCAGAGCCCGTTATAAACCAGGGCCCATTATAAAACACAACCTTTTATAAACCAGGGCCCTTATAAGCCAGAGCCCATTAAAAACCAGTGCCTGTTATAAACCAGAGCCCTTTAAAAACCAGATCCCTTTATAGACCAGAGCCCTTTATAAACCCAAGCCCTTAATAAACCAGAACCCTTCATAAACCAGAGCCCTTTATAAACCAGAGCCCGTTATATACCAGAGCCCTTTATGAACCTGGGACCATTATAAACCAGAGCCCTCCATAAACCAGAGCCATTTATAAACCAGAGCCCATTATAAACCACAGCCAATTATACAGCAGATTCCTTTATAAACCAGAGCCCGTTATAAACCAGAACTATTCATGAACCAGAGCCCTTTAAAAACCAGGGACCATTATAAACCACAGCCTTTTATAAACCTGATCCCTTTATAAACCAGAGCCCTTTATAAACTAGAGCAATTTATAAACCAGATCCCTTTATAAACCAGATCCCTTTATAAACCCTAGCCCTTAATAAACCTGATCCCTTCATAAACCAGAGCCATTTATAAACCGGAGCCATTCATAAACCAGAGCCCTTTATAAACCAGGGCCCATTATAAACCACAGCCTTTTATAAACCAGGGCAATCATAAACAAGAGCCCGTTATAAACCAGAGCTCGTTATAAACCAGATCCCTTTATAGACCTTGGACCAATACAAAACCAGAGCCCTTCATAAACCAGGGCCCTTATAAAACAGAGCCCGTTATAAACCAGAGCTCGTTATAAACCAGAGCCATTCATGTACCAGAACCCTTCATAAACCAGAGCACGTTATAAGCCAGACCCTTCATAAACCATAACCCTTTATAAACCAGGGCCCGTCATAAACCAGAGCCCTTTATATACAGGAGCCCTCTATAAACTGGAGACCGTTATGAACCAGAGCCCTTTAAAAACCAGATCCCTTTATAAACCAGAGCCCTTTATAATCCCGAGCCCTTAATAAACCAGATCCCTTCATGAACCAGAGCACTTTATAAACCAGAGCCCGTTATAAACCAGAGCCCTTTATAAAACTGGGACCATTATAAACCAGAGCCCTTTATTAACCAGGGTCCTTATAAACAGGATCGCTTTATAAAACAGAGCCCGTTACAAAGCGTAGCCCTTTATAAACTAGAGCCATTTATAAACCAGAGCCCTTCATACACCAGAGCACTTTATAAACCAGACCCCTTTCTAAACTAGAGCCATTTATAAACCTGATCCCTTCATAAACCAGAGCCATTTGTAAACCGGAGCCATTCATAGACAAGAGCCCTTTATAAACCAGGGCCCATTATAAACCACAGCCTTTTATAAACCAGGGCCCTTTATAAACCCTAGCCCTTAATAAACCTGATCCCTTCATAAACCAGAGCCATTGTAAACCGGAGCCATTCATATACCAGAGCCCTTTATAAAGCAGGGCCCATCATTAACCAGAGCCCTTTATAAACCAGGGCCCATTATAAACCACAGCCTTTTATAAACCAGGGCCCTTGTAAACCAGAGCCCTTAAAAAACCAGAGCCCGTTATAAAGCAGAGCCCTTCATAAACCAGAGCAATTTATAAACCAGAGCCCTTTATAAACAAGGGCCCTTATAAACCCGATCCCTTTATAAACCAGAGCCCGTTCCAAACCGTAGCCCTTTATAAACCAGAGCCATTTATAAACCAGAGCCCTTTATATACCAGAGCCGTTTATAAACCAGAGCACCTTCTAAACCAGAGCCCGTTATAAACCAGAGACCGTTATAAACCAGATCCCTTCATAAACCAGAGCCCTTTATATACAGGAACCCTGTATAAAGTGGAGACCGTTATGAACCAGAGCCCTTTAAAAACCAGATCCCTTTATAAACCAGAGCCCTTTATAAACCCGAGCCCTTACTAAATCAGATCCCTTCATAAACCAGAGCCATTTATAAACCAGAGCCATTCATGAACCAGAGCCCTTTATAAAGCAGGGCACATTATAAACACAAGCCCTTAATAAACAAGATCCCTTCATAATCCAGAGCCCTTTATAAACCTGGGACTATTATAAACCAGAGCCCTTTATAAACCAGGGCCCTTATAAACCAGAGCCCTTTATAAACAATAGCCCTTTATAAACTAGAGCCATTTATAAACCAGAGCCCTTAATAAACCAGATATCTTCATAAACCAGAGCCATTTATAAACCAGAGCCATTCATGAACCAGAGCCGTTTATAAACCAGGGCCCATTATAAACCACAGCCTATTATGAACCAAGGGCCTTATAAACCAGAGCCCTTTATAAACCTGGGACTATTTTAAACTGGAGCCCTTTATAAACCAGAGCCCTTTATAAACCAGAGCCCGTTATAAACCACAGCCAATTATACACCAGATCCCTTTATAAACCAGATCCCATTTTAAACCAGAGCCCGTTATAAACCAGAGCCCATTACAAACCTGACCTATTCATGAACCAGAGCCCTTTATAAACCAGGGCCCATTATAAACCACAGCCTTTTATGAACCAAGGGCCTTATAAACCAGAGCCCTTTATAAACCAGGGCCCATTATAAACCACAGCCTTTTATAAACCAGGGCCCTTATAAACCAGAGCCAGTTATAAACTGAAGCCCGTTATAATCCAGAGACTGTTATAAACCAGAACCCTTCATAAACCAGATCACTTCATAAAACAGAGCCCTTTATAAACACAAGCCCTTAATAAACCAGATCCCTTCATAAACCACAGCCTTTTATAAACCATGGGCCTTATAAACAAGAGCCCATTATAAACCAGAGCCCGTTATAAACCAGAGCCCATTATAAATCAGACCTATTCATGAACCAGAGCCCTTTATAAACCAGGGCCCATTATAAACCACAGACTTTTATAAACCAGTGCCCGTTATAAACCAGAGGCCGTTATAAACCAGAACCCTTCATAAACCAGATCCCTTTATAAACCAGAGCCCTTTATAAACCCGAGCCCTTAATAAACCAGATCCCTTCATGAACCAGAGCACTTTATAAACCAGAGCCCGTTATAAACCAGAGCCCTTTATAAAACTGGGACCATTATAAACCAGAGCCCTTTATAAACCAGGGTACTTATAAACCGGATCCCTTCATAAACCAGAGCCCGTTACAAACCGTAGCCCTTTATAAACCAGGGCCCATTATAAGCCACAGCCTTTTATAAACCAGGGCCCTTTTAAACCAGAGCCCGTTATAAACCAGAGCCCGTTAAAAACAAGAGCCATTCATAAACCAGAGCCCTTCATAAACCAGGGACCATTATAAACCACAGCCTTTTATAAACCAGGGCCCTTATAAACCAGAGCCCGTTTAAAACCAGAGCCCGTTATAAACCAGAGCCATTCATAAACCAGAGCCATTCATAAACCAGAGCATGTTATATACAAGACCCTTCATAAACCATAACCCTTTATAAACCAGGGCCCGTCATAAACCAGAGCCCTTTATATACAGGAGCCCTGTATAAACTGGAGGCCGTTATAAACCAGAGCCCTTTAAAAACCAGATCCCTTTATAGACCAGAGCCCTTTATAAACCAGAGCCCTTAATAAACCAGATCCCTTCATGAACCAGAGCCATTTATAAACCAGAGCCCATTATAAACCACAGCCAATTATACAGCAGATTCCTTTATAAACAAGATCCCTTTTTAAACCAGAGCCCGTTATAAACCAGGGCCCATTATAAAACACAACCTTTTATAAACCAGGGCCCTTATAAGCCAGAGCCCATTAAAAACCAGTGCCTGTTATAAACCAGATCCCTTTATAGACCAGAGCCCTTTATAAACCCGAGCCCTTAATAAACCAGAACCCTTCATAAACCAGAGCCCTTTATAAACCAGAGCCCGTTATATACCAGAGCCCTTTATGAACCTGGGACCATTATAAACCAGAGCCCTCCATAAACCAGAGCCATTTATAAACCAGAGCCCATTATAAACCACAGCCAATTATACAGCAGATTCCTTTATAAACCAGAGCCCGTTATAAACCAGAACTATTCATGAACCAGAGCCCTTTAAAAACCAGGGACCATTATAAACCACAGCCTTTTATAAACCTGATCCCTTTATAAACCAGAGCCCTTTATAAACTAGAGCAATTTATAAACCAGATCCCTTTATAATTCAGATCCCTTTATAAACCCTAGCCCTTAATAAACCTGATCCCTTCATAAACCAGAGCCATTTATAAACCGGAGCCATTCATAAACCAGAGCCCTTTATAAACCAGGGCCCATTATAAACCACAGCCTTTTATAAACCAGGGCAATCATAAACAAGAGCCTGTTATAAACCAGAGCTCGTTATAAACCAGATCCCTTTATAGACCTTGGACCAATACAAAACCAGAGCCCTTCATAAACCAGGGCCCTTATAAAACAGAGCCCGTTATAAACCAGAGCTCGTTATAAACCAGAGCCCTTTATAGACCTTGGACCAATACAAAACCAGAGCCCTTCATAAACCATGGCCCTTATAAAACAGAGCCCGTTATCAACCAGAGGCCGTTATACACCAGAGCCATTCATGTACCAGAACCCTTCATAAACCAGAGCACGTTATAAGCCAGACCCTTCATAAACCATAACCCTTTATAAACCAGGGCCCGTCATAAACCAGAGCCCTTTATATACAGGAGCCCTCTATAAACTGGAGACCGTTATGAACCAGAGCCCTTTAAAAACCAGATCCCTTTATAAACCAGAGCCCTTTATAATCCCGAGCCCTTAATAAACCAGATCCCTTCATGAACCAGAGCACTTTATAAACCAGAGCCCGTTATAAACCAGAGCCCTTTATAAAACTGGGACCATTATAAACCAGAGCCCTTTATTAACCAGGGTCCTTATAAACAGGATCGCTTTATAAAACAGAGCCCGTTACAAAGCGTAGCCCTTTATAAACTAGAGCCATTTATAAACCAGAGCCCTTCGTACACCAGAGCACTTTATAAACCAGACCCCTTTCTAAACTAGAGCCATTTATAAACCTGATCCCTTCATAAACCAGAGCCATTTGTAAACTGGAGCCATTCATAGACAAGAGCCCTTTATAAACCAGGGCCCATTATAAACCACAGCCTTTTATAAACCAGGGCCCTTTATAAACCCTAGCCCTTAATAAACCTGATCCCTTCATAAACCAGAGCCATTGTAAACCGGAGCCATTCATATACCAGAGCCCTTTATAAACCAGGGCCCATCATTAACCAGAGCCCTTTATAAACCAGGGCCCATTATAAACCACAGCCTTTTATAAACCAGGGCCCTTGTAAACCAGAGCCCTTAAAAAACCAGAGCCCGTTATAAAGTAGAGCCCTTCATAAACCAGAGCAATTTATAAACCAGAGCCCTTTATAAACAAGGGCCCTTATAAACCCGATCCCTTTATAAACCAGAGCCTGTTCCAAACCGTAGCCCTTTATAAACCAGAGCCATTTATAAACCAGAGCCCTTTATATACCAGAGCCTTTTATAAACCAGAGCACCTTCTAAACCAGAGCCCGTTATAAACCAGAGACCGTTATAAACCAGATCCCTTCATAAACCAGAGCCCTTTATATACAGGAACCCTGTATAAAGTGGAGACCGTTATGAACCAGAGCCCTTTAAAAACCAGATCCCTTTATAAACCAGAGCCCTTTATAAACCCGAGCCCTTACTAAATCAGATCCCTTCATAAACCAGAGCCATTTATAAACCAGAGCCATTCATGAACCAGAGCCCTTTATAAAGCAGGGCACATTATAAACACAAGCCCTTAATAAACAAGATCCCTTCATAATCCAGAGCCCTTTATAAACCTGGGACTATTATAAACCAGAGCCCTTTATAAACCAGGGCCCTTATAAACCAGAGCCCTTTATAAACAATAGCCCTTTATAAACTAGAGCCATTTATAAACCAGAGCCCTTAATAAACCAGATATCTTCATAAACCAGAGCCATTTATAAACCAGAGCCATTCATGAACCAGAGCCGTTTATAAACCAGGGCCCATTATAAACCACAGCCTATTATGAACCAAGGGCCTTATAAACCAGAGCCCTTTATAAACCTGGGACTATTTTAAACTGGAGCCCTTTATAAACCAGAGCCCTTTATAAACCAGAGCCCGTTATAAACCACAGCCAATTATACACCAGATCCCTTTATAAACCAGATCCCATTTTAAACCAGAGCCCGTTATAAACCAGAGCCCATTACAAACCTGACCTATTCATGAACCAGAGCCCTTTATAAACCAGGGCCCATTATAAACCACAGCCTTTTATGAACCAAGGGCCTTATACACCAGATCCCTTTATAAACCAGATCCCATTTTAAACCAGAGCCCGTTATAAACCAGAGCCCATTACAAACCTGACCTATTCATGAACCAGAGCCCTTTATAAACCAGGGCCCATTATAAACCACATCATTTTATAAACCAGAGCCCTTTATATACCAGAGATCTTTATAAACCAAAGCCCTTTATAAACTAAAACCATTTATAAACCAGATCCCTTTATAAAGCAGAGCCCTTTATAAACCTGAGCCCTTGAGAAACTAGATCCCTTCATAAACCAGAGCCATTTATAAACCAGAGCATTCATGAACCAGAGCCGTTAATAAACCAGGGCCCATTATAAACCAAAGCCTTTTACAAACCAGTGCCCTTATAAACCAGAGCCCGTTATAAACCAAAAAAATGTTATAAACCAGAACCCTTCATAAACCAGTGCACTTTATAAACCAGATCCCGTTACAAACCAGAGCGCTTTATAAACCTGATCCCTTAATAAACCCGAGCTGTTTATAAACCTGAGACCTTTATAAACCAGAGCCCTTCGTAAACCAGAGCCCTTATAAACCAGAGCCCGTTATAAACCAGAGCTCGTTATAAACCAGAGACAGTTATTAACCAGAGCCCTTCAAAAACCAGATCCCTTTATAAACCAGACCCCTTTCTAAACCAGAGCCCTTAATAAACCAGATCCCTTCATAAACCAGAGCCATTTATAAACCAGAGCCCTTTATAAACCTGGGCCCATTATAAACCACAGCCTTTTATAAACCAGGGCCCTTATAAACCAGAGCCAGTTATAAACTGAAGCCCGTTATAATCCAGAGACTGTTATAAACCAGAACCCTTCATAAACCAGATCACTTCAAAAAACAGAGCCCTTTATAAACACAAGCCCTTAATAAACCAGATCCCTTCATAAACCACAGCCTTTTATAAACCAGGGGCCTTATAAACAAGAGCCCATTATAAACCAGAGCCCGTTATAAACCAGAGCCCATTATAAATCAGACCTATTCATGAACCAGAGCCCTTTATAAACCAGGGCCCATTATAAACCACAGACTTTTATAAACCAGTGCCCGTTATAAACCAGAGGCCGTTATAAACCAGAACCCTTCATAAACCAGATCCCTTTATAAACCAGAGCCCTTTATAAACCCGAGCCCTTAATAAACCAGATCCCTTCATGAACCAGAGCCATTTATACACCAGAGCCCTTTATAAGCCAGGGCCCATTATAAACCACAGCCTTTTATAAACCAGGGCCCTTATAAACCAGAGCCAGTTATAAACTGAAGCCCGTTATAATCCAGAGACTGTTATAAACCAGAACCCTTCATAAACCAGATCACTTCATAAAACAGAGCCCTTTATAAACACAAGCCCTTAATAAACCAGATCCCTTCATAAACCACAGCCTTTTATAAACCAGGGGCCTTATAAACAAGAGCCCATTATAAACCAGAGCCCGTTATAAACCAGAGCCCATTATAAAACAGACCTATTCATGAACCAGAGCCCTTTATAAACCAGGGCCCATTATAAACCACAGCCTTTTATAAACCAGTGCCCGTTATAAACCAGAGGCCGTTATAAACCAGAACCCTTCATAAACCAGATCCCTTTATAAACCAGAGCCAGTTATAAACCAGAGCCCATTATAAATCAGACCTATTCATGAACCAGAGCCCTTTATAAACCAGGGCCCATTATAAACCACAGACTTTTATAAACCAGTGCCCGTTATAAACCAGAGGCCGTTATAAACCAGAACCCTTCATAAACCAGATCCCTTTATAAACCAGGGCCCTTTATAAACCCGAGCCCTTAATAAACCAGATCCCTTCATGAACCAGAGCACTTTATAAACCAGAGCCCGTTATAAACCAGAGCCCTTTATAAAACTGGGACCATTATAAACCAGAGCCCTTTATAAACCAGGGTACTTATAAACCGGATCCCTTCATAAACCAGAGCCTGTTACAAAGCGTAGCCCTTTATAAACCAGGGCCCATTATAAGCCACAGCCTTTTATAAACCAGGGCCCTTATAAACCAGAGCCCGTTATAAACCAGAGCCCGTTAAAAACAAGAGCCATTCATAAACCAGAGCCCTTCATAAACCAGGGACCATTATAAACCACAGCCTTTTATAAACCAGGGCCCTTATAAACCAGAGCCCGTTTAAAACCAGAGCCCGTTATAAACCAGAGCCATTCATAAACCAGAGCATGTTATATACAAGACCCTTCATAAACCATAACCCTTTATAAACCAGGGCCCGTCATAAACCAGAGCCCTTTATATACAGGAGCCCTGTATAAACTGGAGGCCGTTATAAACCAGAGCCCTTTAAAAACCAGATCCCTTTATAGACCAGAGCCCTTTATAAACCAGAGCCCTTAATAAACCAGATCCCTTCATGAACCAGAGCCATTTATAAACCAGAGCCCATTATAAACCACGGCCAATTATACAGCAGATTCCTTTATAAACAAGATCCCTTTTTAAACCAGAGCCCGTTATAAACCAGGGCCCATTATAAAACACAACCTTTTATAAACCAGGGCCCTTATAAGCCAGAGCCCATTAAAAACCAGTGCCTGTTATAAACCAGAGCCCTTTAAAAACCAGATCCCTTTATAGACCAGAGCCCTTTATAAACCCGAGGCCTTAATAAACCAGAACCCTTCATAAACCAGAGCCCTTTATAAACCAGAGCCCGTTATATACCAGAGCCCTTTATGAACCTGGGACCATTATAAACCAGAGCCCTCCATAAACCAGAGCCATTTATAAACCAGGGGCCTTATAAACAAGAGCCCATTATAAACCAGAGCCCGTTATAAACCAGAGCCCATTATAAATCAGACCTATTCATGAACCAGAGCCCTTTATAAACCAGGGCCCATTATAAACCACAGCCTTTTATAAACCAGTGCCCGTTATAAACCAGAGCCCATTATAAACCACAGCCAATTATAGACCAGATCCCTTTATAAACCAGATCCCATTTTAAACCAGAGCCCGTTATAAACCAGGGCCCATTATAAACCACATCCTTTTATAAACCAGAGCCCTTTATATACCAGAACCCTTCATAAACCAGATCCTTTTATAAACCAGAGCCCTTTATAAACCCGAGCCCTTAATAAACCAGATCCCTTCAAGAACCAGAGCCATTTATAAACCAGAGCCCTTTATAAACCAGGGCCCATTATAAAACACAGCCTTTTATAAACCAGGGCCCTTATAAACCAGAGCCAGTTATAAACTGAAGCCCGTTATAATCCAGAGACTGTTATAAACCAGAACCCTTCATAAACCAGATCACTTCATAAAACAGAGCCCTTTATAAACACAAGCCCTTAATAAACCAGATCCCTTCATAAACCACAGCCTTTTATAAACCAGGGGCCTTATAAACAAGAGCCCATTATAAACCAGAGCCCGTTATAAACCAGAGCCCATTATAAATCAGACCTATTCATGAACCAGAGCCCTTTATAAACCCAGGCCCGTTATAAACCAGATCCCTTCATGAACCAGAGCACTTTATAAACCGGAGCGCGTTATAAACCAGAGCCCTTTATAAAACTGGGACCATTATAAACCAGAGCCCTTTATAAACCAGGGTACTTATAAACCGGATCCCTTCATAAACCAGAGCCCGTTACAAAGCGTAGCCCTTTATAAACCGTTGCCATTTATAAACCAGAGCCCTTCATACCCAGAGCCCTTTATAAACCAGAGACCTTAATAAACCTGATCACTTCATAAACCAGAGCCATTTGTAAACCGGAGCCATTCATAGACAAGAGCCCTTTATAAACCAGGGCCCATTATAAACCACAGCCTTTTATAAACCAGGGCCCTTATAAACTACAGCCCGTTATAAACCAGAGCCCATTAAAAACAAGAGCCATTCATAAACCAGAGCCCTTCATAAACCAGGGACCATTATAAACCACAGCCTTTTATAAACCAGGGCCCTTATAAACCAGAGCCCGTTTAAAACCAGAGACCGTTATAAACCAGAGCCATTCATAAACCAGAGCCATTCATAAACCAGAGCATGTTATAAACAAGACCCTTCATAAACCATAACCCTTTATAAACCAGGGCCCGTCATAAACCAGAGCCCTTTATATACAGGAGCCCTGTATAAACCGGAGGCCGTTAAAAACCAGATCCCTTTATAGACCAGAGCCCTTTATAAACCCGAGCCCTTAATAAACCAGATCCCTTAATGAACCAGAGCTATTTATAAACCAGAGCCCATTATAAACCACAGCCAATTATACAGCAGGTTCCTTTATAAACAAGATCCCTTTTTAAACCAGAGCCCGTTATAAACCAGGGCCCATTATAAAACACAACCTTTTATAAACCAGGGCCCTTATAAACCAGAGCCCATTAAAAACCAGTGCCTGTTATAAACCAGAGCCCTTTAAAAACCAGATCACTTCATAAAACAGAGCCCTTTATAAACACAAGCCCTTAATAAACCAGATCCCTTCATAAACCACAGCCTTTTATAAACCAGGGGCCTTATAAACAAGAGCCCATTATAAACCAGAGCCCGTTATAAACCAGAGCCCATTATAAATCAGACCTATTCATGAACCAGAGCCCTTTATAAACCAGGGCCCATTATAAACCACAGCCTTTTATAAACCAGTGCCCGTTATAAACCAGAGGCCGTTATAAACCAGAACCCTTCATAAACCAGATCCCTTTATAAACCAGAGCCCTTTATAAACCCGAGCCCTTAATAAACCAGATCCCTTCATGAACCAGAGCCATTTATACACCAGAGCCCTTTATAAGCCAGGGCCCATTATAAACCACAGCCTTTTATAAACCAGGGCCCTTATAAACCAGAGCCAGTTATAAACTGAAGCCCGTTATAATCCAGAGACTGTTATAAACCAGAACCCTTCATAAACCAGATCACTTCATAAAACAGAGCCCTTTATAAACACAAGCCCTTAATAAACCAGATCCCTTCATAAACCACAGCCTTTTATAAACCGCCCTTTATATACCAGAGCCCTTTATAAACCAGAGCCCTTTATAAACTAGAGCCAATTATAAAACAGATTGATTATAAACCAGAGCCCTTTATAAACCCTAGCCCTTAATAAACCTAATCCCTTCATAAACCAGAGCCATTTATAAACCTGGGCCCATTATAAACCACAGCGTTTTATATACCAGGGCCCTTATAAACCAGAGCCCGTTATAAACCAGAGCTCGTTATAAACCAGAGCCATTCATGAAACAGAGCCCTTCATAAACCAGAGCACATTATAAACCAGGGCCTGTCATAAAGCAGAGCCCTTTATATACAGGAGCCCTGTATAAACTGGAGACTGTTATGAACCAGAGCCCTTTAAAAAGCAGTTCGCTTTATAAACCAGAGCCTTTTATAAACCAGAGCCCTTAATAAACCAGATCCCTTCATGAACCAGAGCCCTTTATAAACCAGAGCCCATTAAAAACCAGAACCTTTTATAAACCAGAGCCCTTTATAAAAGAGAGCCCGTTAGAAACAAAAACCCTTTAGAAACCAAAGCCCTTAATGCACCAGAGCCTGTTATAAACCAGAACCCTTTATAAACCAAAGCCTGTTATAAACCAGAGCCCTTTATAAACCAGAGCCTTTATAAAACAGAGCTCTTTATTCACCAGAGCCCTTTATAAACCAGAGGCCGTTATAAACCAGAGCACTTTATAAACCAGAGCTTTTTATTAACCTGAGCCCTTTATAAACCAGATTTGGTTATAAACCAGAGCTCCTTATAAAGCAGAGACCGTTATAAACCAGAGCCCTTTACAAACCAGAGCCCTTTATAAACCAAACCCAGTTATAAACCAGAACCTGATATAAACCAGAGCCCTTTATAAACCAAAGCCTGTTATAGACCAGAGCCCTTTATAAACCAAAGCCGGTAATAAACCAGAGCCTGTTATAAACCAGTGCACTTTATAAACCAAAGCCTTTTAGAAAACAAAGCCCTTTAGAAACCAAAGCCTTTTAGAAAACAAAGCCCTTTAGAAACCAAAGCCCTTTATATACCAAAGCTGGTTATAAACCAAAGCCGGTTATAAACCAGAGCCAGTTATAAACCAGAGGCCTTTATAAGCCAGAGCCCATTAAAAACCAGAGGCCATTATAAGCCAGAGCCCATTAAAAACCAGAGCCCTTTATAAACCAAAGCCCTTTAGAAACGAAAGCCCTGTAGAAACCAAAGCCGGTTATAAACCAGAGGCCGTTATAAACCAAAACCCTTTATAAGCCAAAGCCAGTTATAAACCAGAGCCGGTTATAAACTAGAGCCTTTATAAACCAGAGCCCTTTATAAACAAGTGTCCTTTATAAAACAAAGACCTTTAGAAACCAAAGCCCTTTAGAAACCAAAGCCCTGTAGAAACCAAAGCCCTTTATAGACCAGAGCCCTTTATAAACAAAAGCAGGTTATAAACCAGAGCCTGTTATAAGCCAGAGCCCTTTATAAACCAGAGCCCTTTATAAACCAAAGCCGGTTATAAACCAGAGGCTGTTATAAACCAGAGCCCGTTATAAACCAAAGCCGGTTATAAACCAGAGCCTGTTATAAACCAGAGCCCTTTATAAATCAAAGCCCGTTCTAAACCAGAGCCCTTTATAAACCAGAGCCCTTTATGAACCAGAGACCATTAAAAACCAGAACCCTTTATAAACCAGAGCCCATTATAAACCAAAGCCCTTTAGAAACAAAAGCCCTTTAGAAACCAAAGCCCTTAATGCACCAGAGCCTGTTATAAACCAGAGCCCTTTATAAACCAAAGCCCTGTATAAACCAAAGCCGTTTATAAACCAGAGCCCGTTATAAACCAGAGCCCATTATAAACCAGAGCCCTTTAGAAACCAGTGCCCTTTATAAACCAAAGCCGGTTATAAACCAGAGCCTGATATAAACCAGAGCCCGTTATGAACCAAAGCGGGTTATAAGCCAGAGCCTGTTATAAACCAGAACCCTTTATAAACCAAAGCCTGTTATAAACCAGAGCCCTTTATAAACCAGAGCCTTTATAAACCAGAGCTCTTTATTCACCAGAGCCCTTTATAAACCACAGGCCGTTATAAACCAGAGCACTTTATAAACCAGAGCTCTTTATTAACCTGAGCCCTTTATAAACCAGATTTGGTTATAAACCAGAGCTCCTTATAAACCAAAGCCCATAATGAACCAGAGCCCGTTATAAACCAGAGCCCTTTATAAAGCAGAGCCCGTTATAAACCAGAGCCCTTTATAAACCAAACCCAGTTATAAACCAGAACCTGATATAAACCAGAGCCCTTTATAAACCAAAGCCTGTTATAAACCAGATCCCTTTATAAACCAAAGCCGGTTATAAACCAGAGCCTATTATAAACCAGTGCACTTTATAAACCAAAGCCTTTTAGAAAACAAAGCCCTTTAGAAACCAAAGCCCTTTATATACCAGAGCTGGTTATGAACCAAAGCGGGTTATAAACCAGAGCCTGTTATAAACCAGAGCCCTTTATAAATCAAAGCCCGTTCTAAACCAGAGCCCTTTATAAACCAGAACCCTTTTAGAAAACAAAGCCCTTTAGAAACCAAAGCCCTTTATATACCAAAGCTGGTTATAAACCAAAGCCGGTTATAAACCAGAGCCAGTTATAAACCAGAGGCCTTTATAAGCCAGAGCCCATTAAAAACCAGAGGCCATTATAAGCCAGAGCCCATTAAAAACCAGAGCCCTTTATAAACCAAAGCCCTTTAGAAACGAAAGCCCTGTAGAAACCAAAGCCGGTTATAAACCAGAGGCCGTTATAAACCAAAACCCTTTATAAGCCAAAGCCAGTTATAAACCAGAGCCGGTTATAAACTAGAGCCTTTATAAACCAGAGCCCTTTATAAACAAGAGTCCTTTATAAAACAAAGACCTTTAGAAACCAAAGCCCTTTAGAAACCAAAGCCCTGTAGAAACCAAAGCCCTATAAACCAGAGCCCGTTATAAACCAAAGCCCTTTATTAACCAAAGCCGGTTATAAACCAGAGCCTGTTATAAACCAGAGCACTTTATAAACCAGAGCCCTTTATAAACCAAAGCCTTTTAGAAAACAAGAGCCCTTTATAAACGAGAGCTCTTTATTAACATGAGCCTGTTATAAACTAGAGCCCTTTATAAACCACAGCCGTTTATAAACAAGAGCCCTTTAGAAACCAAAGACCTTTATAAACCAAAGCCGGTTATAAACCAGAACCCTTTATATACCAAAGCCGGTTATAAACCAAAGCCGGTTATAAACCAGAGCCTGTTATAAACCAGAGGGCTTTATAAGCCAGAGCCCATTAAAAACCAGAGCCCTTTATAAACCAAAGCCCATCATAAAACAGAGCCTGTTATAAACCAGAGCCCTTTATAAACCAAAGCCCTTTAGAAACCAAAGCCCTGTAGAAACCAAAGCCCTTCATATACCATAGCCTGTTATAAACCAGACCCCTTTATAAACAATGCCGGTTATAAACCAGAGGCCGTTATAAACCAAAGCCCTTTATAAACCAGAGCCGGTTATAAACCAGAGCCCTTTATAAAGCAGAGCCCGTTATAAACCAGAGCCTTTTATAAACTAGAGCCCTTTTTAAAACAAAGCCAGATATATACCAGAGCCTGTTATAAACCAAAGCCCTTTATAAACAAAAGCCCATCATAAACCAGAGCCTGTTATAAACCAGAGCCCTTTATAAACCAAACCCAGTTATAAACCAGAGCCTGATATAAACCAGAGCCCTTTATAAACCAAAGCCTGTTATAAACCAGAGCCCTTTATAAACCAAAGCCTTTTAGAAAACAAAGCCCTTTAGAAACCAAAGCCCTTTATATACCAGTGCCTGTTATAAACCAGAGCCCGTTATAAACCAAAGCCCTTTATAAACCAAAGCCGGTTATAAACCAGAGCCCGTTATAAACCAGAGCACTTTATAAACCAGAGCCCTTTATAAACCAAAGCCGGTTATAAACCAGAGCCCGTTATAAACCAGAGCCCGTTATGAACCAAAGCGGGTTATAAACCAGAGCCTGGTATAAACCAGAGCCCTTTATAAACCAAGGCCCGTTATAAACCAGAGCCCTTTATAAAGTAGAGCCTTTATAAACCAGAGCTCTTTATTCACAAGAGCCCTTTATAAACCAGAGCCCGTTATAAACAAGAGCCCTTTATAAACGAGAGCTCTTTATTAACCAGAGCCTGTTATAAACTAGAGCCCTTTATAAACCACAGCCCTTTATAAACAAGAGCCCTTTAGAAACCAAAGCCCTTTAGAAACCAAAGCCCTTTATAAACCAACGCCGGTTATGAACCAGAACCCTTTATAAACCAAAGCCGGTTATAAACCAGAGCCTGTTATAAACCAGTGTCCTTTATAAACCAAAGCCTTTTAGAAACCAAAGCCCTTTAGAAACCAAAGCCCTTTATATACCAAAGCCCTTTAGAAACCAAAGCCCTGTAGAAACCAAAGCCCTTCATATAACAGAGCCTGTTATAAACCAGAGCCCTTTATAAACAACGCCGGTTATAAACCAGAGGCCGTTATAAACCAAAACCCTTTATAAACCGAAGCCGGTTATAAACCAGAGCCGGTTATAAACCAGAGCCTGTTATAAACCAGTGTCCTTTATAAGCCAGAGACCATTAAAAACCAGAGCCCTTTATAAACCAAAGCCCTTTAGAAACCAAAGCCCTTTAGAAACCAAAGCCCTGTAGCAACCAAAGCCCTTCATATACCAGAGCCTGTTATAAACCAGAGCCCTTTATAAACAACGCCGGTTATAAACCAGAGCCGGTTATAAATCAGAGCTCTTTATTAACAAGAGACCTTTATAAACCAGAGCCAGTTATACACCAGAGGTCTTTATAAACCAAAGCCCAATATGAACCAGAGCCCATTATAAACCAGAGCCCTTTATAAAGCAGAGCCCGTTATAAACCAGAGCCTTTTATAAACTAGAGCCCTTTATAAACCAAAGCCCATCATAAACCAGAGCCTGTTATAAACCAGAGCCCTTTATAAACCAAACCTAGTTATAAACCAGAGCCTGATATAAACCAGAGCCCTTTATAAACCAAAACCTGTTATAAACCAGAGCCCTTTATAAACCGAAGCCGGTTATAAACCAGAGCCCGTTATAAACCAGAGCCCTTTATTAACCAAACCCAGTTATAAACCAGAGCCCTTTATAAACCAAAGCCCCTTATGCACCAGAGCCTGTTATAAACCAGAGCCCTTTATAAACCAGAGCACTTTATAAACCAGAGCCTTTATAAACCAGAGCTATTTATTCGCCAGAGCTCTTTATAAAGCAGGGCCCGTTATGAACCAGACCCTTTTATAAACTAGAGCCCTTTTTAAACCAAATCCAGTTATATACTGTTAAGGAAGAAAATATTCTAAAATAGTTAACTTTGGAAAAAGGTTGGCTTCTCTTCCTTTCCCAGGTTCTTCTTGGCGAGCTGCGTGTGGCCACAAGGAAAACCAGCAATGCGTGTTGACGTCACAGAATTACAGGGTTTAATCCAATATAAGACAATGCACAAACTTAGAAATAAGACAATGCACAAACTTACACCAGAAACTGCAGAACAACGGAGACATACATTCAATTACCTGACATAAATGGAGAGAAGGAAAAAAAGCAAAGACGTACAAAGACATCTTTGGAGAGTTGCAAGAGCAAATCTGATTTGTTACTTCTATGAAGAAAGCTTTATCCTCTTGTATTTAATTTATTCAAATAAGGCTGGCTTTTGCTCCTCCAACCAGGAGCTATCTTGGACACTCAGAAAAACTTAGAGCTTCCCCTAATTCATGGCCTGACCTCCAGGAATCCTATGGTCTTCTGGCTAAAGAAAACATAAGATAAGACCTCACAGAATAGCTGTTGGAATGCTGGGGCCTCTTTCCTGCCATAAATTCTCAGGAACAAACTTAAATTCAGTCCTTTGGTTCAAGGAAAGGTTATCTTCACAAACTTGTGCAAAATTAAGAAATATGTTGAAAATGAGAGTGTTCAACATACCTTTTACACATGCCATAAGATTAACTGTATTAAAAACTAAAAATAATCATTTTTCTTCAACGGTCCCTCTTTTGAGGTCTGAGACACACAGACCTCACAAATAAATTAAGCCTTCTAATAGAGGAACCAAAAACTATTTAGTATATTAAAAAACTAAAACATTAGCCTAATTATATAACAGCCCCTGTTTTAAACAGAACCTGCTAGCTCCACTGCCAGGTCATGTGTCTGAAGCTGAACTCCATTATCTGAACTTATCAAATGTATCTTGCGCTAACCAACAATTTAATACTCACCTGATGAACCACAAAATTTTAACCAGTAAAAACTAAAACTGAAAATACATTTCACTTATCAAACATTAAAAAAATAATAAAACTCAGTTATGTAAATAGAAGAAAAAACACAACAGAAATATCAGCCCAAGTATAAAATTAGAAAACCAGAGTAAGATATCTCGAAATTACTAAAACATGCCCAGGAAACTTAAAAGACAATACTCGCCACAAAAATTACAATTTGTCAATACAAAACAATAACAACATCAAAAAAGAAAATAAATCATAAACACATAAAAATTACAAAATACCTTTTTTTTTTTCACATGATTCAATAATAAGAACTTAGAATTCGTCTCTATGCTCCTTCAATAGTCCTCCAAAAATGAATATGAATTCTTCGTCAGGAAACGATCCAAAAATACGCGCAAAAAGAAACGAATGTTCTTTAAGAGGTCGCAAAAAACGAAAACACGCAATAAAGAGAAGATAAGTTTATGATGATCTTGTAGCCTGATCCTTCACGTATTCCTCCTCGGTTGTAGACCTCAGGTTTCCACCTGAGTGTCCGTTGCTCACTGAAAATTGGAGTATTATGCCAATATAACAGTGAGTTTAATGAGAGGGTGTAATCTCCTTTTCTCAATGGAAGGACACCGGAACAGGATCATTGTGCCTGTCCGGGCCTTTTAAGCCTTGTAATTCAGGAAAAATGAAGTGGTCTTGGCAGGAATCCCTGCTACACTTCCACCTGGAACTGCAGATCCTCCTCCGCGTTGGGATGTGCCTGCAGATGGGCCTGCAGGTTGAGACTGTAGATTCTCCTGTACGCCTTGTAGCGTGCGTTGTGGCTCCTCAGCTGCTATGCACTGACTCCAATGGAACCCGGTGTCTCCTTTTCCTTTGCAGACGGACAGCATGAAACATCCTCTCCATGACTCGGTATGGTCCGGTGAAGCGAGGTTCAGACCACTTTCTTTTGATGACCTTCAGGCGCACCCAGTCGAGCCTGGACGTTCCTGTGTCGTCTGGTATTTTGTAAATTCCGCTGCCAGAACCTGTAACTCATTGAAGAAATCTTTATGAGATAAATGTGCAAGCTTACCTTTCCATCCTGGAATGCGGGTAGCAGTTCCTGGAAACATCCATCTTGTCTGGAGCTCATATGGAGAGAACCCTGTTGATTGGTTAATGATTGATCCGACACTTTATGACAGCTTTGCTGTCTTCCTTTTGTATTATAAATCTTCTACTTTAAAGCTGTATTTTATCAATCCTTTGACCCTCTTTTTATATAAGGCCTACATGAGAAATAAATGTTTCCTATCATGTTGAACCCAAAACGTAACTGTATTTTAGAAGCAGTTCCATAATTGTTAATTTGTAAATCTCCAATTTAGACCAATTTAATTTCAATCATCATATTTTCTATTTTTTTAAAACCTTAAAGAATGATCAGCCTGTTTTACATGAGTAAAGTTAATCTTGTCACTAAATATCAAAAATTACCTACTTTATTCCAATCATAGTTTTAAATCCCAAAAATTTCAACCATTTTTACCTTTGATCCATTTATTCTTTTGAAAACCTATTTATACAATATTTAATTGAATAATGTATTACCCTTTTTATATTGTTTATCAATTATCAATGCCTTTTCAGTTTTGGGGAGAGATTCGATACAGCTAAATTTATTAAATGATGTAAATCTTTAGTTTAGACCTTCCTGGATGTCTTAGTTAAACAACTTATTTTAAATCATATGAATAGAGATGCAACAATCCAATCATCACCTTCCTTAGTTTAAGAAACACTGTTTTATGTAAATTTTTTGATAGGCAATATTTAGTTTAGTATATTCAATTTATAAATTTTACTTATTTCATATCCAAATAGTTAGCTCATATTTAATGCTTCTAATACACCGTAAAACATTTAATGTATTTTGATTTAACTTCAATAACCTCTTTTTCCGAAAAGTAAAGAGAGATCCAAACTAAAAATTTGCTTATTAGATCAATTCCATTTCTTCCATATACCAGAGCCCTTTAGAAACCAGAACCCTTTAGAAACCAAAGTCGGTTATAAACCAGAGCCTGTTATAAACCAGAGCTCTTTATTAACAAGAGCCCTTTATAAACATGAGCCGGTTATAAACCAGAGTGTCAGGATCCGGGACTTTGCCCACCAGAGGGCGCCGTGGATCCAAGCCTGGGCAGCTTGGACTCAGCTTGATCAGCTGTTTGATATCTGCTGATTAAGGAAGCTCCCTATATAAGCTGTGTGTGAATTTCTCTCTGTGCTGGATCGTGTGTCTTACCTGTGCCACCATGCCTGTCTGAATCTGCAACCTGTCAGTCTGTCAACTGGTTCCAATTAAATACTGGACTTTTAATCCTCCCTCTGTGTCTGTGAGTCTGCATATGGGCTAGTAAAACCATTGCATCATGACAGAACGATCCAGCCAACAGACTAGCCCCGCAGACTCCTTCTACGCGCTCCTGGAGAGCCCGCTCTGTGCCGTCTAGGAGACCCCTGAGCCCGCTCTGTGCCGTCTGGGAGACCCCTGAGCCCGATCTGTGCCGTCTGAGAGACCCCTGAGCCTGCTCTGCGCCTTCCAGAGACTCCGGAGGTGGAGCCACAATCGGTGGATCCCTCTGTTCCTGAGGTGGAGCCACAGTCGGTGGCTTCCTCTGTTCCTGAGGTGGAGCCACAATCGGTGGATCCCTCTGTTCCTGAGGTGGAGCCGCAGTTGGCGGCTTCCTCTGCTCTAGATGTGGAGCCGTAGTGGGCGGACCTGTTGCTGAGCAGCGGGAGCGGAGATGGCGTCCTTCCCGGGGCTTCTTGCTGAAGCGGAGACAGAGTTTCTACCGGTGCTTCCTGCTGAAACGGAGGTGACGCCCTCCTCCAAGGCCCCTGCAGCTTTTGAGACTCTGCTCTGCTGCCGGTTTCATGGCCGGCCACCTGAGACTCTTCCTGGCATCCCTGGTTCGCCCTTCGCCCTCCATGGGCGAGTTGTTTCTTTTTTTTCTTTGAGGCGTCTGGAATCCGCCCTTGAGGGGGGGGTACTGTCAGGATCCGGGACTTTGCCCACCAGAGGGCGCCATGGATCCAAGCCTGGGGAGCTTGGACTCAGCTTGATCAGCTGTTTGATATCTGCTGATTAAGGAAGCTCCCTATATAAGCTGTGTGTGAATTTCTCTCTGTGCTGGATCGTGTGTCTTACCTGTGCCACCATGCCTGTCTGAAACTGCAACCTGTCAGTCTGTCAACTGGTTCCAATTAAATACTGGACTTTTAATCCTCCCTCTGTGTCTGTGAGTCTGCATATGGCCTAGTAAAACCATCGCATCATGACACAGAGGTCTTTATAAACCAAAGCCCAATATGAAACCCTTAATAAACTAGAGCCGATAATAAACCAGAGCTCTTTATAAACCAAAGCCCATAATGAACCAGAGAAAGTTATAAACCAGAGCCCGTTATAAACCAGAGCCATTTATAAACCAGAGCCCTTAATTCACAAGAGCCCTTTATAAACCAGAGCCCGTTATAAACAAGAGCCCTTTATAAATGAGAGCTCTTTATTAACCAGAACCCTTTATAAACTAGAGCAGGTAATAAACCAGAGCTCTTTATAAACCAAAGCCCATAATGAACCAAAGCGGGTTATAAACAAGAGCCTGTTATAAACCAGAGCCCTTTATAAACCAAAGCCTTTATAAACCAGAGCCCTTTATAAACTAGAGCCTTTATAAACAAGAGCCCTTTATAAACCAAAGCCCTTTAGAAACCAAAGCCCTTTATAAACCAAAGCCGGTTATGAACCAGAGCCTGTTATAAACCAGAGGCCTTTATAAACCAAAGCCCATTATAAGCCAGAGACCTTTAAAAACTAGAGCCCTTTATAAACCAGAACCCTTTATAAACCAGAACCTTTTAAAAACCAGAGCCCGTTATAAACCAGAGCCCTTTATAAACCAGAGCCCTTTATAAACAAGAGCCCTTTATAAACCAAAGCCCTTTAGAAACCAAAGCCCTGTAGAAACCAAAGCCCTTTATAGACCAGAGCCCTTTATAAACCAAAGCAGGTTATAAACCAGAGCTTGTTATAAACCAGAGCCCTTTATAAACCAGAGCCCTTTATGAACCAAAGCCAGTTATAAACCAGAGGCTGTTATAAACCAGAGCCCGTTATAAACCAAAGCCGGTTATAAACCAGAGCCTGTTATAAACCAGAGCCCTTTATAAATCAAAGCCCGTTCTAAACCAGAGCCCTTTATAAACCAGAGCCCGTTATAAACCAGAGCCCGTTACGAACCAAAGCGGGTTATAAAGCAGAGCCTGGTATAAACCAGAGCCCTTTATAAACCAAAGCCCGTTATAAACCAGAGCCCTTTACAAACCAGAGCCTTTATAAACCTGAGCTCTTTATTCACCAGAGCCCTTTATAAACCAGAGCCCGTTATAAACCAGAGCCCTTTATAAACGAGAGCTCTTTATTAACCAGAACCCTTTATAAACCAGAGCCGGTTATAAACCAGAGCTCTTTATAAACCAAAGCCCATAATGAACCAGAGAAAGTTATAAACCAGAGCCCGTTATAAACCAGAGCCCGTTATAAACCAGAGCCTTTTATAAAACAGAGCCCTTTTTAAACCAAAGCCAGTTATATACCAGAGCCTGTTATAAACTAAAGCCCTTTATAAACATATGCCCATCATAAAACAGAGCCTGTTATAAACCAGAGCCTTTTATAAACCAAACCCAGTTATAAACCAGAGCCTGATATAAACCAAAGCCCTTTATAAACAAAAGCCTGTTATAAACCAGAGCCCTTTATAAACCAAAGCCGTTTATAAACCAGAGCCTGTTATAAACCAGAGCCCTTTATAAACCAAAGCCTTTTAGGAAACAAAGCCCTTTAGAAACCAGAGCCCTTTATAAACCAAACCCAGTTATAAACCAGAGCTTGATATAAAGTAGAGCCCTTTATAAACCAAAGCCTGTTATAAACCAGAGCCCTTTATAAACCAAAGCCTTTTAGAAAACAAAGCCCTTTAGGAACCAAAGCCCTTTATATACCAGTGCCTGTTATAAACCACAGCCCGTTATGAACCAAAGCGGGTTATAAACGAGAGCCCTTTATAAACCAAAGCCTTTTAGAAAACAAAGCCCTTTAGGAACCAAAGCCCTTTATAAAGAGAGCTCTTTATTAACCAGAACCCTTAATAAACTAGAGCCGGTAATAAACCAGAGCTCTTTATAAACCAAAGCCCATAATCAACCAGAGAAAGTTATAAACCAGAGCCCGTTATAACCCAGAGCCATTTTTAAACCAGAGCCCTTAATTCACAAGAGCCCTTTATAAACCAGAGCCCTTTATAAACAAGAGCCCTTTATAAACGAGAGCTCTTTATTAACCAGAACCCTTTATAAACCAGAGCCCTTTATAAACCAAAGCCTTTATAAACCAGAGCCCTTTATAAACTAGAGCCTTTATAAAAAAGAGCTCTTTATTCACAAGAGCCCTTTATAATCCAGAGCCAGTTATAAACAAGAGCCTTTTATAAACGAGAGCTCTTTCTTAAACAGAGCCCGTTATAAACCAGAGCCCTTTATAAACCAGAGCCCTTTATAAACAAGAGCCCTTTATAAACCAAAGCCCATTAGAAACCAAAGCCCTTTATAAACCAAAGCCGGTTAAGAACCAGAGCCTGTTATAAACCAGAGGCCTTTATAAACCAAAGCCCGTTATAAGCCAGAGACCTTTAAAAACCAGAGCCCTTTATAAACCAGAACCCTTTATAAACCAGAACCTTTTAAAAACCAGAGCCCGTTATAAACCAGAGCCCTTTATAAACCAGAGCCCTTTATAAACAAGAGCCCTTTATAAACCAAAACCCTTTAGAAACCAAAGCCCTTTAGAAACCAAAGCCCTGTAGAAACCAAAGCCCTTTATAGACCAGAGCCCTTTATAAACCAAAGCATGTTATAAACCAGAGCTTGTTATAAACCAGAGCCCTTTATAAACCAGAGCCCTTTATAAACCAAAGCCGGTTATAAACCCGAGGCTCTTATAAACCAGAGCCCGTTATAAACCAAAGCCGGTTATAAACCAGAGCCTGTTATAAACCAGAGCCCTTTATAAATCAAAGCCCGTTCTAAACCAGAGCCCTTTATAAACCAGAGCCCTTTATAAACCAAAGCCCATCATAAGCCAGAGACCGTTATGAACCAAAGCAGGTTATAAAGCAGAGCCTGGTATAAACCATAGCCCTTTATAAACCAAAGCCCGTTATAAACCAGAGCCCTTTAAAAACCAGAGCCTTTATAAACCTGAGCTCTTTATTCACCAGAGCCCTTTATAAACCAGAGCCCGTTATAAACCAGAGCCCTTTATAAACGAGAGCTCTTTATTCACCAGAACCCTTTATAAACCAGAGCTGGTTATAAACCAGAGTTCTTTATAAACCAAAGCCCATAATGAACCAGAGAAAGTTATAAACCAGAGCCCTTTATAAAGCAGAGCCCGTTATAAACCAGAGCCTTTTATAAAACAGAGCCCTTTTTAAACCAAAGCCAGTTATATACCAGAGCCTGTTATAAACTAAAGCTCTTTATAAACATAAGCCCATCATAAAACAGAGCCTGTTATAAACCAGAGCCCTTTATAAACCAAACCCAGTTATAAACCAGAGCCTGATATAAACCAGAGCCCTTTATAAACCAAAGCCTGTTATAAACCAGAGCCCTTTATAAACCAAAGCCGTTTATAAACCAGAGCCTGTTATAAACTAGAGCCCTTTATAAACCAAAGCCCATTATAAACCATAGCCCATTACACTCAGAACCCTTTTTAAACCAGAGCCCATTATACAACAGAGCCCTTTATAAACCAAAGCCTTTTAGGAAACAAAGCCCTTTAGAAACCCAAGCCCTTTATATACCAAAGCCGGTTATAAACCAAAGCTGGTTATAAACCAGAGGCCTTTGTAAGCCAGAGCCCGTTAAAAACCAGAGGCCTTTATAAGCCAGAGCCTGTTAAAAACCAGACGCCTTTATAAGCCAGAGCCCATTAAAAACCAGAGCCCTTTAAAAACCAAAGCCCTTTAGAAACCAAAGCCCTGAAGAAACCAAAGCCCTGAAGAAACCAAAGCCTGTTATATACCAGAGCATGTTATAAACCAGAGCCCTTTATTCAATTCAATTCAATTCAGTTTATTTATATAGTACCAAATTCACAACACATGTCATCTCAAGGCACTTTACAGTTTAACCAGATCATACAGGCAAATTGATAAACCAGAGCCCTTTATAAACCAAAGCCGGTTATAAACCAGAGGCCGTAATAAACCAAAACCCTTTATAAACCAAAGCCGGTTATAAACCAGATCCTGTTATAAACCAGAGCCTGTTATAAACCAGAGCCCTTTAGAAACCAGAGCCCTTTATAAACCAAACCCAGTTATAAACCAGAGCTTGATATAAAGCAGAGCCCTTTATAAACCAAAGCCTGTTATAAACCAGAGCCCTTTATAAACCAAAGCCTTTTAGAAAACAAAGCCCTTTAGGAACCAAAGCCCTTTATATACCAGTGCCTGTTATAAACCACAGCCCGTTATGAACCAAAGCGGGTTATAAACGAGAGCCCTTTATAAACCAAAGCCTTTTAGAAAACAAAGCCCTTTAGGAACCAAAGCCCTTTATAAAGAGAGCTCTTTATTAACCAGAACCCTTAATAAACTAGAGCCGGTAATAAACCAGAGCTCTTTATAAACCAAAGCCCATAATCAACCAGAGAAAGTTATAAACCAGAGCCCGTTATAAACCAGAGCCATTTATAAACCAGAGCCCTTAATTCACAAGAGCCCTTTATAAACCAGAGCCCTTTATAAACAAGAGCCCTTTATAAACGAGAGCTCTTTATTAACCAGAACCCTTTATAAACTAGAGCCGGTAATAAACCAGAGTTCTTTATAAACCAAAGCCCATAATGAACAAAAGCGGGTTATAAACAAGAGCCTGTTATAAACCAGAGCCCTTTATAAACCAAAGCCTTTATAAACCAGAGCCCTTTATAAACTAGAGCCTTTATAAAAAAGAGCTCTTTATTCACAAGAGCCCTTTATAAACCAAAGCCGTTTATAAACCAGAGCCTGTTATAAACTAGAGCCCTTTATAAACCAAAGCCCATTATAAACCATAGCCCATTACACTCAGAACCCTTTTTAAACCAGAGCCCATTATACAACAGAGCCCTTTATAAACCAAAGCCTTTTAGGAAACAAAGCCCTTTAGAAACCCAAGCCCTTTATATACCAAAGCCGGTTATAAACCAAAGCTGGTTATAAACCAGAGGCCTTTGTAAGCCAGAGCCCGTTAAAAACCAGAGGCCTTTATAAGCCAGAGCCTGTTAAAAACCAGACGCCTTTATAAGCCAGAGCCCATTAAAAACCAGAGCCCTTTAAAAACCAAAGCCCTTTAGAAACCAAAGCCCTGAAGAAACCAAAGCCCTGAAGAAACCAAAGCCTGTTATATACCAGAGCTTGTTATAAACCAGAGCCCTTTATTCAATTCAATTCAATTCAGTTTATTTATATAGCACCAAATTCACAACACATGTCATCTCAAGGCACTTTACAGTTCAACCAGATCATACAGGCAAATTGATAAACCAGAGCCCTTTATAAACCAAAGCCGGTTATAAACCAGAGGCCGTTATAAACCAAAACCCTTTATAAACCAAAGCCGGTTATAAACCAGATCCTGTTATAAACCAGAGCCTGTTATAAACCAGAGCCCTTTAGAAACCAGAGCCCTTTAGAAACCAAAGCCCTTTAGAAACCAAAGCCGGTTTTAAACCAGAGCCTGATATAAACCAGAGGCCTTTACAAACCAAAGCCCGTTATAAGCCAGAGCCCATTACAAACCAAAGCCTGTTATAAACCAGAGACCTTTATAAACCAGAGCCCTTTTTAAACCAGAGCCCTTTATAAACTAGAGCCTTTATAAAAAATAGCTCTTTATTCACAAAGCCCTTTAGAAACCAAGGCCTTTAGAAACCAAAGCCCTTTATATACCACAGCTGGTTATAAACAACAGCCTGTTATAAAGCAGAGCACTTTATACACCAAAGCCTGTTATAAAGCAGAGCTCGTTATAAACCAAAGTTGGTAATAAACCAGAGCCTTTTATAAACCATAGCCCGTTAAAAACCAAAGCCGGTTATAAACCAGAGCCTGTTATAAACTAGAGCCCTTTATAAACCAAAGACCGTTATAAACCAGAGCCCTTTATAAACCGGAACCCTTTATAAACAAGAGCCCGTTATAAAGCAGAGCCCTTTAGAAACCAGAGCCCTTTAGAAACCAGAGCCCTTCATAAACCAAATCCCTTTAGAAACCAAAGCCCCTTTTAAACGAGAGCTCTTTATTAACCAGAGCTCTTTATAAACCAGAGCCGGGTATAAACCAGAGCTCTTTATAAACCAAAGCCCGTTATGAAACAGAGCCCGTTATACACCAGAGCCCTTTAAAACCAGAGCCTGTTATAAACCAGAACCCTTTATAAACCAGAGCTCTTTATAAACCAAAGCCCTTTATAAACCAGAGCCGGTTATAATCCAGAGCCCGTTCTAAACCAGAGCCCTTTATAAACCAGAGCCTGTTATAAACCAGAGCCCGTTATAAACCAGAGCCCTTTATAATCCAGAGCCCTTTATAAACCAAAGCCGGTTATAAACCAGAGCCCGTTATAAACCAGAGCACTTTATAAACCAGAGCCCTTTATAAACCAAAGCCGGTTATAAACCAGAGCCCATTATAAACCAGAGCACTTTATAAACCTGAGCTCTTTATTCACCAGAGCCCTTTATAAACCAGAGCCCGTTATAAACCAGAGCCCTTTATAAACGAGAGCTCTCAATTAACCAGAACCCTTTATAAACCAGAGCCGGTTATAAACCAGAGCTCTTTATAAACAAAGCCAATAATGAACCAGAGAAAGTTATAAACCAGAGCCCGTTATAAACCAGAGCCCGTTATAAACCAGAGCCCTTTATAATCCAGAGACCTTTATAAACCAAAGCCGGTTATAAACCAGAGCCCGTTATAAACCAGAGCACTATATAAACCATAGCCCTTTATAAACCAAAGCCGGTTATAAACCAGAGCCCGTTATAAACCAGAGCCCTGTATAAACCAGAGCCTTTATAAACCTGAGCTCTTTATTTACCAGAGCCCTTTATTCACCAGAGCCCGTTATAAACCAGAGCCCTTTATAAACGAGATCTCTTTATTAACCAGAACCCTTTATAAACCAGAGCCTGTTCTAAACCAGAGCCCGTTAGAAACCAGAGCCTGTTATAAACCAGAGCCCTTTATAAACCAGAGCCCGTTATAAACCAGAGCACTTTATAAACCAGAGCTCTTTATGAACCAATGCCCATAAGGAACCAGAGAAAGCTATAAACCAGAGCCCTTTATAAACCAGAGCCCTCTATAAACCAAAGCTGGTTATAAACCAGAGCCCGTTATAAACCAGAGCCGGTTATGAACCAAAGCGGGTTATAAACCAGAGCCTGTTATAAACCAGAGCCCTTTATAAACCAAAGCCCGTTATAAACCAGAGCCCTTTATAACCTAGAGCCTTTATAAACCAGAGCTCTTCATCGACAAGAGCCCTTTATAAACCAGAGCCTGTTATAAACAAGAGCCCTTTATAAACAAGAGCTCTTTATTAACCAGAGCCCGTTATAAACCAGAGCCCTTTATAAACAAGAGCCCTTTATAAACCAAAGCCCTTTAGAAACCAAAGCCCTTTATAAACCAGAGCCCTTTATAAACCAAAGCCGGTTATAAACCAGAGCTGGTTATAAACCAGAGGCCTTTGTAAGCCAGAGCCCGTTAAAAACCAGAGGCCTTTATAAGCCAGAGCCTGTTAAAAACCAGACGCCTTTATAAGCCAGAGCCCATTAAAAACCAGAGCCCTTTAAAAACCAAAGCCCTTTAGAAACCAAAGCCCTGAAGAAACCAAAGCCCTGAAGAAACCAAAGCCTGTTATATACCAGAGCTTGTTATAAACCAGAGCCCTTTATTCAATTCAATTCAATTCAGTTTATTTATATAGCACCAAATTCACAACACATGTCATCTCAAGGCACTTTACAGTTCAACCAGATCATACAGGCAAATTGATAAACCAGAGCCCTTTATAAACCAAAGCCGGTTATAAACCAGAGGCCGTTATAAACCAAAACCCTTTATAAACCAAAGCCGGTTATAAACCAGATCCTGTTATAAACCAGAGCCTGTTATAAACCAGAGCCCTTTAGAAACCAGAGCCCTTTAGAAACCAAAGCCCTTTAGAAACCAAAGCCGGTTTTAAACCAGAGCCTGATATAAACCAGAGGCCTTTACAAACCAAAGCCCGTTATAAGCCAGAGCCCATTACAAACCAAAGCCTGTTATAAACCAGAGACCTTTATAAACCAGAGCCCTTTTTAAACCAGAGCCCTTTATAAACTAGAGCCTTTATAAAAAATAGCTCTTTATTCACAAAGCCCTTTAGAAACCAAGGCCTTTAGAAACCAAAGCCCTTTATATACCACAGCTGGTTATAAACAACAGCCTGTTATAAAGCAGAGCACTTTATACACCAAAGCCTGTTATAAAGCAGAGCTCGTTATAAACCAAAGTTGGTAATAAACCAGAGCCTTTTATAAACCATAGCCCGTTAAAAACCAAAGCCGGTTATAAACCAGAGCCTGTTATAAACTAGAGCCCTTTATAAACCAAAGACCGTTATAAACCAGAGCCCTTTATAAACCGGAACCCTTTATAAACAAGAGCCCGTTATAAAGCAGAGCCCTTTAGAAACCAGAGCCCTTTAGAAACCAGAGCCCTTCATAAACCAAATCCCTTTAGAAACCAAAGCCCCTTTTAAACGAGAGCTCTTTATTAACCAGAGCTCTTTATAAACCAGAGCCGGGTATAAACCAGAGCTCTTTATAAACCAAAGCCCGTTATGAAACAGAGCCCGTTATACACCAGAGCCCTTTAAAACCAGAGCCTGTTATAAACCAGAACCCTTTATAAACCAGAGCTCTTTATAAACCAAAGCCCTTTATAAACCAGAGCCGGTTATAATCCAGAGCCCGTTCTAAACCAGAGCCCTTTATAAACCAGAGCCTGTTATAAACCAGAGCCCGTTATAAACCAGAGCCCTTTATAATCCAGAGCCCTTTATAAACCAAAGCCGGTTATAAACCAGAGCCCGTTATAAACCAGAGCACTTTATAAACCAGAGCCCTTTATAAACCAAAGCCGGTTATAAACCAGAGCCCATTATAAACCAGAGCACTTTATAAACCTGAGCTCTTTATTCACCAGAGCCCTTTATAAACCAGAGCCCGTTATAAACCAGAGCCCTTTATAAACGAGAGCTCTCAATTAACCAGAACCCTTTATAAACCAGAGCCGGTTATAAACCAGAGCTCTTTATAAACAAAGCCAATAATGAACCAGAGAAAGTTATAAACCAGAGCCCGTTATAAACCAGAGCCCGTTATAAACCAGAGCCCTTTATAATCCAGAGACCTTTATAAACCAAAGCCGGTTATAAACCAGAGCCCGTTATAAACCAGAGCACTATATAAACCATAGCCCTTTATAAACCAAAGCCGGTTATAAACCAGAGCCCGTTATAAACCAGAGCCCTGTATAAACCAGAGCCTTTATAAACCTGAGCTCTTTATTTACCAGAGCCCTTTATTCACCAGAGCCCGTTATAAACCAGAGCCCTTTATAAACGAGATCTCTTTATTAACCAGAACCCTTTATAAACCAGAGCCTGTTCTAAACCAGAGCCCGTTAGAAACCAGAGCCTGTTATAAACCAGAGCCCTTTATAAACCAGAGCCCGTTATAAACCAGAGCACTTTATAAACCAGAGCTCTTTATGAACCAATGCCCATAAGGAACCAGAGAAAGCTATAAACCAGAGCCCTTTATAAACCAGAGCCCTCTATAAACCAAAGCTGGTTATAAACCAGAGCCCGTTATAAACCAGAGCCGGTTATGAACCAAAGCGGGTTATAAACCAGAGCCTGTTATAAACCAGAGCCCTTTATAAACCAAAGCCCGTTATAAACCAGAGCCCTTTATAACCTAGAGCCTTTATAAACCAGAGCTCTTCATCGACAAGAGCCCTTTATAAACCAGAGCCTGTTATAAACAAGAGCCCTTTATAAACAAGAGCTCTTTATTAACCAGAGCCCGTTATAAACCAGAGCCCTTTATAAACAAGAGCCCTTTATAAACCAAAGCCCTTTAGAAACCAAAGCCCTTTATAAACCAGAGCCCTTTATAAACCAAAGCCGGTTATAAACCAGAGCCTGTTATAAACCAGAGCCCTTTATAAACCAAAGATCGTTATAAACCAGAGACCTTTATAAACCAGAACCCTTTATAAACCCGAACCCGTTGTAAAGCAGAGCCCTTTAGAAACCAGAGCCCTTTAGAAACCAGAGCCCTTCATAAACCAAAGCCCTTTAGAAACCAAAGCCCTTTATAAACCAGAGCTCTTTATAAACCAAAGCCCTTTATAAACCAGAGCCGGTTATAATCCAGAGCCCATTCTAAACCAGAGCCCTTTATAAACCAGAGCCCTTTATAAACCAGAGCCCGTTATAAACCAGACACCGTTATAAACCAGAGCCCGTTATAAACTAGACACCTTTATAAACCGGAGCCCGTTATAAATCAGAGCCCTTTATAAACCAGAGCTCTTTATTAACCAGAGCCCTTTATAAACCAGAGCCGGTTATAAACCACAGCTTATTATAAACCAAAGTACGTTATGAAACAGAGCCCGTTATAAACCAGAGCCCTTTATGTTGGCATCCAGAGGTTTGCCCTCCAGAGGGTGACGTGGATCCCTTTCTGTGGGCTTCTGTTACTGTTGGGATCCAGGGGTTTGCCCTCCAGTGGGCGATGTGGATCCCTTGTTGTGGGCTTCTGTTTATATGTTGGGATCCGGAGGCTTGCCCACCAGAGGGCGCCGTGGATCCTTTCCTGGGAGCTGGTGCTCAGCGCTCACAGCTGATCCCCATCAGCTCATGATCAAGCTCTCCCTTTATAAGCTGGGTGAGAGCTCCACTCTGAGCCGGACTGTTTTTGACCCTGTTGTGGTTAGCAAGCCTAAGCCAGCCTGCCTGCCAGAACCTGAACCAGAACCTGTAAACCTGGACCTGAACCTAACCTGCTTTGTCCTCTCTGCCTCCCAGGTAGAACCCAGTCTGTTTCAATAAACTATTGGACTTTTATCCTGCCTCTGAGTCTGTGAGTTCTGCATCTGGGCTAGTAAAACCTACCTGATCATGACACTTTATAAACCAGAGCCCGTTATAAACCAGAGCCCTTTATAAACCAGAGCCTTTATAAACCAGAGCTCTTTATTCACCAGAGCCCTTTATTCACCAGAGCCCTTTATAAACCAGAGCCCTTTATAAACGAGAGCTCAACCTGGTGACAGCGGAGACGGAGATGGACTGTCGCAGTGTGCAACAGACACCACTGAACCAGCCAATCTCGACTGAACGACAAGAAGTCCCGATCCTGAGACCTGACTACAGAAGACCAAAGACCAAGAAGCTCCTGGCCAGACGACGTGTGATGACAGCATCACAGGAGGGATCCATCTCCAAACAATTAGATAAGTACAACACAAGCAATGACAATCCAGACAAGCACATGCCACTATTTCTGCCAGCCAAAATAGAACGTGCTAGTTTTAGCAAAGGTTCAAACAGTCCAATATTTGTCCATAAAATACGCATGATTAGACAAGCAGAATTAAAATGGATATGGAAAGCTGGGATAGTTGATACTGAGGCCGTCGTCGACTCTAACACTCTTTTTGAAGCATTGTGTGGGAGACGACAGGAAGAAGACAGAGAAGTAAGGACAGCAGGTCCCTGTAAAATCACGTTTTATATAACGGACATTAGTTTTGATATAGTAGTAAAAATAGAACCCAGGTTAGCATATGAAAACACTTATACTTATAACATGTTAATGACTAACCCTAATACAAACGCAAAGGTACAAGGAGAAGGTGAGCAGATAAGGAGAGACTATGACCTATCAAAAAGAAACTTCATCATTTTTAGCTTGTTGCCTGGCATTAACAGACGCCAATGTGTGGTTCATTTGCATTCCCTGATGAAAAGTGACAGGATGAAAAAGGTATAAACTGTAACCTAGGGGTTAGAAAGACGAATTGTGGTGTGTTTGTTGAAGCAGATGCGATAGCTTTCCTTATAGGGAAGGAATATGAGTTAAGAGTAGAATCAACAGATGGTGAGAGAATAGAGTCCAGTCTTCTATGGGCAATCCCGGAAGATGAGACTTTTCCAGAGAACGATACATGCTCTCCAAATCTTCCTCCAGAGGGTGACATTTCTATGACAACACCAGGACATGGAGATCAAGTAGGACGTAGAGATGCAGACCTTCCAAAATTAGAACAGCTCCCGATTTCTAGTGAAGTGCATAATAAGGGCCCATCATCCCGAATTCCCACTAAAATAGATGACCCTCCACCCACACAAGAGACACCTACCACAGCTAGTGCGATGACCACAACCTTTAAAACAACGCCTTCCCCAAATAAGGAAGGGAGGAATGCTAATGATAATATAGATAAGCAGACAGAAGTAGATCATCAATCATCACGCATCTCAGCAGATGATGTCAAACAGGAAGAAGGCGATGCCAAAACATCCCAAAATAATAACCAACCAAATAATGTAGACGACCAACTACCATTAAATCAGGAGACTGTAGTTATGACACCGCCACCTGTAGAAGAAGGAACAACCAGAAAGGTTGGGGGATCAAACAAGTTTGGTTGTTCTGAAAATCAGGGCTGTCGCAATTATCAGGGAGACCTTGATACATTTTATAATGCACGCCATACAAATATTGCTACCCCAAGATCTATGAATAGATTACATGACATTAGATGGTATGGGTTTAGACCAAGAGGTGATGCTCTATGGCAAAGGGCAGTTCAGAATACATGGTATAATTGGTTATGGTATACGGCTAAGGAATTAACAGCAAATGATTGTTTAATCTGTTCCGGTGCTCCTGGAGGAGCCCCGATTGTTATTCCAGAAAAATACAATTCTGTAGAATGTGCAGAGGTGCAAAGAAGTAAATGTCAAAAAGGTGAGTTTACTCCCGGAAATGATGTTGTGTCATTCTTTAAATTGCCTATGTGCGGGATAAGTTGCAGACTATTGTATGGTTCACGAAACTCTCATCGATACTTGGAAAACTGGGAGGGACACAGATTTGAGTCTTTGTGTGCTGAATTTAACCTCAGCACCACACAAGGTGCCCCACCTACAAATTATGAAATTGATTATAGTGCAGAATACGAATGTTTCGCCAGTGGAGGTTTTGCAGACAATGGAGGAATCAATGTAGGTAATACTACAGTGAAATGCAATACAACATGGGTGGTGTCATGGTTTAAACATGCAAATGTAACTCCTGTTTTTGTAGAAAAACCCATATGGTATGAAAACTTTGACTTTGCGGAACAACAATGTGAAAATATAACTATGACGATCCCAACTTTATTTTTCTTAGGAGATCAAACATACCCAGTAGCAGACAGTTACTGGATGTGCGGTGAAGATATTCTGGTAAACACCTTACCCCTTAAAGTGGGTTGGACTCTGTGCCTTAGTTAGAATGAAAGTACCCATTACCCTAGTGTATGAAGGAGTTAAAGACTTAATTTGGTTAGAGAGCAACAAAACAAAATCTCGCAGAAGTATACGGAATTACGGACTTAATGAAGAGGTTTATCTGGATTTAATTGGACAGCCTAGAGGTATCCCAAATGAATTTAAAGCACAACATGAGGTCCTTGCAGGACTAGAATCCATTGTGCCTTGGGTTGCAATTAATAAAAACGTTTAAATGATAAACTATGTTTACTATAATCAACAAAGAATGGTTAACTTCACAGTGGAAGGATTTATGGCCTTAGGTGACCAATTACATGAGACCAGTAGAATGGCAATTCAAAATAGACAAGCTTTAGATTATATTTTAGCCAAAATGGGAGGAGTTTGTCATCTTATTGGTACCGAATGCTGTACTTACATACCTTTGAACACTGCACCAACAGGAACCTTTCACACAGTATTAGCTAAACTAAACAAGCTAAAAATAGAAATGCAACAAAATGCTGGCCATAGTGGTTTGTCCTTAAAGAGCCTGGAGCAAATTTTAGGAGACTGGGGAACACTTGCAGTTAAGACGGGGGTAATTGTGACAATTACACCCTTTGTGTTTTTTCTGCTTGTGTGTTGCATCTTGCCTATTATGAGGAGATGGATAACGATGACGGTTTACAAATGGATGACGACCGACCCGGGACCAGGGACTGCCCAACTATGAACCATCTAACAGCCGCTGCAAGAATGCTGAAGGCTTGAATGCATGCTCCTGTGTTCATGCTTTGAAGGCCAGGTACAAGCCCCTGAAGTGAAAGAACTATATTTTTGATTTTTCACAGATAAGAAGAAATCACCAGCATAAATCATTTTGTATTTAGTAAAATAATCCTGATGACAACATGGATGTAATGTTCCATTATCCTGCATTATAATCTGTATTATGCCATTATTATTCTGCATTATAATCTGTATTACTGTCTTATTATTTTACATGGTAAGCTATACATAGGCGGCTGTTTAGAGGACTGGGGACTCAGACCACTGACTGACTGACTTACTTATTTTTTCTTTTTTCCTTTCATTTACCTAGCCTTATATACTACGACACACTATGACTAAGTTCGAGTTATTTGAAATGTTTTGAATAGTTATCCTTCACATATTAAGTAATATCAAGATTGGGTTGAAGGGTTCAAACAGTGTTGGTTTCACAGATCATCGTGAGTAGCATGGTCAGGATGCGATTTGTGCTACGGCCGACGCCGGAGGAAGGATGGATGTTTGGGGGTTTGGGGGATAGTTTCCTCTTAAATGAGTATGACATGAAAGAGTAAGATGCCCACAGGATGAAAAAGGGGTTTTCGATCCCATACTAATCGAATCCTGGCCATATGGAAAACGATGATCTTTCTTTGAAGGTTCAGTAATATTCACTTTGTTTTGTTATTCACTTTAGTTTTGTTATTAATCATGACACTTTAATTTTCATTTAATTTGTTTTTTCTCAACTTGCATCCATACTGGGCTGCGTCGGTAACACTTAGATATTGTTTCACGTACACGTAAATGCACTTAGTTGCGTAATATTACCATCACTATGCAACATCTCATTAGTATTTCATTTTCAATGAACTACAGGAGGGAATATAGAAGCAAATTGTGTTGCCTTATGTTATTGTGACCTTAAGCTCACTTGATAACACCGAGCAAGCAGGCTGGAAGTCACGTACAACTCTTGGCAATAACAGGGTGTTTACAGGCTGGAAGTCACGTACAAATCTTGGCAAAAAAAGGGTCTTTAAGGCCCACTCGCACGCAATCGGGTCACAGGCCAAGAACTTCCAGGAAGTTCTTCAGAGCGTCCAGTCGTGCACGTGCATCCACACAGTGCAATGTTGAAACTATATAAACGCCCAGATTTGAATGAGAGTTGAGAAAAAGCCAGATGTGTTCTGTTGAAATGTTCAGCAATCGATAAGTGGACAGCATGTCAATTTGATCTTTTAAATAAATGCTTCTTCTCCCGTCCTGGGGCAATCAGATGATCGACTGAAGGTGTCCTGATTTTTGAGATTCTACTATTGAAAGAAACCACATAGACAAGCCCAGCTTGTCTGAGTTTAAGTCAATCAATTCTGTCACTGAATATTCTCAATTTTATTAACTGAGACTGGGGTTAGGGTTAATGAACTGAGACCAGTCAGTGGCAGAGAAACAACATTTCAGTGCCTGACATCTACCTAAGAGAAGAGGTGCTGGTGAAATTCTTCTCTGCCCCCCCCCCCCACCAACAAAGACTTATTTTAGTGTGGGCAACAATTAATTTTACCTGTCAGAAGCAGTGGCTGTTCAGGCAGCACCCTTTTGCAGTGTTCTCAAAGCCAAGAGGGGTCCAAAAATCAGGCCCTGTTTTCTCAGCTTGTCGTTAGTTAGCTAGCGACATATGCAAAATTGGATACGATACAGAGAAGATTAGCATGGCCCCTGCGCAAGGATGACACGCGTGATCGTGGAGCGTTTCCATATTTTCTTAACTCCTGACCAGGGGAATTTTCAGTCTCTAATAGGGTATCCTGTCATGACAAACTTCACATGACAGTCTGGCACAAGTGGGTAAAATTTGCTAACTCTACCTATAGTAGAAAATAGAACTTTATTGATCGCACAATGGATAAATTACCTCTCTGCATTTAACCCATCCCCTTGGGGAGCAGCTGGCTGCCAGTATTCGGCGCCTGGTGAGAAAGGTAGGGTTAATGGTCTTGCTCAGAGAGCCAGCTGTGGGTATCTCAGATAGCACATCTAAACACTAGGCCAATATTCCCCCATATGCAACAGTTTGGATAGCCCAAAGAGGTGCAACACTGGAGTCCTTGTATTTTCCAAGAGGCAACCTCTAAATATGCTGCTTTAACAGTAGACTCTCTTATTTTTGACAGCAGGGTATCTTCGTACGGTCATAGGACCCTACCACCAATTTTAGGCCAAAACGATCAAGATTGTCGTACAGGGGTGAATTTCGGATATGATGTTTGAGGCCTCAGTCTGAGTGGAGCC
This sequence comes from Cyprinodon diabolis, assembly GCA_030533445.1. Classification (NCBI taxonomy): domain Eukaryota; kingdom Metazoa; phylum Chordata; class Actinopteri; order Cyprinodontiformes; family Cyprinodontidae; genus Cyprinodon; species Cyprinodon diabolis. The sequence continues at coordinate 54,850,293 of CM060066.1, read as the reverse complement.
TGTGAGTTTGATGTCCCAGGTTCTCATAGTACAGTCGCACCAGCGTCTGAGATTGTCAAAATCTGCATTTTTGATGGCTAATATCTCGTAGATGCTTTGTCCAATCTGTAAAAAACTTGATTTCTGACTCCTTCCTCTGAGACTCTGCAAAGTAGAAAAAGCCCAGCTTTCTAGAGCTTTCCACTGGCTTTTTTTCCTTCAAAAGTATCCTAGCTGACTGAGACTGATGGCTTTTTCCTCAGTGAAAGGGAGCTGCGCACTGTGTAGTTGACCTTAGACTTTTAGAAAGTGACAGCCAAAAAGGCTGGAAAATTTCATTCCCATTCAAGGTAATTGGAGGCATTCCCCTTTTAGTCTTATCTGATTACCTTGTAGATTTTATGGCTGTATTTTACAAGGTATATAGGAATCATGAATGGACTCTTTGCAACGGATCCCGTCAGCTCTGTGTCAATTGTAAGAATAAGCATCTCCAACAAACTAGGGTGGCTCACTCATATCAAAATAGGTGCCTTTGATCTGAACAGATGATGCCTTTGGGCTCCGCCTCCTCTTATAAAGGACACAATAGCTCATGCCTGATCTTAACAAGTGCTGGAGGTTGGGGGGTTTCATTGGCCACAGCTTACCCGCATTGAGCTGCCATGAATGGGATACTTGACTTAGACCGTTCCACATCATACTTACCTGGCATGGGGGAAACCTTGATCATGAAGGAGGTTCACCCAGAGTGAGGCTTTGCCATTGCACCGCGGCTGTGCTGACCTTTGCGAATTCCCCAAATGTGGGATTCTCAACTGCATAACTTGTGGTAGTGGGGGACTGCGTACACGCTCTCCCCTGGTTTATGTCCAAAGAAGTACAGACTATTGGAGGTGATTGAATTTCCTGCCGGACTGTTATAGCACTTGAGTGAACAATATAAAATATGTGCTATCACTAATACAAAATTGTCCAAGATTAAATATTTGCCATATCGGAAGTGTGAATAATGGTTATGGCTCTTCTTCAACATCTGCCGGATGATGGTGCTAGCCACTGAGTTTAAGTCAATCAATTCTGTCACTGATTATTCTCAATTCATTAACTGAGACCGGGGTTAGGGTTAATGAACTGAGACCAGTCAGTGGCAGAGAAATAACATTTCAGTGCCTGACATCTACCTAAGAGCAGAGGTGCTGGGGAAATTCTTCTCTGTCCCCCCCACCAGCAAAGACTTATTTTAGTGTGGGCAACAATAAATTTTACCTGTCAGAAGCAGTGGCTGTTCAGGCAGCACACTTTTGCAGTGTTCTCAAAGCCAAGAGGGGTCCAAAAATCAAGCCCTGTTCTTCTCAGCTTGTCGTAAGTTAGCTAGCGACATATGCAAAATTGGATACGATACAGAGAAGATTAGCATGGCCCCTGCGCAAGGATTACACACGTGAACGTGACGCGTTTCCATATTTTCTTAACTCATGACCAGGGGAATTTTCAGTCAGTAATAGGGTATCCTGCCGTGACAAACTTCACATGCAAATGACTGCTGTTAGGAAGAACATATTCTAAAATAGTTAACTTTGGAAAAAGTTTGGCTCTCTCTCTTCCTCTGGATCCCAGGCCCTCCCGGCGAGCCGCCTGTGGCCACAAGGAAACCAACAATGCTTGTGGACGTCACAGAGTCACAGAGTTTAATCCACAAGAAACAGCTTATGAATTAACAACAAAACTGCAGAACAACAGAAACATACATTCAATTACCTGAGGTATAGAAAAGAAAGGCAAAGACGCGTCTTTGGAGAGAGCTGATGCAAAAAAGGCAAAATAGTGGCAGCTATCTGAATTATTACTCGTGTGCCCAAACTTTTATAATGTAGGTGTGTCTTTCCTTTTAGTATATTCAGTTAAGGCGTCTATCTCTCCTTACATAAATTCTCAGGAACAAACTTAAATTCAGTAATTTGGTTCAAGGAAAGGTTATCTTCACAAACGCAGTTTTGCTCTTCTGCACAAGATTGAGTCCTGCCTTAAACCAAAAATAACGCATAGAATCAAAAGAACATGAGTTACAATTCCTGTTTCATTTTAAAAAAAAACATGCTATTAGTAATTAGAAAAATGTCTTAAAAACTAAATGTTAGTGTTTTAACATTCTACGTTGTATTCAGTTTTACACCATCCCAGATGTTAGTTCTGGAAGACTTTTGATCTTCTGTGAACCAAGCAGACTTCTCTCCTCGAGGCTCAAATGATGCTGCCCTCCAGGAGATACTCATTTTATGGCCTCCTGTCCTCTCTGATAAACAAAAGGAGCCTCATTGCGAGATCCCCTTTGATCTACATTTTACTTCCTGTACTTTGAATACTTACCCATCAATAGTTTAGTTTTAAATCATTAACACAAACTTGTTCAAAATTAAGAAATATGTTCAAAATGAGAGTGTTCAACATACCTTTTACACATGCCATAAGATTAACTGTATTAAAAACTAAAAATAATCATTTTTCCTTAACAGTCCCCCTTTTGAGGTCTGAGACACACAGACCTCACAAATAAATTGTATAGCCTTCTAATAGAGGAACCAAAAAACTATTTAGTATACTAAAAAATGAAAACATTAGCCTAATTATATAACAGTCCCCCTTTTTAAACAGAACCTCCCAGCTCCCCAACCCCCTCATCAGCAGCACCGCGAAAAAGCATCTGATAGGGAGGCGGAGCAGGTGGGCCACTGCTTCCCTTCTCAATTGAAACTGTAATAAGCCTAATGATAAGCGAACAGATGCACGGTACACAACAGCATCCACAGGTGACCACTATGGCTACAAAAGTAGCCACAGAAACTAGCAGTGACATGACAATCCCTTTCCATTTACCAAACATAGTAGAAAACCACCTGTCCAAACCACCATCAATACCCGAATTTTCATGCATAGATTTACTCAAAATTCTCAAACCTTTTAACGCTCTAGTGACAGATCCATCAGGGGCTGTGTTATTAGGTATAAACGTACAGCAGCTGTCTTGGAACATAAAGCAGACCCCTCCTTTTTCAGCCAAAAGCATGTCCAGCGCCATCCGATTTTGAATTGTCATTAAAGAAGTCGGGGCTAACTGGTCCTTCAAACCTCCAACAGCATCCCTGGTCAGATTTGCTAGCCTCAAAAGATTATAAAGGACACAATTAATCCTATCAACATTTTTATTCGGCATGATAGGAAAGAAAGCTGATACCACAGGTAAATTCTCAAAACCTGCTGCAATTTGATCAGCCAATTTATATTGATCCGGAACCCCTCTCGGCACACCGATGGCATCGATATAAGTAGGAGAATTAGTCGTCAAATCAAATGCAGTATCCGAATGTGTATGACGCAGCTGTCACTTATTTCTCTGTGTCAGTGAGTTGAGCACCTGCGCCGGACCTACAGGATCAAGTCTTTCTCCTACAACCATAAGCGGGACTGCAAGGTGAGTCATAGCACATACTCCGACAGTCTTAGGAGGAATTCGCACATATAATCTATCACCTCCACAAAAATAATAAAGTCCAGCTCTGGCCCAATTCCCGACTCTGGTTGCTATCACAGTAACATTACACCAATCACTAGGAATCTGTCCTAGATTGAAATCAGGCTTAAGATGAGTAAAATTAAAACACACATACAATCCTTTACCCTTAACCTTAACATAAGGTGGACTCCAACTTGATCCCACCCATCTGAAAGCCGAATTCCAAGTGGGACACAAATGTTGAAACCCTGAGCAATACATTTTCGCTGGAAAGTCAGATCTCCACACAAATACAAAGGAGTCTTCTGCCAGGATCGAGGAGTCGACCAGCAGCGACGAGTTACCTCACACAGGTCAATTTGGAAATCAGTCAAAGTACCCAAACTATAATTCAATTCATTTCCACAATATTTAGTGAGGCACTTGTCAACAGGAGATCTCAAAGAACGCTTCACACGAGTGTTGTGTATTAATCTGCACTAATCATAAGAATAAATAAAGCTAATGTTTTATAAGTTTAAAATTGTTTTCACAAATACTGTTATAAGAGCCATTCAAGGCCAAGAGGAGAAAAACAGAGCAATGAGTGTGTGTAACTGTTGCACCTGGCTCTAGAGGAGTGGAATCTGCAGGAAAACGCAGGGTTGAGGCCCCTTAGTGATAGGAAAGCACCCTCATAAAAAAGGAAATATTTGACATGTCAAGGTTGCCCAGCTCAGCAAAATTTGGCCATACAACTTGTGATAAATAGAGTTGTTATTTTCAAGGCACACTGTGCAGTACTGGTCCCAGAAAGGGTGATGCTTTGACTGGGACACAAGGGGGGAACACTAGGCCAGACTGACATGGCTTGAAGTAGGGAAAGGATTAGTTTCAACATGTTTGTGATTGAACTGTCATAAGTTTCTGATTTAAGTGCACCAGATGTCCTCATGGCCTGAGAGACTGCTCTCACAAGAATGTGATGTGGCTATGAATGTCATCGTGATATGCAGATAAATGATAATGTGACCTTTACCAAAGACTGTCGTTTAAATATATAAAAATATGTTCTGAAGGGGGTTTTCCATTGATAAGAAATGTATAAAAGGGAGCTGTTTTCACCAGTTGTTAGCTGATGCTCACCGGTGACCAGCTCCGTGTGAATGTGCTGTTTTTGGCAATAAATACCCTGGACCTGGACTCAGCTGCCTCTGCCTGAATTTTTGGATCTTTGTTTGAGACTTTTTCGGCTTTTTAAGAACTTTGAATTTTACAAAACTTAGCTTCAATTTTAAGTCGTCAAGAAGACAATAATAGACGACAATTGGCGAGCCAGCCAGGAGAAGCAAGCTACCGGCGTCGGACAAACCTGCAGACGGCAGTCGGAGGCGGGGAACCCCCAAACGGGCCCAGAAATTCAGCGGTTAAAGGTGAGCTAATTTGTTGTAATATTCTAAATTAGTGGGGAACCAGCCTCCGGCGACTGCTTGTGGGTGTCAGGCGTCACAAAGCTCTTCTAAGAGAACCTAGTTTTCCAAATTTAATAAAGTAATTTCCAAATTTGATAAGAATTTATATAAGAATATATAAAGGCAGATTAAGCTGAGGAAGGGTCCAGGTATGTATGAATGTATGTTTTAGGTGTTATTAATGTTTGTGTTAAACTGTTCTGTGTTTGAATTATCTTGTAAATAAGTTAAGCTTAACACGTGTTGTTCTGAGCGGATCATTGGTAAAGGGACAGATTGGTCAAAGCGTTTTGACATAGTCTGTGGAATCCATAAATCCGGAACCAATAGTGTGCGCGTGTTACGTGAGGGTATCGGTGACTAAGGTAGTCAGCGTGCTCCACGAGATGGCTTAAGTAGTATTAAGGTATTGGAATAAAGGTATTGAGAGGCTAAGCGATAGCCAGGCTAAGGGATAGCCAGAATATTACCGATTAAGCGATAATCGGAGAATAGTACCGCTCGACCATCCGGAGGACGTCTATGCATTTCCAGTTATCTGGGTGCAGCCGGGGCAGCAGGGAAAAACGTATATGCCACTGTAGGTAACAGTGAGGAAAAGGAAGAAGTGCACTGTAAATATATATAATCATTTGTCTTGTGTGTCTTTGTTTGTGTGTCGAGTGAAAGAGTTGAGTAACTGAGGGGAAGTAAGGGGTGGGTGATATTAATAAATAAAGATTATAATATTGATAAAGCTTAAAGATATAATAATAAATTAATAGAAGTAATTAGTACAGAATATAGTTAAAAAGAATAACCTGAAAATTAATAAGGATTGGAAAACAAAATTGATAACTGAAGGGAAAAAAAAACAAAAAAAAAACAAAAAAAAAACACAAGAGTTATGATAATGAAATAAATTAACAAAATTCCTAAATAAGATTGGAAAAAATTGTAAGCTTTATAAGATAAAGATATTATAAGTATATATTATTACAAACTATAGTCTACATAAAGTAAAATATATAAGGTATAAAATTAGTGAAAGTGCAAAATAAAATTACAAATTTGTTTTATTAAAGATTTTATCTCAAAATTGAAGAGATCTAAATTTAGGAAGTAAATTAACTAGAATGAAACTAAAAGACAAATAAACACGATCTGTATTGAAGAGAGCAGAACCAGTTAAGATAAAAATTAACTGAGGATTACAAAGACTGGTGAATAGGCACGGACCTGACGGTTGAGTGACTGCTAGTAGCCATGGGAACCAATATGAGCAAACAACAGTCTGACGGGCTGACGCCAGCCAAATTGGTAATAATGACACACCCATCCAATAAACACAAAATTCAAAAAGCATGACCAAATGGCATAAGATGACATCTGGAAAAAATCGTTGGCCTAAAGAAGGCAGCTTTGATCCTTCATGCTGTGAGGAAGTTGAAGAAAGATTGAGAAATAAAGCTAAAAAAGGGGACCGAATGCTTTTGCATAAAAAACAGAGGCATGCTGAACAGAGAGACATCCTGCAATATTTCAAAGTAGAACACCAAAAGAGCCCAACAGCCCCTGAGTACATTGATCATAAGCCACCACCTTATCACCCTAGCGCAGCAGGTCAGTACCCAGTTGTGATAAAGTCAGGTAGCAAGGGAAAGATTACAGGACAACTTAAATTAGTTTTAGAAGAAGAAGAGGAAGAAACAGAAAAAGAAATGAGTAGCACACGGCAGGGAGAGTATGATTACAGCGGTGACTATGACGGATGGGATAAAACCCCAGAAGTAAGGAGGAAATCTACCCTTAGCCGTTCCCTACCCCCAGTACGTCGCAGACATTTACCATACCCAAAAGGCCCCACCTGCCACTCAGAGCCTAGGACCAAGTCAACACACAAAGGCCACACAGATCCCAAGATAGAGTTATTTTTGGAAGAAACTGAATCACTGGCAAAAGAGATAAACTAGGACTTGGTGCAACTAACGGAAACATTTGTACGACTCAAGGAGCAAGAGTTGGAAGAGAAAGCACAAAATAGACGACTAAAAAATTTAAAAGAGACAATAGAAAAACAAAAAGAGAAGAAAAGACGAGATGAAGAATTAGAAAAATTGAAGAGAATGGAAGCGGAGCAGCTTATAATAGAGGCCAAAACTGATTACCCAGACCTGCCAAGCCCACGACTTTGTCTCTGATCGAAGAGGCAGGAAGGAGAGGGGGAAAAGACATGGAATATGAGGAAGAGGGAGGTGATGTGTCCGAATGGGAGGACATTGAAGGCTCAGACATACTGCCAACTACAAACCCATTCCATGAGGGGTTCAAGGAGGAAAGCAGGCCAGCAGCAAAAGAAAGGAAGCCACTAACAGCTGAGTGTGACGTGGGGCTACAAATAGTAAAAAGCGGCCCTAGCCCAATGGTGACCAGGTCCAAAACGCGACAGCAGAAGACAGGACAAGATCAAGGAGGGACCTATATGGCTCCCTTGCTGTCTAAAGGACCACATGAAGACAGATACGTGCCATGGTCATTTATGGACATGATAACACTGGCTGGAAGGCTGACCCCATTGGCAGATGGTGCTGACAGATGGATAGAAAAGCTGGAAGAAATCACTGGAGGCATCAATCTGGCAGCTGGAGACATCAAGGCGCTGCTAATTAAAACAACAGGACACTCAGCAGCCAGAGAAGTGTTTGAAGAAGCCCAGCTTCCAAGGGTCATGACCTCACACCAGTATGACAAGATACCATTCAACCAAATAAGACCCAAGGTGTGGGCAGCCTTAAGGAACAAATACCCCACCTGCAGTGATCCAACTAAGCTGAGACAAGAATGCCTAAAGGATGATGAAAGCCCCGCCCAGTTTCTGCACAGGTTCCAACAGAAATGGAAAACAGAGACTGGAAGTTAATTTCCACTGTTATGCTGATGATACCCAGCTATATCTGTCTATAAATCCAGATGAAGCTAACCCATTACATAGATTACAAGCATGTCTTGAAGACATAAAAACCTGGATGACTCTTAACTTTCTGCTTCTGAATGCAGACAAAACAGAAGTTATAGTCTTTGGACCAGAGTCTCTGAAAAAGAAGCTGATTAGCCAGTCACTTCATTTGGATGGGATTAAACTGATTTCAGATAATAAAGTAAAAAATCTTGGTGTTATTTTTGATCAGGACCTGTCATTTAAATCCCAGATCAAAGAGGTTTCTAGAATTTCCTTCTTTCATCTGAGGAACATTGCAAAAATTAGAAATCTCCTGTCCAGGGGTGATGCTGAGAAACTAGTCCATGCATTTGTTACTTCAAGGCTGGACTATTGTAATTCTTTACTATCAGGAAGTCCACAAACTGTAGTTAAAAGCCTTCAGCTGATCCAAAATGCTGCAGCCAGAGTTCTGATGAAAATTAAAAAGAGAGATCATATCTCTCCTATCCTGGCTTCTCTTCATTGGCTTCCTGTTAAATCAAGAATAGAATTTAAAATCCTCCTTCTCACATATAAAGCCTTAAATGGCCAAGCTCCATCTTATATCAGAGATCTGATTGTTCCTTATGTTCCTAACAGAGCACTTCGCTCTCAATCTGCAGGTTTACTAGTGGTTCCTAGAATTTCTAAAAGTAGAATGGGAGGCAGATCTTTTAGTTATCAGGCTCCTCTCCTGTGGAACCAACTACCAGTTTTAGTCCGTGAGGCAGACACCCTGTCTACTTTTAAGACTAGGCTTAAAACTTTCCTTTTTGATAAAGCTTATAGTTAGGGTGGCTCAGGTTATCCTGAGCTCTCTCTCTATAGTTATGCTGCTATAGGCTTAGACTTTTGGAGGACATAGGGACCCCCATTTCATCATTCTGCTTAATTCTCTCTCTGTTCTCCTATTCTGCAGAATCTGTTTGTTCAATCTCTAACCTTCTGCTCTCTCTGCTTTTCCTCAGAGTAGCTTTGCCTCGTCTATTCCTGTTTGGCTGTGACGTCATCCAGGAAAGAAACATCAGCTGTGCTGCTTCCATCAACACCCTTGTTTGTAGATGTTGGAGATCGGCCTGTCTTCCAGTGTGGTCCTGTTTCTCTGGCCGTGGCTGGGTGGATGTGCTCTCTTCATCCTCTGGCATGGGAGCTGCCTTAGAGCTCGTCTGCCAGGCTGTGTGTTTCCTGGACGGGGCCGCCTTTTACAGCTGCTTTTTGTATCTCTGCTTCTGTCTCCTTGAACCCCAGTCGGCCTTGGCAGATGGCCGCTCACACTGAGCCTGGTTCTGCTGGAGGTTTCTTCCTGTTAAAAGGGAGTTTTTCCTCTCCACTGTCGCTACAAGCATGCTTAGTGTGAGGGATTGTATTTGAGTTAATGAGTCAATGCAATCAACTGGTTTTCCTTAGATAGAAAACTTTGTATCAATTTGACTGTATGATCTGGTTGAACTGTAAAGTGCCTTGAGATGACATGTGTTGTGAATTTGGCGCTATATAAATAAACTGAATTGAATTGAATTGAATTGAAGTGATGGGAATGAACTGAAAACATCTGCCCCCCTGTTCAGAACCTACATCAGGGAGGCCATGCCCAAAGAAGTGCAAGCCAAACTGGACGGAGTTGTGGGGCTCATGAAGATGGACTGGCCTCTGTTCTCTGAGCATGTTATTCACTATGTAAACATGCATCGGGCCGAGAAACGGGCCTTTGAGGACCAAAGCAAGATGCTGGCCACCAAGTTAACCCAACTGCAGATTGGGGAATTGTCCAAAGCAAAGAAAGAGAAAGAGAAGCCCAAGCATCAAGCTGCACTGACTGTGGTGGCCACACCCCCAACCGAGGGAGCACCAACAGGGGAGGCAGTGGTACAAGCACCAGTAGTGTCTCCTGTTATTCCTCCACCCACACAGCAGATGCAGTATCCAGCAGCGCCACTCGTGGGAGGAGCCCTGCCACAGCAGACCCAACCCCAACCAGTCCCTCCTATTCATGTGCATCTAAACCAAGGAGGAGGTCCCCAACAAGCAACGTTCGGAAGGGGACGAGGGGGGCCACCCATGCGGGGAAGATGGAGGGGCCCACAAGGAGCCCCAAGAAGGCCCCCTCAAGGCCAATACCAGCAGATGCCACAAGCAGGTCCAGACATGGGACAATAGCGAGTGAGAATGCAATGCTGGGGATGTGGACAAATTGGACACATGCAAAGAGACTGCCCCACTAACCAATGGATGGGACCCCAGCCCCCTACTGCTGGACCAGCCACCTATGGAACGGGACAAGACACGTACTGGCTATAGGGGTGCCCAGAGAAACCTGATGGAGAGGCCATTCTACCTGTATTAACCCAACGTCCACAAACAGAACCCACCATTGATGTCACAATATATGACAGCCATCATCGCTTCATGATTGATACAGGAGCGGCCTACTCCTGTATAGGAAAAAGTGGAATTGGCCTGCCTCTCTCAGCATCAAAGATTCGAACAGTAGGTTTCTCTGGGAAGACCCAAATAATACCCATGACTAAGCCAGTTCCCATGATCATAGGTGAAAAGACTGTGTATGCACCACTACTTTACTCAGAAGATACGCCCATAAATCTACTGGGTAGAGATGTGCTGTGCCAGCTCAATGCAAAAATTAAATGTACCCCTAATGGAATTTCTTTTGAAGCAACAGACAAAAATGAAGCCTACATGATGCCACTGGGCCTGCAAACAACCCCCCAGATAACAAGTCATGAGCCAGAAGACCAAGTATTTTGGCTGAAACTCACATCACCAACCTCTTTCCTCCAACTGGAGTGGGAAACATGGAGACCCCTGATAATGAATCACTACGAGAAACCTAAAGAACCTTTTCTTCCTCTCCATTGTACAATGTTTTATGACAAAGGTAAAACACATGAAGACTACGAGAAAAGCTGGGATGAAGACATAAACAACAAAAAAACTGTCATCCAGTATGCTGACATAGTGGTTGGACCACAAGGAGCTGCAGCTGTTGTCACATTTCCTGATAAAGATGTAGCAGAATGGTTCCAGGTAACCAACTCAGCACCACATGTCACATTACTGATTGCAGACGAGTATGAGTCACATGATCTAGGACCCATGGTTCAAGAAGCCAAGCAAGTCACCGAATGGATTGCTACAGCATGGGACTGCATTAGCATGTCAAAAGATGGACTGTTTTTCAAGATCTCATATTCACAAGCTGGGAAAAGACAAATGGCAGTGGCGGCAGAACATGAATCCCTATTAGAACAAGTCCCAGAGCAGGTATGGTCTAAAAGTAAGACAGATGTAGGATTAGTGAAATCAGCAGACCCTATTAAATTCACCATTAAACCAAATGCTAAATTGCCCTTCCAAAGACAGTACCCACTTAAACGAGAGGCAGTAGAAGGAATACAGCCTATCATTACAGGATTAGAAACAGCAGGAGTTCTTAAACCAACAATAAGCCCCTGTAACACCCCAATTTTTCCCATTAGAAAGCCCAACAGTAATGACTATAGATTAGTCCATGATCTAAGATTGATTAATGCTATTGTAGCAGAAGAGATACCAGTAGTGCCCGACCCACACACACTGCTGAGTAATATACCCCCAGGTACCAAATGGTTTACTGTGTTTGATCTGTGTTCAGCATTTTTCAGTGTACCGGTCCATCCAGATTCCCAGTATTTGTTTGCATTTACGTACAAAGGCCAACAATATACATATTCGCGATTACCACAGGGTTTCGTACACTCACCATCAATTTTCAATCTTGTACTGGCAAATGACTTAAATCACCTTGACATACCATCTACAATGTTGATGTATGTTGATGATATTCTGATTTGTTCTGTTTCTAAAGAGCAGTGTGAGAGTGACTCCATTACAGTGTTGACTGCTTTGGCAGAAGGAGGACACAAAGTAAGTAAACAAAAATTGCAATTCTGCCAGCAAACAGTGGAGTATCTCGGCAGGCAACTTAGTGGGGACAAGAGGTGTATTGCACCGTCCCAACTGGAAGCCATAACCCAAATGCCCAAACCTCAGACTGTTGGTCACATGTTGTGTTTCCTTGGCATGGCAGGTTACAGCAGACCGTGGGTGTGTGATTATGCCATCAAAACGGCTCCACTGAGAGCAATGATTAAAGCCGCAGGTCAAGGACACCAGTCGGCTCAATTACAATGGACAGATGAGGCAGAGGGTGCGTTCCAGCTGCTGAAACAAGATCTCCAAACTGCTCCTGCTCTGGCCAATCCAGATTATGGCAAACCATTCCATCTCTATGTGGCTGAGCGACAAGGGTATGCATGTGCAGTATTGATGCAAGACACCCCAACAGGTAAACAGCCAATTTCTTATTACAGCACAAAATTAGATGGTGTCGAAGAAGGTCTGCCTTCCTGCTACCAGGGTTTGGCAGCAGCAGCCTTCGCCTACAAAAAGGCCTCAGTTATTACTATGGGCCACTCTGTTATTCTGTACACATCACATCAATTACATGCACTGCTCACCAGTCCACGCTTTGTGATAACCCAAGCTCGTCGCACAGGTTATGAAGTTCTGCTTTCAGGACCTGATTTAACAATACAACGTTGTACCACCATTAACCCAGCCACAAGAATGGTATTGCCCACTGAAGGTGAGCCCCATGATTGTCTCCAGGAGACTGACACCTTCATGAAGGTAAGGGAGGACTTACCATCCTCAATCATCAATCATCCTCAATCTTAATCATCCAATCCCATCTGATCTGACTCTGTTCGTAGACGGATCATGCGTCAGAGGTGAAACAGGGAATAGAGCTGGATATGAAATAGTCCAACTTAACCCCGATGGGACCTTTACCAGGGTACAATCAATGAGCCTAGATCAACCTTGCTCTGCCCAATTGGCAGAGATAAAAGCATTAACAGCTGCATGTAAATTGGCTACTGGTAAAAGAGTGACAATCTATACTGACAGTGCTTATGGGTACGGGGTATGCCATATAAACGCTAGCATCTGGAAACAACGAGGGTTTGTTAGAACAGATGGCACCCCAGTGACACATGGGCAAGCAGTAGTAGAGTTAATAAAAGCTATGCAACTTCCATCTGCGTTAGCTATTGTAAAATGTGCAGCTCATCAGACAGCAAAAACACCTATTGCCATGGGAAATAACTTAGCAGATGAGGCAGCTAAAGAAGCCACAGGTTCAGCAGTGCAGGGACCAATGGTCCACGTAGCTGAGTGCGAACCCATTACTAATTTGGCCTCCTTAATAGAAGCCCAAAATAACGTATCTGAAGCAGAGAAACGCCTATGGGTACAAAGGGGGGCGGCTCGGTTAACACACCCCCCACGTTGGATTGATAGTTTGGTGGTCACCTTATATGACACCTATGGTAGACAGAGAACTGGCCTTATGTCCACATTGCCCTAACTACAATGTGCGTAAAATGTTTACTCAACCCTTAGCACATATCCCTATGCCAGACGGTCCGTTCCGCCATCTGATGATGGATTACGTAGACATGATAACTCGGGTTCAGGGAAAGAGGTACATGTTGGTGGTTGTTTGTAGGTTTAGCAGATGGGTAGAAGCATGTCCCACTGCTCATAATGACCAAAAAGCAGCAGCACGGTTTTTGTGTAAAGAAGTTTTTCCCAGATTTGGGATGCCTGACACAATATCATCTGATAACGGACCACATTTTGTTTCACAGGTAATCCAGCAAATGTTTAAACTGTTGTGCATAAAACAAAAGTTTGGTTGTGTGTATCATCCCCAGTCACAGGGATCCGTGGAACGAGCTAACGGGATCCTGAAATCGAAGATTGCTAAGATAATAGCTGACAGCAACAACCATTTGACTTGGGTGGACGCCTTGCCTGTTGCATTAATGGCAATGCGTTCTCAAACTAACCGCATAACCCATCTTACTCCTCATGAAATGCTTACAGGTCGACCAATGCCTCTCCCACAGGTTCGAGGACCCCAGCTGGCGGAGATTTCCCTAGCACAGCTTGAGCGTGAAATTTGGGACTACCTCAGGTCCTTAACCCGCATTCACAGGCTTATATTTCAACAGGTGACAGCAGCTCACAGCCGAGACGAGATACACATTCCAGTGGACGTCAGGGACGTTCAAGTTGGTGACAGTGTGTTCATACGAGTCTTTAGACGTCAGTGGAACGAGCCTCGTAGGGAAGGCCCTTTTAAAGTTGTGCTTACCACTCCCACTGCCCTGAAAGTCGAAGGTAAGCCCTTCTGGTTTCACAAAAACCACTGCACCAGGCATCGGCCTCCAGACCCACCTGGACTCGATCCCGGACCGACGGGCTCTGCGCATGCTGACAGGGCAGCAACAAGTCTCCCTCCGCAGCACCCCTCCACTAGCTCACAAACTTTAGATGTTGCACCGGTGTCGGGCACTGATGCATCCCCACTCCCCTCAACGTCAGGCGTCCAAAGACGTTCGGCCCGCTTGGCAGCTCGCCAATCGCCAAGGTCAGGGGACTCTGAGGATGACAGTGTTCATTCTTATGCTTCCCATCCACCTTCTGATTCTGGTGGCAATGATGATGATCCTTCTGCCGCTGAGACTTCTTCTGGGTCTCACCCAGATCCATCCGTCGCTTAGGCACTGGACGAACTTCTTTCTTCTGACCTACCAGATGTTGGTGGAGTCCTGTCCCCTTCATATCCCTCACCTGCACCTTCCTCCTCCGAAGCAAGTGGGCGCCGATCCACTCGGTCCCGCCCACCCCATCGCCGTCTGGGCATCTCCCGTATGCGCCTTCTTCAGACTTTGATTACTTTCTTGTTGTGTTAACCCTTTGTGGGCTAACAAGGGGGGATCTTATGAAAATTAATACTAACAGTTCACACACACAGTTAATGCGTCACACACAAACATGTGCACTAGCAATGGTAACACTAGCTACTAACCAAGGGGTAATCAATAATAATGATGGAGAAAATGTATCACTAATGCATGTGCAAATCAAAGGATATGATTATGTAATGTCTGAAGAAATTTTAGGTAACTCAATGGGGAAACATTGGCTTGGAGTTCCACAAAGCATGGACTGCCGTGAGGATGGGATGGTGATCATTGAGGTAAGATGCAAAATGAACATATGCCAAAACACATTAACAGAGCAGGTAATGACGGTAGGGAAAGCGCATATAATGGTAAAATTGGTAAACAAAAGGCAGAAAAGAGATCTAGACAAATTAAAGACTGCACACTGGGAAACCAATATGTTCCAACAATGGATTCAGTACTCTGTCCAGGCAATGTTCAAAGCCAAAAAGCGCCCTAAAGATGATGTGTTGCATCATACCCCTTGTTCGGGGACTGGTCTCAAGACTTGTTGTAAGTGTAACTGGTCAGTTCCCAGTTGTAGAAATACAATTGGACCAAGCAATATAAAACATAACCATGATCACCTTCCACCCTCACCAGGTACGTGCATTTCTTTAATAACAACAGTGTATATATGTAAATATTTTGTATTACAAGGACTTATATACTTACTTACGTAGACATAGCAACTTGCATGCTGAATAATCCATAGATATAAGAGATATTATGCCTTCAGATGATGCCTAAATTTGCCATACTATGTCCCCACAGGTAGATTATTGAACATGGCAGAGGCTAGTTATGATGAATATGAAGAAAACCAAATGAATTTACGAGCTGCACTGGCGTCGTTAGGCCCGTCACTAGGGGTAGGATGCCCATATCTTCCTCCCAGGCACCTACTAGATCCTGCAGAGGGGCCAAGCAGTGCACCTTCGGTTTGGAGCAAACCTATGATGACACCCAGCAGGCAGCCTGAGGATCAACCAATGATGACACCCAGAAGGCAGCCTGATGATCAACCACCATCACCTACTGGGAAGCCACTGTCCATCTCGTCATCACCGGGGAACCTCAGTATCGATTTCGGCCCAACCAGTACCCCTGCCAGTCCTGAGAATCCCAAGGATCGACGACCGCCGTCACCCCGCCAATGTAATTATCCGCCACCACCCCTTACAGGCGTACTGGCTATGTTCATGATCGTAGCAGATGACATAAAGCTTGATCTTGCCGAAGCTCATCATGTTGCAAAGTTCTTGGCTCATCCGCTGGAGTCGTACGACACCAACAATGACCTCAAGCCTGAAATCACCTCTATGACCACAGCAGTTTATGCCCAATTCATGAAGGGTCTGGTGCACCCCGAGCCACGTCGGTCCTTTGAACGGATGCGCCGCACCATGTACAAACGCAAAGTAAAGGCTGGGAATCGGCAGTTGACCCGAGACAATCTGGAACTGAGGCAGCAACTTCGGGATGCACAGCAGACCATTATCAACCTACAAGAGCAGGTGATGCAGCTGACCGCTGATCTGCAGTGTATGGCTCCGTATACCCAGGGGGGCCCGAACGGAGGGCAGAATTATGGACAGAATTATGAAGGCCATTATTATTATTAATATCAACTTCAACGCCATACTGGATATAAGGACAATGCTGATTATTGATGATTATGCATACCTATGTTAAAAATATTGGTAGAATTGTATACTTTATGTGACAGTACAAGTACTGTGCAGGAGAGTGCCACATGGTTACTCCTATGTTGGTTGTATTGATGGTCCTTTGACCACTAGAAGATGTGTTTGCCTGGCATAGTCCGGGCCTGATGAAGCTTTTTGTTTGTGTGTGTGTATTTATGGGTGTGAAAGACCACCTATGTAGGGGATAAATGCAGTGACCTCGTAACACAAGATGCTGCTTGGGCATTGGTATTTGCCTCTGCTGAGAAAACAGAATTAGAAAATCTTGCTAAAAAAAAAAAAGGAAGCAACGAGGACGGGTCCTCTTAAGGGAGCCAAGAGGGGGATCCCTCTTTGTTTTTGTATATTCCGTTTTCTGCATTCTATCAGTTTAACATTTACACATTCTCCACCATGTTTTATATTACTCACTTCAACTATATGGTGTGTGTTTAATCTCACATTTGGTTTGGTGTGCACAATATATATATATATATATAAACTTTTGTCACTTGTGTGAGTTCACATTTAAGGTGTTTTAGATTAGCCATCACCTGCACAATCACTTAGTTGATCCATTTAGGATCAAAGGGGGGAAATGTTGTGTATTAATCTGCACTAATCATAAGAATAAATAAAGCTAATGTTTTATAAGTTTAAAGTTGTTTTCACAAATACTGTTATTAGAGCCATTCAAGGCCAAGAGGAGAAAAACAGAGCAATGAGTGTGTGTAACTGTTGCACCTGGCTCTAGAGGAGTGGAATCTGCAGGAAAACGCAGGGTTGAGGCCCCTTAGTGATAGGAAAGCACCCTCGTAAAAAATGAAATATTTGACATGTCAAGGTTGCCCAGCTCAGCAAAATTTGGCCATACAACTTGTGATAAATAGAGTTGTTATTTTCAAGGCACACTGTGCAGTACTGGTCCCAGAAAGGGTGATGCTTTGACTGGGACACAAGGGGGGAACACTAGGCCAGACTGACATGGCTTGAAGTAGGGAAAGGATTAGTTTCAACATGTTTGTGATTGAACTGTCATAAGTTTCTGATTTAAGTGCACTAGATGTCCTCATGGCCTGAGAGACTGCTCTCACAAGAATGTGATGTGGCTACGAATGTCATTGTGATTTGCAGAAAAATGATAATGTGACCTTTACCAAAGACTGTCGTTTAAATATATAAAAATATGTTCTGAAGGGGGTTTTCCATTGATAAGAAATGTATAAAAGGGAGCTGTTTTCACCAGTTGTTAGCTGATGCTCACCAGTGACCAGCTCCGTGTGAATGTGCTTTTTTTGGCAATAAATACCCTGGAGCTGGACTCAGCTGCCTCTGCCTGAATTTTTGGATCTTTGTTTGAGACTTTTTCGGCTTTTTAAGAACTTTGAATTTTACAAAACATAGCTTCAATTTTAAGTCGTCAAGAAGACAATAATAGACGACACGAGCAGTCACATTTCTACCAGAGAATCCACATTCGACAGAAATCGGTCGGAAATCAGATGTCTGATAGGAAATGAGTCCACTCGTGGACCCTCCTAAAGCCCATACTCCCAGCAGAATGAGTCCGAAAAGTACACATAGCAAAAGATTCCACTGCCAGGTCATGTGTTTTAAGCTGAACTCCAATATCTGAACTTATCAAATGTATCCTGCGCTATCCAACAATTTAATACTCACCTGATGAACCACAAAATTTTAACCAGTAAAAACTAAAACTAAAAATACATTTCACTTATCAAATATGAAAAATCATAAAAGTCAGTTATCTCAAATAGAAGCAAAACACAATAGAAATATCAGCCCAAAGTATAAAATTAGAAAATAAAAGTAAGATATCTCGAAATTACTAAAAATGCTCAGCAGACTTAAAAGACAATACTCGCCACAAAAATTACAATTTGTCAATAAAAAACAATAACAACATACCTTTTTTTTTTTCACACGATTCAATAATAAAAACTTAGAGTTCGTCTCTATGCTCCTTCTATAGTCCTCCAAAAATGAATATGAATTCTTCGTCAGGAAACGATCCAAAAATACGTGCAAAAAAAAAACTAAAGTTCTTTAACAGCTCGCAAAAAACAAAACACGCAATAAAGAGAAAATAAGTTAATGATGATCTTGTAGCCTGATCCTTCACGTGTTCCTCCTCGGTTGTAAACCTCAGGTTTCCACCTGAGTGTCCGTTGCTCACTGAAAATTGGAGTATTGTGCCAATATAACAGTTAGTTTAAGGAGAGGGTGCAATCTCCTTTTCTCAATGGAAGGACACCGGAACAGGATTATTGTGCCTGTCCGGGCCTTTTAAGCCTTGTACTTCAGGAAAATGAAGTGGTCTTGGCAGGTATCCCTGCTACACTTCTGCCTGGAACTGCAGATCCTCCACCGCGCTGGGATGGGCCTGCACACACTCCTCAACCGCAGGTTGAGACTGTAGATTCTCCTGTATGCCTTGTAGCGTGCGTTGTGGCTCCTCAGCTGCTGTGCACTGACTCCAATGGAACCAGGTGTCTCCTTTTCCCTTGCAGACGAACAGCATGAGACGTCCTCTCCACGACTCGGTATGGTCCGGTGAAGCGAGGTTCAGACCACTTTCTTTTGATGACCTTCAGGCGCACCCAGTCGATTCCCGGAACTGGTCCCGAGCCTGGACGTTCCTGTGTCGTCTGGTATTTTGTAAATTCCGCTGCCAGGACCGGTAACTCATTGAAGAAATCTTTATGAGATAAATGTGCAAGTTCACCTTTCCATCCTGGAATGCGGGTAGCAGGTCCTGGAAACATCCGTCCTGTCTGGAGCTCATGTGGAAAGAACCCTGTTGATTGATTAATAGACATTCGGCCAGACATCAAAGCAATAGGCAAAGCATCTACCCAATTTAATTTGGTATGTGCACATACTTTAGCCGATTTTTGTTTAATAGTTTGGTTTAGTCTCTCAACCTTACCTTGTGATTGGGGATGATATACTGTACCGGATGAATGCTTCAATCCAAACATCTGCTCCACTTTCTGCAGATCTTGGTTCCTAAAATGAGTGCCGTTGTCTGATCTTACCTTCTCTGGAAATCCATGGGTCGGAATGTAATGATTGATCAGACACTTTATGACAGCTTTGCTGTCCTCCTTTTTTGCTGGCCACACCTCTGGCCAGCCCGAGTATGCATCTACACACATTAATACATACCTGTATCCTCTAACGGGTGTTATCATGTCTGTAAAATCAATAATAATTTCCTTACCTGGTTGTGTAGTGCAAGGGAAATGTCCCATTGGTGGTCTGATAGTTGGTTTTGCATTGTGTTGTCCACAAATTTCACATTTTTTCACATGATTCTTGACCATGTCCCTCAAAAATGGATGCCACCAGTGCTCTAGGTTTTTTAACATCTGTGTAATGCCCACATGTCCAAGTCCATGAGCTTCCTGAAGAACCTGGATTCTCATATTAGGAGGAAGAATTACTTTACCATTCGGTCCCCGCCAGAGTCCCTCCATGCAGATGGCACCTCTTGCTTTCCAGACTGATCGTTCTTCAGGTGACACGCCTTTCTGATGAGAAATAATTTTCTCCAGGTGATTTTGTTCCATCTGCTCAATTTCAGTACTTACCATTAAAAGAGATGGCAGGTATCCAGCTGCCCTTTTAGCGGCCTCATCCGAGGCCGCATTTCCTGCTGCAACTCTGGTCTTGCTTTGATCATGTCCCTTGCATTTAATCACCGCAACATATTGAGGCAGCAGTAATGCCTCCACCAATTCTTTCATTTTAGTTTCATGTTTTATGGGCTTTTGTGCTGCAGTTATAAATCCTGCTCTAAGCCACTGAGGAAGTTCCATGTGTACGGCACTAGCCACATAGGCTGAATCACTGTATAGATTCACCCTCAGTCCTTCAGCTAATTTCAGGGCCTCAACCATCACTTTCACTTCTGCTCTCTGTGCTGATTGGGCACCCTGTAACCTTTATGCCTTTAAAACCTGAAACTCACTGCCCACATCTTCCACTACAGCATATGCTGCTCTCAATCCGTCTGTGTCATGTTTAAAACAGCAACCATCTGTGTAAAAATTTCTCACATCTTTACCTCCTAAAGGAGAAGCTTGTAGGTCAGGTCTTATTTTTTCTTCCTTTTGTACTAACTCCTCACAGTTATGTGGCTGTCCTTCTTGCATCCTGTCAGCCATATTCACTCCATTATGTACAAAAGTTATATTAGGTGATTCCAGAATTTTGCTCAATTTTTGTTGTCTCAATGTTGTCAATGTGAAGTGTTGTGAATTCACATATGCTACCACACTGTGTGATGTCATAAGCTGCAATGGATGACCCATCACAATGTGTGCTGTTTTTTGAATAATTTTTCCTACACCTGCTGCATGTCTTGTACATGCAGGATGCATTTTTAGGATCTAGCATTTCACTGACAGATTGGAGAATTCTCCTCTCACCCCCTTTTTTCTGAAACAGAACTGTATTAGCTGTCAGCTCTGTTACAGAAACATCCAAATAGAATTGTGAAGTTTAGTCAGGAATGGCCAACTGCACAGCAGCCAATTGTTGTTTCAGAGAGATAAATGCATCTTCTGCCTCCATAGTCCAATTCAGAGCATGGCTGAGATTACTAATTCCATGCTCTCTGACTAACGCCCGTAAGTGGTCCGTCAGTCCAGTATAGTTAGGAATGTAATTCCTGCTATATCCAGTCAGTCCAAGAAAAGACAACATCTCCTTTACAGTACATGGTTTGGGGTGATTCAAAAACAAAGATTTATGACTGGGAGACAAAAAAGGAAAACGGAAAAAGGAAACTTGTTTCCTAGCAAATTGCAATTTAGATTTGCTGACTTTAAAACCCCTGTCAGCTAGGTGTGACAACAATCGTCGTGTGGCTTCAATACAAGACTCCAACGTCTGTGCTGCCAGCATGAGGTCATCAACATACTGAATCAGGGTCACACCTTCTGGTAACACAGTCCGCTAACTGTTGTTTCAAAAACTCATTAAAAAGCCCTGGGGAGAGAGTAAAACCCTGAAGCAGATGCGTGTACCTTAGCTGCTGACCTTTGTAGGTGAAAGAAAACACATCTCTACATTCCTCAGCCAATGGGAGACAAAAGAAAGTGTTAGCAAGGTCTACACATGAGAACCAAGTTTGAGAGGGATCAAGGTTAGTTAGTGCAACATGAGGATTAGGTACCGGCACCGTAGGGGTCAATAAAACAGAATTAATTGCCCTAAGATCATGTGCCATGCGGTATTTACCTGTCCCCTTCTTTTCCACTGGTAAAATAGGAGTGTTCCAGGAGGAGGTGGAAGATTCTAGCAAACCTGCCTCTAGAAGACCCCTAATAGTTTCTGCTATCCCCTCTTCTGCCGCCCGCTTGTCAGAATACTGTGACCTCCAAATAGGAGGACCCGGTTGTAGATCAAAAGTGACAGGTGTGACATCAACAAGCCCCACATCAGTGGGACCTGCGGCCCACAAACACTCCGGCAAAGAAGTCAACATTGCCGCAGCAGTTGGATGATCAGTCACCTCCCTGCCATGGTGCCTAGGAAGTTGAACATGTTCCAAAAGTACAGAGTCCACAGCCGAACATTTTATTTTGTACTTTTTTGTAGTAGGAGAGAAGGAGAGGTCAGGAGCAACAGTATTCTGCCAGTCTGAAACTGCAAGAGAGCGTTTTACCACGCCCCCCAATTCCATGGCCTGATGGCCAGGATGCAGAGCCAAAGAAATATGTGGATCATGCATCTTATACCAAGCCAACTGATCCTGAGTCAGATTAACTGCAGCAGCAACACCCTCCGGTGCCACATAAATGTCCTGTGAAAACACACATTGCATGAAAAGTGAGATTTTCGTCCCCGTAAACTCCCGCAGATCTCCCTGATTTTCGTCAGTTTCCGACTGCAACCCACGCTTGTCAGCGTTTGTCGTGCCACAAATTGTCGGAAACGGACTCTGATGTATGTGGAGAGCGATCAGCTGTACTAATGGCCCTAATTACCATATGAATGCAGCAAACCCGCGCGGCTGGCCAGGTCTGGCTTGAATAACCTACTCAGTATTAGCTGAAACCACTATTCTCAAACAAGTGAAATCGCTCGTGATTGGCAGCAAAACCACACGTGGCCATGCCAGGCTTTAATTTTCTTACTGAGTATTGGACGGAACCACTTCTTTTTAAACAAGTAAAGTCGCTCGTGATTGGTTGGCATATATATATATATA
The DNA here is from genome assembly GCA_030533445.1 of Cyprinodon diabolis. Taxonomy (NCBI): domain Eukaryota; kingdom Metazoa; phylum Chordata; class Actinopteri; order Cyprinodontiformes; family Cyprinodontidae; genus Cyprinodon; species Cyprinodon diabolis. The sequence continues at coordinate 54,827,607 of CM060066.1, read as the reverse complement.
TATTTACATATATATATATATATATATATATATATATATATATATATATATATATATATATATATATATATATATATATATTTATGAATATATATTTATTCATTCATATATTTATTCATTCATATATTTATTCATTCACATGCTGTGTATTTATGTTATCCTACACTACTACACAATTATTAGGCTACCATCAAGGACATGAATGAATTTATACAGGAAATGAACATTTGCCAGGAAGCTGTTTATGCAAAGAAAGAGCTTTATTAAAACACACACAACTATATACAACGCGTATCCAAACACATGCGTAACTAAAAATTACAAGTCCATGAACGGTCCGTTTGCTTCCTCGGGTTGGAGGTAACTGGCAGCATTCCCTCCGAGGCAGGTCCGATGTGCAGACGCCTACTCTGCGTGGCCCTGTACTTCGGCATCGCTTCTAACCGGGACTGCAGCTTAACACAGAGTTCAGTGAGATCCGGCCTACGAAATGGATGGGACCGTACAATCCATCCAGAGACACCACCAACGACGCCATCTTCTTCGTCGGACATGAGGTCGACGGTGGCGGACTTCCAGAGTTCCACATCCTCATCTCCTAGCACACTCTGCCTCGCTTTCAGCAGCTGAAAAAAAAACAATGAATCAGCGCACTGCGTATGGACACAACACATCTATCAATGCACCTGAAAAATAGTCACCAAATAAAGTCTTACCCTCTTTCTTCTAGCCCGACTCCGAGCAGATTGCTTGGCAGCCTCCGCACGCAACGTGTTCTCAGGCTGCGTATATCTGAAGCTCCTGCGTACCGTATCAAAATACGTCTTACAGGCAGCTGGAAAACAATTAAATGAGAGTGGTATGAATAAAAAAATCAAACTTCAGTCACAGTAACAAGGAAGGAGAAAACATTAAAACAAGTCACTTACACACAATGTCGTCTTTATCAACATCGTGCAAATCTGGACTTGCTGATATGGCTCCGAGCAAATAGGAGGTCACCGCCTCATTGTGAGGCGACAGTAGTCTGTGAAAACAAAATGTACAGCTATGATCGGTATCTATCCGTATCCATTTCCTTTTACCGCAGAATGAAAGCATATTCTTTAAATCTTACCCTTGCTGCGGTTCATAGCGCCTGCAATTAGTCTCCGAGTTGTGAAGACGGCGTACTGCTTCCTGTGAATCACAAAAAATACACTTTAATAAAGCTTGTTCTTGCAAGGCTACTATTAGCCGTAGCTTTAGGCTAGGCTGTTTTTAGCCGTAACTTTAGGCTAGGCTGCTATTAGCCGTAGCTTTAGGCTAGGCTGCTATTAGCCGTAGCTTAGGCTAGGCTGCTTTTAGCTTAGCAGGCAGTAATCGAACATATATTTACCGCTAGCATCTCTTCTTTGAGTTCGTCTTGTTCGACTGCAGAGTCGCCATCGCGTCCAAGAGGAGTTTTACCCCGAAATCCCACATACTCCGCTCCAGACCGCCTGCACAAAGCAAAGCATACATCCTCCGCTGTGGCTCCAGACCGCTCCGCTCGGAGTTTCTTGGAGATCGTAGAGAGCATGCGCGAGAAGAACCAGGGTTTCTGCGGATCATTAAAAATAATTACAATTCATTCATTCTTTTTTTATAATCAAGGCCTTAATTAGCACTAAACTTATTTAAATATGTTTATCGAAGTATTTATAATTCTTTAATAAAAAATGCTTATAAAAACAATTTCGTCAGATATATTATATCGCTATTAATTTGCGTGGAACTGATCATAAAGCCGTATGTCCGGAAAAGAAGCTCCAGGCGGAGAAAAAGCTAGAGGATATATATATACCGTATTTTCACGACCATAAGGCGCACCGTACTAAAAGGTGCAGTCTCAGTTATGTGTGCCATTTCTGTATTTAACACACACATAAGGCGCACCGGACTATTGGGCGCGTTTTTTATATACAGGTACATGTCCTCTACTACCTTTAAATACCTCTACTGCGTATTTAAAAATACAGCGGGGGCAAAACTGAGTATGACTGTGCTTTATTCATGTATTTATTACAAAGTATTAATCGAACCTGGGAGCTGGCCGTGAGACAGACACATCGCTGATGACAGAGCCCTGTGATCACTCCTAAATTAACTTAAAATCTTGAAACCTGCCAACGGAATATGTTTGCTTTTATTGCCGGTATCCTGGTTCCTGCAGTTTAAATTATTTAGATGAAAAACACCTGCCAGCCACCGCGGTGAACCCGGAGGCTACCCGGCCTAGAGGCTGCTGTTGGAAGGGATTTCTACTGTCGGTTTACCGCTGGTATGTGGGGGTCTGAGCGCCTCCGACAGAAATAGTATAGGCAGGATAATAATCTGGATGAACTGACTGCAATTATTAAGTTTTCAGGTGGACTTTCTCACTTAAAAACATATTAAAAGTACTTTATTCCCACTGATCACAGCAAATATAGCTGCAAGATTTAGATTATTTAGATGAAAAAACACCTGCCAGCCACCGCGGTGAAACCGGAGGAGACCCGGCCCAGAGGCTGCTGTTGAATTAAGTTTTCAGGTAGAAAAATAGAGCGGGAGCAAAACTAAGTATGATTGTGCTTTATTCATGTATTTATTACAAAGTATTAATCAAACCCATCAAAGTCATCATCCTCTGTTTCTGAATTAAACAGCTGCGCTAAATCAGACATGCCAATTTCCCCTTCTTCGCTGTCAGAGTCACTTTCCGTGCCGGGCGGCTCCTCAGAAATAATGCCGGCTTTTGCGAAAGCTGGAACAACATTGCCAGCAGACACGTTAGTCCAAGCATCTACAATCCATCCGCTAACGGTGGCGTAATTTGCCCGGCGCTGCCTTCCACTTTTCCTGAAACTGTGGTCTCCGTCGGTCATCCATCGCTCCCACGCCGCTCGCAGCCTTACTTTGAACGGCCGGTACACACGAGCGGTTGAAGTTCCTTTGTCAGACCCCCCGGGATAACAGCGTTCATTTGATTCACCTTTTTTTTCACATCGGCTGTGAGATGGGCATGCAGTCACAGATTAACAGCGATGGTGATGCGTGGAATAAACCACCTGGTCTCCTCACATACACCTGCCTCAGCCACGCTTTCATCATCTCCTCATCCATCCAGCCTTTTTCATTTGCCTTAATATCATATGTCATCAGAGCGATGTGTCTGTCTCGCTGTCAGCTCCCAGATCAGCTTCTCTGTTTGGTTGATGCGGCGCGTCCAGCAGCAAAACTTCCATTTTTCCATATCGAACAGCAGCAGCGCGTTGGCAGATGCTTAAACGCTCCCGACGCGCAGCGCCTGCTGCTCAAAACGCGCTGCGGGACCTTTTGCTGCGCCTATATGCGCGTCAACCATTGACTTTGCATGTAAACACGCTGCTTCTGCTGCACCTGCTGGGTCCGGTTCACACCGATGTCCAGCGGTTGAATAACAGCGAGCACAGCTTCATTTGTTTCCCCATGTTTTTCACATCAGCTGTGAGATGGGCACGCATGGAGTCACAGATTAACAGCGATGGTGATGAGTGGAAAAAAAAACACCTGGTCTCCTTACATTCAGCCACTCTTTCATCATCTCCTCAATGAGGTGGTCTCAAAAGTCGCAGTTACAACACACATAGGGCGCGCCGCACCAAAGGGCGCACCGCACATTTTCAGGGAAAAAAAAAAAACGTTTAAGTGCGCCTTATAGTCGTGAAAATACGGTATGTATATGTGTGTGTGTGTGTGTTTACATACATACAGGAGTCATGGAACTGTGCTTACAGCTCCTTCATATTTCATGTACACTAATAACTTGTGTACATGGTTCTTGTTGATGGCATTAAAATCATTTCTAATAGCATTAAAATAGGATTAAATTAGAGTCACTCATTCCTGTATGAACCCTGTGAGCGCTTAATTTAATATGACATATTAAAAAAAATCCCACCATCATCCAGCATATGTTCAGTTTCTGCCCAAATATATATATATATATATATATTTGTAGATTTTTGTAACGGGGATAAGGATAATTCAAAACTGCTTTTTTTGAATGAACTTGTTCTCTACTCCCAAACTCAGCATCTCTTTTCATTCCTGTAATAAGAAATTTCTTTTGAATGGATTTGATTAAAGTTTAAGTCCCTCGGTGTAAAATAAATATTTTGATGGAGATGAGAAATCTGCTTCCTCGTTGGTGAATAACCAATAGTTTGGATCCAATCATTTAAATAAACGGTGTTAGTTTTTTTTTTATATATAAGAATTGTGCTATAATTTCTAGTCACCGATCTGTTGCTGCTATATTTTAATTTGACGAACCAGAATTGGTTAATGTTCTTTTTCCTGTTTGGTGCGATTGCAATTGCGGATCTTGACCTGGCCGGACCTTATGACTACAGTGTACCAATTTTCTAATGGCTACTTCCAACAGGATAATGCGCCATGTTATAAAGTGAATCATCTCAGACTCATTTCTTGAAACTTTTCCACTTAAGTAATTGTGAATTGAGCATATTGACAGACAACATTTTATTTTTTCTCTTAAATGCAATTTTTTTTAAAATAATTACTGCTCTAAATGTATTGCTCTGTCAGCTAAAGATCTGTTTTGGTCTCTATACTTTAATTAAATAAATCAATTCAAGCTAAAATGTAAGAGGCTATACTGAGCCTGATCTCTTTGTATCAGAGATTTTCTTATGTTTTAGAAAAATGTCACTTGGGGTAAAACTCCCCCTGCAACCCTGATTTGCATTTGTATAGCTCACAGCATTTCATTTACATGTTAAAGCCTCCACTAGAATTCCATGGGGCGGAGGCATGGGGGGAACATTGCCTAAGAAAGTCCACGTCAATTTCTGACAATTTACGGGAGTTTTCGGCGAAGCCTGCAAATTGCCGTAAACTGCCGCTAACCTGAAGTTCCACGACAATCTACAGTGCCGCATATTGACGAAAATCCCACTTTTCATGCAGTGACAGTCCAATTGTTACTAGCTAAATGCAGCTCAAACTGCTCCTGGAACCATTCAGTCTGGTCTTGGTCATTAAACAAAGTTACGTGAGGAAGATCAGGAGTTGGCCCATATGGTGCAAGTGCTTGGATCCAGGGTTTCCAAAGCAGAAAACAGGACAGGATCCCAGCATGTTTAGTCGTCTCTGGCTGTAAAAGACCCCAGTATATGTCAGCCAGTAGCTCCTCAGATTGCTGGAGCAAAAATTGTCCATGTGTATATACTTGAGAACAGGCATGAGAAGATCCATCAGGAAAAGTGACAAGTAGTCCATCGGGTCCACACAAAATAGTCGCCCCCAGAGCAATCAACAAGTCTCTCCCTAATAAGTTCACAGGGGATGAGGGGGAACACACAAAAGGATGTGTCACTTTTTGTCTGCCCACAACTGTGTGTAAAGGTGTGGAGATAGGAAGAGTTTGTTTCACCCCAGAAAAACCAACCACTGATATTGTCTGATCAGAAAGTTTTTGCAAAGGCATGAAAACATTCATGGTGGAATATGTTGCCCCTGTATCCACCAAAAATGGCAATGTTTGTCCATCAACTGTCACATCAATCATTCTGCCAACGCTCCCTGATGCAGGTTCTTCTCCAGGGTGTGTCAATATTCTCCAGTCTGAAAGTACTGGCCAGGATGTTGCGGAAGCAATGCAGCATTCGGAGGTTCTTGTGGCGTCAGGTCCGGCAATGCACCGTCTTGTGCAGGAATCGGTGTATAGTGAGGGCACTGCTGAACCCAGTGACCCTCTTCACCACAATAAAAACACCTGTCTCTGCGTCTCAAGCCTCATCCACCCCTTCCTCGCCCACCCGACCATGCGAGCGCTCTCCTTCTTCCTCCACGCCACCCTGGAACACCAGACTGCCAACGTGGAGCTGCATACATGTGAGGACCAGGCTGTGCTACTGCAACAGGAGCCTGAGCAGGAACAGGAACTGATGGAGTAGCAGCTGTTAACATAGCCTTGGCCTCCATCCGTTCCTGTTTTGCAAGATGAAGCTTTTGTCTGGCTTCACTTAATTGAAGCTTCAGTAATTGTTTCTGAAAATCCTCCTGCTCCTTCTCCGCCTCTCTCTCCTCATCCTGAGAAATCTGCAAATTATGTAACAAATGCAACTCCCATTTCGCATGGTCACAACATTTCAACTGCGGGTTTTTCCTCATCAAGGCAGTGACGGAGGAAGGGATACCATCCAAAACAGCTTGACGGAAATGTTCCCTCATTAATGTAGCACCAGTTGGATGAACCCCAGTTTGCCGTCTCCAGATGTCTATGGCTTTATCTAAAAATACTTTTGGGTGCTCTTTGGAGTCCCATAAAAATTTAGGAATAAGTGAGAGAGACACAGGGGGAAACATGTCCCTTAAGGCCGCACCCACAGGAGTCAGAACAGCTGAAAGAGGCGTGTGGTCAGGTTGATTTGTAGTTCCAGCAGACAGTTCAACATCACGACAATTTGTTGTCGTTGTTGACAACGACTTAAAATAGCTCTGAAATCTCCCAAAGCTAAGGTTAACCCTCCTGTTAGGGAATCCAATGCATGTAACCAAGGAGTAGCACCATCCACCAGAGAGGGTAACTTATCAATAAGGGTCTGCAGATCCCCAAAGGAGAACGACTTATATCTCTGATCCTGTTGTGTTATTAATAAAGGCATAACATGTTTAGATGAGCTCTCAGAATGTACTGATGTAGCCTCCGAATGACCCGATAAATTAAAAATACGTGTGGTCAAATCATCAATATCACGCCGCAGATTCCCTTCCATTTGGCGGGGGCGGGGCTGCATGGTTGATATGTAATTTGAGTCATACCTGGTGAAGTCGCAGAAGGAGGCAGGGAAAAACAAAGTTTTTCACACTGGACTCGATCTGCCATAGGAAGACTATCAGAAACAGAGCAAAAACGTTTAAGGGATGCCGGGGGTAAAGTCGTTAACTCGGGTGCCTCCACCAGAAACAATCGGAGGAGGAGCTCTCACAAGATCCCATTCTGCCGTACCCAAACGAACATCCAATACTGGATACAATCCTGTGTAAAAGGGATTGGTATTAGAAATTATAGCACAATTTTTATATATTAAAAAAAAAAAAAACTAACACTTTATTTAAATGATTGGATCCAAACTATTGGTTATTCACCAACGAGGAAGCAGATTTCTCATCTCCATCAAAATATTTATTTTATACCGAGGGACTTAAACTTTAATCAAATCCATTCAAAAGAAACTTCTTATTACAGGAATGAAAAGAGATGCTGAGTTTGGGAGTAGAGAACAAGTTCATTAAAAAAAAGCAGTTTTGAATTATCCTTATCCCCGTTACAAAAATCTACAATATATATATATATATATATATATATATATATATATATATATATTGTTAAGGAAGAAAATATTCTAAAATAGTTAACTTTGGAAAAAGGTTGGCTTCTCTCTTCCTTTCCCAGGTTCATCTCGGCGAGCTGCGTGTGGCCCCAAGGAAAACCAGCATTGCGTGTTGACGTCACAGAATTACATAGTTTAATTCAATATAAGACAATGCACAAACTTAGAAATAAGACAATGCACAAACTTATACCAGAAACTGCAGAACAACGGAGACATACATTCAATTACCTGACATAAATGGAGAGAAGGAAAGAAAGCAAAGACGTACAAAGACATCTTTGGAGAGTTGCAAGAGCAAATCTGATTTGTTACTTCTGTGTAGAAAGTTTTATCCTCTTGTATTTAATTTATTCAACTAAGGCTGGCTTTTGCTCCTCCAACCAGGAGCTATCTTGGACACTCAGAAAAACTTAGAGCTTCCCCTAATTTATGGCAAACATCTGGCTAAAGAAAACATGAGATAAGACCTCACAGAATAGCTGTTGGAATGCGGGGGCCTCTTTCCTACCATAAATTCTCAGGAACAAACTTAAATTCAGTCCTTTGGTTCAAGGAAAGGTTATCTTCACAAACTTGTTCAGAATTAAGAAATATGTTCAAAATGAGAGTGTTCAACATACCTTTTACACAAGCCATAAGATTAACTGTATTAAAAACTAAAATAATCATTTTTCTTCAACAGTCCCTCTTATGAGGTCTGAGACACACAGACCTCACAAATAAATTAAGCCTTCTAATAGAGGAACCAAAAAACCATTTAGTATATTAAAAAAACTAAAACATTAGCCTAATTCTATAACAGCCCCTGTTTTAAACAGAACCTCCTAGCTCCACGGCCAGGTCATGTGTCTGAAGCTGAACTCCATTATCTGAACTTATCAAATGTATCTTGGGCTATCCAACAATTTAATACTCACCTGATGCACCACAAAATTTTAACCAGTAAAAACTAAAACTGAAAATACATTTCACTTATCAAACATGAAAAATCATAAAACTCAGTTATGTCAATAGAAGAAAAAACACAACAGAAATATCAGCCCAAGTATAAAATTAGAAAACCAGAGTAAGATATCTCGAAATTACTAAAAAATGCTCTGCAGACTTAAAAGACAATACTCGCCACAAAAATCACAATTTGTCAATACAAAACAATAACATCAAAAAAAGAAAATACATCATAAACACATAAAAATTACAAAAAACCCTTTTTTTTTTTTTTTTTTTTTTTTTCACAATTCAATAGTAGGAACTTAGAGTTCGTCTCTATGCTCCTTCGATAGTCCTCCAAAAATGAATATGAATTCTTCGTCAGGAAACGATCCAAAAATACGCGCAAAAAGAAACGAATGTTCTTGAAAAGTTCGCAAAAAAAAAAAACGACAACACGCAATGAAGAGAAGATAAGTTAATGATGATCTTGTAGCCTGATCCTTCACGTGTTCCTCCTCGGTTGTAAACCTCAGGTTTCCACCTGAGTGTCCGTTGCTCACTGAAAATTGGAGTATTGTGCCAATATAACAGTGAGTTTAAGGAGAGGTTGCAATCTCCTTTTCTCAATGGAAGGACACCGGAACAGGATTATTGTGCCTGTCTGGGCCTTTTAAGCCTTGTAATTCAGGAAAATGAAGTGGTCTCTTCTGCCTGGAACTGCAGATCCTCCTCCGCGCTGGGATGGGCCTGCAGACACTCCTCGACCGCAGGTTGAGACTGTAGATTCTCCTGAATGCCTTGTAGCGTGCGTTGTGGCTCCTCTGCTGCTGTGCACTGACTCCAATGGAACCACGTGTCTCCTTTCCCTTGTAGACGGACAGCATGAGATGTCCTCTCCACGACTCGGTATGGTCCGGTGAAGCGAGGTTCAGACCACTTTCTTTTGATGACCTTCAGGCGCACCCAGTCGATTCCCGGAACTGGTCCCGAGCCTGGACGTTCCTGTGTCGTCTGGTATTTTGTAAATTCCGCTGCCAGGACCTGTAACTCATTGAAGAAATCTTTATGAGATAAATGTGCAAGTTCACCTTTCCATCCTGGAATGCGGGTAGCAGGTCCTGGAAACATCCATACTGTCTGGAGCTCATATGGAGAGAACCCTGTTGATTGGTTAATGATTGATCCGACACTTTATGACAGCTTTGCTGTCTTCCTTTTGTATTATAAATCTGCTTCTTTAGAGCTGTATTTTATGAATCCTTTGACCCTCTTTTTATATAAGGCCTACATGAGAAATAAATGTTTCCTATCATGTTGAACCCAAAACTTAACTGTATTTTTAGAAGCAGTTCCATAATTGTTTATTTGTAAATCTCCAATTTAGACCAATTTAATTTCAATCATCATATTTTCTATTTTTTTAAAACCTTAAAGAATGATCAGCCTGTTTTACATGACTATAGATAATCTTGTCACTAAATATCAAAAATGACCTACTTTATTCCAATCATAGTTTTAAATCCCAAAAATTTCCACCATTTTTACCTTTGATCCATTTATTCTTTTGAAAACCTATTTATACAATATTTAATTGAATAATGTATTACCCTTTTTATATTGTTTATCAATTATCAATGCCTTTTCAGTTTTGGAGAGAGATTCGATACAGCTAAATTTATTAAATGATGTAAATCTTTAGTTTAGACCTTCCTGGATGTCTTAGTTAAACAACTTATTTTAAATCATATGAATAGAGATGCAACAATCCAATGATCACCTTCCTTAGTTTAAGAAACACTATTTTATGTAAATTTTTTTGATAGGTAATATTTAGTTTAGTATATTCAATTTATAAATTTTACTTATTTCATATCCAAATAGTTAGCTCATATTTAATGCTTCTAATACACCGTAAAACATTTAATGTATTTTGATTTAACTTCAATAACCTCTTTTTCCGAAAAGTAAAGAGAGATCCAAACTAAAAATTTGCTTATTAGATCAATTCCATTCATGTCCCCCTGTTTCTATAACAGAACAAATGTTCTGTCATAGAATACAATAAAAATCCTATACAACTCATTGAGATGAAATCCGCTATCACCACTAACTTTAGCCTCATGTAACACAGTTGGATGTAATTCAAACATGGTGTCCCAGATGCTGTTACAATCTGCACACCTCAATCAAAGAATTTAATGTTTGATTAAATTTATGAAATCAACACAGAACTTGGTGTCTTTAGCTCAATAAGCTGCATAGACACCCATCAATCCACTTTAACACCTTAATGTTAAATTCCATTTAAATTTAAATTTAGTTTTACTGAATGGTAGCCACTGTACTATGTAAATAAAATTTCGATCATCTTCCTTAGTAGATGAAGCGTAACACACAATGCAATTCAGCTATGGTTAAGAAAAAATATGTAATTGCAATAGTTAGTCCCTGCCCATTCTTTTCAGGCAGGAAGGGAAAAAAGACACATTAGCATTTTGTGAGACAAACAGAGTGAATCATGGAGGAACTTAATGCATTTCCGAGGAATGCAGTGTCGTAACAGTTGGTGCACACCAACCCTCAAACTGCATTGTAAAACCTCTGACCCCAGGAGATGGGGTGTCCTCAACACTTAGCATTACACTGCAGGGGTTCAGGACGTGAAGACAACAGGGCGCATCAGTGCTATAACTAAAGTAAGAAGAGAACAATGGCATCACGCACTACAAAAATTTAAAAAGAACTTATTCACCACTACCAAGTTTTGTTGGCACCCATTTCGTCTCCAACCTGCAGACTGAAGGGAACCCCAGGAGTGGGCTTTGCACCCAGGTCACATGATCAGAGGTGAGAATCCAGGATCAAACATGAGAACACACAACAGGACCACCGCTGAGCGACTTGCCATGCCGCAATTCTTTATCTGCTGAATCAGAAGTTGCCCAGAGTAGCAGTCATTCCCGCAGTGCAGAAGCATCTGGATAAAGTCCCGCTTTGATGAACTTCGGTCAGCCTTTTCGTGGTCGACAGAGCAGGACGTAGAAACCAGCAGACCAGTCATCCACTGAAACCCCCGTTCGGGTTTGGACAAAAGGCTATGATCTTTGTGGTCCCGACTCACTGCTGATTCCCAGCCGTAGAAGACTCCCACAGATAACGCCTGAGTCCCTTTTGTTTTCAGCCAGGTATGAAAAGCAACACTCAAAGGAGACATCTGTTGCCAGGTCCTGTGAGCAGCACTTTGCCCTCACGTGACAGCAGGAGAACAGTTCGTCTTCGCTGACCTTCGTAATCGTTCAACAGCTTTTGGCTTTCATACAGCAGTCCAGCAGAAGTTGGGCACAGTTCAGCATCTTTGTTCAGCAACAACAGCGGCCTGATGTGGTAATCAAGAAGATCCCTTCAAATACATCGTCCCATGATCTCTGAGCTTAAAAGACCCTTTCCCCAAGATTGCCATCAAGTCAGAAGGAAGGAGAACTGCCAGAGAAAAAATAATACAAAGTAATTAAAAATCAAAACTTATATTTGCCACATTTTGTTACTTTCACTATTATAAATAAAATTTATCTTGTGATGCATCCTTCCGTGTGGCTCTAGATTTGTTGTTGTTATAGCACAAACGGCCAACTGCCCCAAATCCTGAACTGCAAAAAGAATAAACATAGAAATGTGTTAAAATAGTCCACGATCAGATGTGCCAGAATTAAGAAAATAATGACACTTACTGTTCAAAATCAATAAACGTCAATACCTCGATGACATTCACTCTGCTTGTGCCAAATATCACTACAAATTTTAAAATCACAACCTCACAAACTCATTAAAGGTTGTGATGGAATTGCACTTTGTCAAATAATTATAAATCTCATATTATTCTACTAAATACCAAACATCCTTATCATTGTCCCACGCTGTAAGACAAAGTCCTATTTTAAAATTTCAGAAATTATTTATATTTTATTTGAATTTCATAGCAGTTTTAACCAAAATTTTCCTCAAAATTAACAATTTACACCCAACTGTATATAATCAAAGTCAGCAGTGATTCAGAAATCTATCAACAATTTTAAATGTAAATAAACATGGCATAGATGTTATTTGAAACCGTTCAATTTTAGATGATCAAATCTAATTTAGTAGAAGCTTCTATATCACATATACCATATTTTAGTCAAGCAGGAACGCCATATGACTCTACATTAAAAAAATCCATAATTCACTATTGTTGAATGAAAAAAATCAAAATTATTGATTAACTAATTTACAATTAACCATATCCAAAAATTTACCAGGAATTAGGGTCTACTTCTCCTTCTCCCTCTGTTGATATAATCAAATTATCATTTTGAAAACAATTTGGAATCTATGTCACTGTTATATAATAATTAGCTGAAAAACCAAAATATTATAAGATGTTCCACCATTTCTCCAATCTTCCATCTAATATTCAAACTAGACTGAGATGATGTAAATTTCAAAGTTCCATCTGTAATATCTTATCTTTATAACATCCCCCTGTGTTTTCTTATTTCCAAAAGAAAAACAATTTAGATGTGGAAAACAAAACTAGAAGAACTTTCCCTAATTATGCTAAAATTTCAGCATGTCCAACCAGTTACCAATATGAAATATAAACCAAGTTAATTTAGTTGGAATTTAGGTTAGTTTGTTAGTGTTGTTAGTCAAAGTGGATAACACAGTTTCCTAATAATGACATTTATCTGCTTTAAGCCAAGGCTGAATTCTCGTTTCATATTAATTCCACTGCACAAGCAGATGATTCAGCTTCAACCAGATTGTGACACCAAAAAATGTAATCGTCTTTACCTTAAAATTGCCCGTAAAGCAGTAATAAAAGTATATTTATGAAACAAAACCTTTACTGTCCCTAAATAGTTTAAAATAACAAAAAGGTCACACAGCTACTCACTAAAGTGATGTCATATTCACATAGCTTCCTAAAACCCATCAAAGGCCATCTGCCTACACATTCACTCTCATTCACACTCAAGCAGACTCATCAACACCCCATTGTAAGAAAGATGCAGGATGTTACCCCAGATTTCAAACCAAAATTCGTCCTGTGAAAGTCTTAAACACTATTATTATAACACCATGGTTGAAAAAAAAATAATTATCCAATAGTTCTAATATTGTTCAGTTTTGAGTGAACCTGTTTTAAAAACTCCATATTATACACACAACCGTATTTCATGATAGCCCACTGTTATTAAATGACTACCTAGACCCCCTGTAGGAAAACCCAAAAACCGTTCATGTGGTCATGTAATATGCAAAATGGGCTGCACACGAAGATCGTCCTACAAAAAACAAAGTCATTCATTAGTGTTTCAACATGTCCTACATTAACAGTGTAGAAAACACTGTCAAGCAGAAAAACATCCATATGTTCTCGTTTTTGTTCTCTTGTTCCACACAGTGAGGGTGTTCCATCCTGTGTCAGGAAACCTAGAAATTGAAGTGATTGTCAATGTTACAATATTATAAAAAAAACAATTGGATCATTCCAGTGCTCCAGCCTGGAACTGATGCCACACATTTCTCCCGCTGAGAAAGTAAAAACATCTGTAAATCTGTTATTTTGTACTTTTCATTTCAACACAAAACACATTCTAAAAGTAATTCACATCAAAATCCAAGAATCCTGAAAGAGTGAGCTGGAAATGTCAGTGCTAACAGAACTGAAGCACTCCCAAAATGCAAATGGGGGGTCAATCAGTCCCCCTGCTGTGAAACAAAACTTTTAACCAAAACGGAGAAACCTCTGTCCCACAGAAGCACATTTTAACAGAAAATTAGTAATACAACATCCAGCAAAAACATTTGAAAATATTTCATAACACAATCTTGAAACACAAATCACTTCTGCACAATCTCAGCACAATTCAGACACAGACAGACAAATAGACAGCAGCGCGTGGTGGAACATATAACGGGGGAAGACAGACACACAGCCATACAGGTGCTGGTCATAAAATTAGAATATCATGAAAAAGTAGATTGATTTCAGTAATTCCATTTAAAAAGTGAAACTTGTATATTATATTCATACATTACATACAAACTCATATATTTCAGATGTTTATTTTGTTTAATTTTGATGATTACAAATGACAACAAATGAAAATCTCAAATTCATCATATCAGAAAATTAGAATATTACTGAAGACCAATAAAAACAAAGGATTTATAGAAATGTTGGCCAACTGAAAAGTATGAACATGAAAAGTATGAGCATGTACAGCACTCAGTATTTAGTTGGGCCTCCTTTGGCCTGTATTACTGCAGCAATGCGGCGTGGCATGGAGTCGATCAGTCTGTGGCACTGCTCAGGTGTTATGATAGCCCAGGTTGCTCTAATAGTGGCTTTTAGCTCTTCTGAATTGTTGGGTCTGGTGTATTGCATCTTCTTCTTCACAATACCCCATAGATTTTCTATGGGGTTAAGGTCAGGAGAGTTTGCTGGCCAATTAAGAACAGGGATACCATGGTCCTTCAACCAGGTACTGGTAGCTTTGGCACTGTGTGCAGGTGCCAAGTCCTGTTGGAAAATGAAATCTGCATCTCCAAAAAGTTGGTCAGCTGCAGGAAGCATGAAGTGCTCTAAAACTTCCTGGTATGTGGCTGCGTTGACCCTGGACCTCAGAAAACACAATGGACCAACACCAGCAGATGACATGGCACCCCAAACCATCACTGACTGTGGAAACTTTACACTGGACTTCAAGCAACGTGGATGAAGTGCCTCTCTTCTTTTCCTCCAGACTCTGGGACCTTGATTTCCAAAGGAAATGCAAAATTTACTTTCATCAGAGAACATGACTTTGGACCACTCACCAGCAGCCCAGGCAAGACGCTTCTGACGCTGTCTGTGGTTCAAGAGTGGCTTGACACAAGGAATGCGACAGCAGAAACCCATGTCTTTCATACGTCTGTGTGTGGTGGTTCTTGAAGCACTCACTCCAGCTGCAGTCCACTCTTTGTGAATCTCCCCCACATTTTTGAATGGGTTTTGTTTCACAATCCTCTCCAGGGTGCGGTTATCTCTCTTGCTTGTACACTTTTTTCGACCACATCTTTTCCTTCCCTTCGCCTCTCTATTAATGTGCTTGGACACTGAGCTCTGTGAACAGCCAGCCTCTTTAGCGATGACCTTTTGTGTCTTGCCCTCCTTGTGCAAGGTGTCGATGGTCGTCTTTTGGACAACTGTCAAGTCAGCAGTCTTCCCCATGATTGTGTAGCCTATAGAACTAGACTGAAAGACCATTTAAAGGCTTTTGCAGGTGGTTTGAGTTAATTAGCTGATTAGAGTGTGGCACCAGGGGCCATCAATTTTGAACCTTTTCACAATATTCTAATTTTCTGATATGATGAATTTGAGATTTTCATTTGTTGTCATTTGTAATCATCAAAATTAAACAAAATAAACATCTGAAATATATGAGTTTGTATGTAATGTATGAATATAATATACAAGTTTCACTTTTTAAATGGAATTACTGAAATCAATCTAGTTTTTCATGATATTCTAATTTTATGACCAGCACCTGTAGATCAACCCGCAGCCAAGCACGCACACAAACACAAAGAAACGTACAAAACACAGAAACACAGACAACGTCGTAGTTCAGTCAAGAAAAGACAGAAAAGAAAAGAAAATGTCAGGTGCCGGCTAAAAGAATGTATGACGCATCTTTTCATTTTCCAACTTCACTTTTACAAATCCCTTTTATTCTCATTTCAACTTCTCAGTCCTTTAAGGTGATTCAACCTGCTATCAGTCCTTTAAGGTGATTCATCCTACTAAATTAATTATTCTCAGTCCTTTATACTACTAGCAACTCGATTCAGAATGCCAGAGAAAGGTGATCCGACCTATTAGTCCTTTTTCCATGAGTGATACAACTCGGTCCAATTAACCCAAACAATTAATTATAAGTCCACTGGAGATGAGCCATAATCTCCGGGCTGATACAAGCCAAAGCTACCCAATACACAAATTTCCAAAATACTTTTTTTAGAGGCCCAGGCATTGATCCTCAGGGTAAAAAGAATATAACAACAAAACCCAGCTTAAAATCAGAGTTAACGTAAAGGCTCTGTTTGAACTAGCCAAAGTTCCCTGTAATGTGTATTTATTCAAATCCTTAAACAACCGACTCTTTTAGGAGGGATTCTATCTAGCTCTGCAGCTTCTAAATTCTGTGAGGCCGCACACAGCAAATCAGCCACGGTCCAACGAAACAGCGCTTCAGACAACTAAAAAATAAAAAATAATCAAATATTGTCTTACCACACCGAAGCGTCGGGCCGAAACGGATCAATCAGTGCCAAACAGCCGCCCACCGAGATTCCAGAACCGGCACGAGCCCCCAATTGTTAAGGAAGAAAATATTCTAAAATAGTTAACTTTGGAAAAAGGTTGGCTTCTCTCTTCCTTCCCCAGGTTCATCTCGGCGAGCTGCGTGTGGCCCCAAGGAAAACCAGCATTGCGTGTTGACGTCACAGAATTACATAGTTTAATTCAATATAAGACAATGCACAAACTTAGAAATAAGACAATGCACAAACTTATACCAGAAACTGCAGAACAACGGAGACATACATTCAATTACCTGACATAAATGGAGAGAAGGAAAGAAAGCAAAGACGTACAAAGACATCTTTGGAGAGTTGCAAGAGCAAATCTGATTTGTTACTTCTGTGTAGAAAGTTTTATCCTCTTGTATTTAATTTATTCAACTAAGGCTGGCTTTTGCTCCTCCAACCAGGAGCTATCTTGGACACTCAGAAAAACTTAGAGCTTCCCCTAATTTATGGCAAACATCTGGCTAAAGAAAACATGAGATAAGACCTCACAGAATAGCTGTTGGAATGCGGGGGCCTCTTTCCTACCATAAATTCTCAGGAACAAACTTAAATTCAGTCCTTTGGTTCAAGGAAAGGTTATCTTCACAAACTTGTTCAGAATTAAGAAATATGTTCAAAATGAGAGTGTTCAACATACCTTTTACACAAGCCATAAGATTAACTGTATTAAAAACTAAAATAATCATTTTTCTTCAACAATATATATATTTGGGCAGAAACTGAACATATGCTGAATGATGGTGGGATTTTTCTAATATGTCATATAATAAATTAAGCGTTCACAGGGTTCATACAGGAATGAGTGAGTCTAATTTAATGCTATTTTAATGCTATTAGAAATGATTTTAATGCCATCAACAAGAACCATGTACACAAGTTATTAGTGTACATGAAATATGAAGGAGCTGTAAGCACAGTTCCATGACTCCTGTATGTATGTAAAAACACACACACACATATATACGTATATATATATATCCTCTAGCTTTTTCTCCGCCTTTCCGAACATACGGCTTTATGATCAGTTACACGCAAATTAATAACGATATAATATATCTGACAAAATTGTTTTTATAAGCATTTTTTATTAAAGAATTATAAATACTTCGATAAACATATTTAAATAATTTTAGTGCCAATTAAGGCCTTGATTTAAAAAAAAAATGAATGAATTGTAATTATTTTTAATGATCCGTGGAAACCCTGGTTCATCTCGCGCATGCTCTCTACGATCTCCAAGAAACTCAGAGCGGAGCGGTCTGGATGTATGCTTTGCTTTGTGCAGGCGGTCTGGAGCGGAGTATGTGGGATTTCGGGGTAAAACTCCTCTTGGCTGCGATGGCAACGCTGCAGTCGAACAAGACGAACTCGAAGAGATGCTAGCGGTAAATATATGTTCGATTACTGCCTGCTAAGCTAAAAGCAGCCTAGCCTAAGCTACGGCTTATAGCAGCCTAGCCTAAAGTTACGGCTAATAGCAGCCTAGCCTAAAGTTACGGCTAATAGCAGCCTAGCCTAAAGTTACGGCTAATAGCAGCCTAGGCTAAAGCTACGGCTAATAGTAGCCTTGCAAAAACAAGTTTTATTAAAGTGTATTTTTTGTGATTCACAGGAAGCAGTACGCCGTCTTCACAACTCGGAGACTAATAGCAAGCGCTATGAACCGGAGCAAGAGTAAGATTTAAAGAATATGCTTTCATTCTGCGGTAAAAGGAAATGGATATTGATGGATACCGATCATAGCTGTACATTTTGTTTTCACAGACCTCCTATTTGCTCGGAGCCATATCAGCAAGTCCAGATTTGCACGATGTTGATAAAGACGACATTGTGTGTAAGTGACTTGTTTTAATGTTTTCTCCTTCCTTGTTACTGTGACTTGAGTTTGATTTTTTATTCATACCACTCTCATTTAATTGTTTTCCAGCTGCCTGTAAGACGTATTTTGAGACGGTACGCAGGAGCTTCAGATATACGCAGCCAGCCAACACGTTGCGTGCGGAGGCTGCCAAGCAATCTGCTCAGAGTCGGGCTAGAAGAAAGAGGGTAAGACTTTATTTGGGTACTATTTTTCAGGTGCATTGATAGATGTGTTGTGTCCATACGCAGTGCGCTGATTCATTGTTTTTTTTTCAGCTGCTGAAAGCGAGGCAGAGTGTGCTAGCAGATGAGGAAGTGGAACTCTGGAAGTCCGCTATCGTCGACCTCATGTCCGACGAAGAAGATGGAGTTGTTGGCGGTGTCTCTGGGTGGATTGTACGGTCGCCGCCATTTCGTAGGCCGGATCTCACTGAACTCTGTGTTAAGCTGCTGTCCCGGTTAGAAGCGATGCCGAAGTACAGGGCCATGCACAGTAGGCGTCTGCACATCGGACCTGCCTCGGAGGGAATGCTGCCAGTTACCTCCAACCCCGAGGAAGCAAACGGACCGTTCACGGACTTGTGATTTTTAGATACGCATGTGTTTGGATACGCGTTGTATATAGTTGTGTGTGTTTTAATAAAGCTCTTTCTTTGCATAAACAGGTTCCTGGCAAATGTTCATTTCCTGTATAAATTCATTCATGTCCTTGATGTATATATATGTATATGAATGAATAAATATATATTCATAAATAAATTATATATATATGTAAATTTATATGTAAATATATATATATGCCAACCAATCACTAGCGACTTTACTTGTTTAAAAAGAAGTGGTTCCGTCCAATACTCAGTAAGAAAATTAAAGCCTGGCGTGGCCACGTGTGGTTTTGCTGCCAATCACGAGCGATTTGACTTGTTTGAGAATAGTGGTTTCAGCCAATACTGAGTAGTTTATTCAAGCCAGACCTGGCCAGCCGCGCGGGTTTGCTGCATTCATATGCTAATTAGGGCCATTAGTACAGCTGATCGCTCTCCACATACGTCAGAGTCCTTTTCCGACAATTTGTGGCACGACAAACGCGGACAAGCGCGCGTAGCAAATTGTCGGAAACTGACGAAAATCAGGGAGATCTGCGGGAGTTTACGGGAGTTTACGGGGACGAAAATCTCACTTTTCATGCAGTGAGCCTGTGAGTTTTATGTCCCAGGTCCTCATGGTAGAGTCGCAGCAGC
Source organism: Cyprinodon diabolis (assembly GCA_030533445.1). Taxonomy (NCBI): domain Eukaryota; kingdom Metazoa; phylum Chordata; class Actinopteri; order Cyprinodontiformes; family Cyprinodontidae; genus Cyprinodon; species Cyprinodon diabolis. The sequence goes on along the minus strand of CM060066.1, from coordinate 54,807,773 downwards.
GTCTGAGATTGTCAAAATCTGCATTTTTGATGGCTAATATCTCGTAGATGCTTTGTCCAATCTGTACCAAACTTGATTTCTGACTCCCTCCTCTGAGACTCTGCAAAGTAGAAAAAGTCCAGCTTTCTAGAGCTTTCCACCTGCTCTTTTTCCTTCAAAAGAATCCTAGCTGACTGAGACTGATGGCTTTTTCCTCAGTGACAGGGAGCTGCGCACTGTGTAGTTGACCTTAGACTTTTAGAAAGTGACAGCCAAAAAGGCTGGAAAATTTCATTCCCATTCAAGGTAATTGGAGGCATTCCCCTTTTAGTCTTATCTGATTACCTTGTTGATTTTATGCCTGTATTTTACAAGGTATATAGGAATCATGAATGGACTCTTTGCCACGGATCCCGTCAGCTCTGTGTCAATTAGAAGAATAAGCATCTCCAACAAACTAGGGTGGCTCACTCATATCAAAATAGGTGCCTTTGATCTGAACAGATGATGCCTTTGGGCTCCGCCTCCTCTTATAAAGGACACAATAGCTATTGCCTGATCTTAACAAGTGCTGGAGGTTGGGGGCTTTCATTGGCCACAGCTTACCCGCATTGAGCTGCCATGAATGGGATACTTGACTTAGACCGTTCCACATCATACTTACCTGGCATGGGGGATACCTTGATCATGAAGGAGGTTCACCCAGAGTGAGGCTTGGCCATTGCACCCCGGCTGTGCTGACCTTTGCGAATTCCCCAAATGTGGGAATCTCGACTGCATAATTTGTGGTAGTGGGGGACTGCGTACACGCTCTCCCCTGGTTTATGTCCAAAGAAGTACAGACTATTGGAGGTGATTGAATTTCCTGCCGGACTGTTATAGCACTTGAGTGAACAATATAAAATATGTGCTATCCCTAATACAAAATTGTCCAAGATTAAATATTTGCCATATCGGAAGTGTGAATAATGGTTATGGCTCTTCTTCAACATCTGCCGGGTGATGGTGCTAGCCACTGAGTTTAAGTCAATCAATTCTGTCACTGATTATTCTCAATTCATTAACTGAGACCGGGGTTAGGGTTAATGAACTGAGACCAGTCAGTGGCAGAGAAATAACATTTCAGTGCCTGACATCTACCTAAGAGCAGAGGTGCTGGGGAAATTCTTCTCTGTCCCCCCCACCAGCAAAGACTTATTTTAGTGTGGGCAACAATAAATTTTACCTGTCAGAAGCAGTGGCTGTTCAGGCAGCACACTTTTGCAGTGTTCTCAAAGCCAAGAGGGGTCCAAAAATCAAGCCCTGTTCTTCTCAGCTTGTCGTAAGTTAGCTAGCGACATATGCAAAATTGGATACGATACAGAGAAGATTAGCATGGCCCCTGCGCAAGGATGACACGCGTGAACGTGACGCGTTTCCATATTTTCTTAACTCATGACCAGGGGAATTTTCAGTCAGTAATAGGGTATCCTGCCGTGACAAACTTCACATGCAAATGACTGCTGTTAGGAAGAACATATTCTAAAATAGTTAACTTTGGAAAAAGTTTGGCTCTCTCTCTTCCTCTGGATCCCAGGCCCTCCCGGCGAGCCGCCTGTGGCCACAAGGAAACCAACAATGCTTGTGGACGTCACAGAGTCACAGAGTTTAATCCACAAGAAACAGCTTATGAATTAACAACAAAACTGCAGAACAACAGAAACATACATTCAATTACCTGAGGTATAGAAAAGAAAGGCAAAGACGCGTCTTTGGAGAGAGCTGATGCAAAAAAGGCAAAATAGTGGCAGCTATCTGAATTATTACTCGTGTGCCCAAACTTTTATAATGTAGGTGTGTCTTTCCTTTTAGTATATTCAGTTAAGGCGTCTATCTCTCCTTACATAAATTCTCAGGAACAAACTTAAATTCAGTAATTTGGTTCAAGGAAAGGTTATCTTCACAAACGCAGTTTTGCTCTTCTGCACAAGATTGAGTCCTGCCTTAAACCAAAAATAACGCATAGAATCAAAAGAACATGAGTTACAATTCCTGTTTCATTTTAAAAAAAAAACATGCTATTAGTAATTAGAAAAATGTCTTAAAAACTAAATGTTAGTGTTTTAACATTCTACGTTGTATTCAGTTTTACACCATCCCAGATGTTAGTTCTGGAAGACTTTTGATCTTCTGTGAACCAAGCAGACTTCTCTCCTCGAGGCTCAAATGATGCTGCCCTCCAGGAGATACTCATTTTATGGCCTCCTGTCCTCTCTGATAAACAAAAGGAGCCTCATTGCGAGATCCCCTTTGATCTACATTTTACTTCCTGTACTTTGAATACTTACGATTCCCGGGCCTTGCTTAATTTAAAGCAAGGAAATTTGTCGGTGGCAGAATTCTCCATTGACTTCCGGGTCAAGGCTGCAGCTTTAGGATGGAACGAATGTGCAGTAAAGAGTGCTTTTTTCAAGGCTCTTAACGAAAACATTAAAGATGAACTCGCCACAATCGACGAGCCTTCTAGCTTGGAGGATTTAATCCGATTATCAATAAGATTGGATAACAGACTTCGGATTAGAGATAAAGCTAGACAAAAGAACCATTGAATGTCTGCTTCCACCCCTGCATCTAACCGCTCTTGTTTCTGTCAGATCACCAGGGTCCAGTACCAGACCAGGGATTAAGAATCAATCGCCTCCAGCTTCAGCTCAAGTCTCTCATTTCTTCTCCCCATCCACAGAAGGAGCGGAATGTGAACCCATGCAGATTGGTCATACAAGACTTTCTCCTGAGGAAAGGCAATGGAGATACAAGGGGAACTTGTGTCTATACTGTGGTGAGCCTGGACACTTTATTGCCTCCTGCCCGGCAAAATCAAAAGCCGGGGTCCGTCAGAGGATGTGAGGAGTCTGACGGACCATCTAAAACCTGATAAATCTCCTCAACTACTATTACCAGCAACTCTGTTTGTCTCCAACCAGTCTCTGACCTTGTCGGCCTTTTATTGATTCAGGATGCGAAGGTAATCTCATTGATTCGAATCTGGTTCAGCAATTGGGGATTGAGACTGTTCCTTTGCAGAAGCCCCTCAGGGTTGCGGCTATCGATGGGAAACGGCTGCAACAAGTCACTCTTCAGACTCAACCTTTGGAGCTCCTCATTTCTGGTAATGGGCCCTGGTTTATAAAAGGCTGTGGTTTATGAATGGCTCTGGTTAATAAATGGCTCTGGTTTATGAAGGGATCAGGTATATTAAGGGCTAGGGTTTACAAAGGGCTCTGGTTTATAAAGGGATCTGGTTTATAAATTGCTCTAATTTATAAAGGGCTCTGGTTTATAAAGAGCTCTGGTATATAAAGGGCTCTGGTTTATAAAAGGCTTTGGTTTATAATGTGCCCTGGTTTATAAAGGGCTCTAAATCATGAATAGGTCTGGTTTATTAAGGGCTCTGGTTTATAACAGGCTCTGGTTTAAAATGGGATCTGGTTTATAAAGGGATCTGGTGTATAATTGGCTGTGGTTTATAACGGGCTCTAGTTTATAAATTGCTCTTGATTATAAAGGCTCTGGTTTATAAAGGGATCTGGTTCATAAATGGCTCTAGTTTACAAAGGGCTCTGGTTTATAAAGGGCTCTGGTATATAAAGGGCTCTGGTTTATAAATGGCTATGGTTTATAAAGGGCTACGGTTTGTAACAGGCTCTGGTTTATAAAGGGATCTGGTTTATAAGGGCCCTGGTTTATAAAAGGCTGTGGTTTATAATGGGACCTGGTTTATAAAGGGCTCTGGTTTATGAAGGGATCTGGTTTATGAAGGGATCTGGTTTATTAAGGGCTCAGGTTTATAAAGAGCTCTGGTTTATAAATGGATCTGTTTTTTAAAGGGCTCTGGTTCATAACGGTCTCCAGTTTATACAGGGCTACTGTATATAAAGGGCTCTGGTTTATGATGGGCCCTGGTTTATAAAGGGTTATGGTGTATGAAGGGTCTTGTTTATGACGGGCTCTGGTTTATGAAGGCTCTGGTTCATGAATGGCTCTGGTTTATGAAGGGCCCTGGTCTATAAAGGGCTCAGGTTTATAAAGGGATTGGGTTCATAAACGGATCAGGTTTCTGAAGCGCTCTGTCTTGTAACGGGCTCTGGTTTTTGAAGGGCTCTAGTTTATAAGGGCCCTGGTTTATAAAGGGCTCTGGTTCATGAATAGGTCTGGTTTATAACGGGCTCTGGTTTATAACAGGCTCTGGTTTAAAAAGGGATCTGGATTATAAAGGAATCTGCTGTATAATTGGCTGTGGTTTATAATGGGACCTGGTTTATAAAGGGCGCTGGTTCATGAATGGCTCTGGTTTATAAATGGCTCTGGTTTATGAAGGGATCTGGTTTATTAAGGGCTCAGGTTTATAAAGGGCTCTGGTTTATAAATGGATCTTGTTTTTAAAGGGCTCTGGTTCATAACGGTCTCCAGTTTATACAGGGCTACTGTATATAAAGGGCTCTGGTTTATGATGGGCCCTGGTTTATAAAGGGTTATGGTTTATGAAGGGTCTGGTTTATAACGGGCTCTGGTTTATGAAGGCTCTGGTTCATGAATGGCTCTGGTTTATGAAGGGCTCTGGTTTATAAGGGCCCTGGTTTATAAAGGGCTCTGGTTCATGAATAGGTCTGGTTTATAACAGGCTCTGGTTTATGAAGGGATCTGGTTTATTAAGGGCTCAGGTTTATAAAGGGCTCTGGTTTATAAATGGATCTGGTTTTTAAAGGGCTCTGGTTATTTACGGTCTCCAGTTTATACAGGGCTACTGTATATAAAGGGCTCTGGTTTATGACGGGCCCTGGTTTATAAAGGGTTATGGTTTATGAAGGGTCTGGTTTATAACGGGCTCTGGTTTATGAAGGCTCTGGTTCATGAATGGCTCTGAAGGGCTCTGATCTATAAAGGGCTCGGGTTTATAAAGGGCTTGGGTTCATAAACGGATCAGGTTTATAAAGCGCTCTGTCTTGTAACGGGCTCTGGTTTTTGAAGGGCTCTAGTTTCTAAGGGCCCTGGTTTATAAAGGGCTCTGGTTCATGAATAGGTCTGGTTTATAACAGGCTCTGGTTTATAACAGGCTCTGGTTTAAAAAGGGATCTGGATTATAAAGGGATCTGCTGTGTAATTGGCTGTGGTTTTTAACGGGCTCAGGTTTATAAATGGCTCTGCTTTATAAAAGGCTGTGATTTATAACGGGCTCTGGTTTATAACAGGCTTTGGTTTATAAGGGCCCTGGTTTATAACAGGCTTTGGTTTATAAAGGCCCTGGTTTATAAAAGGCTGTGGTTTTATAATGGGCCCAGGTTTATAATGGGCTCTGGTTTTTAAAGTGCTCTGGTTTATGAAGGGTTCTGGTTTATAACAGTCTCTGGTTTATAACGGGCTATGATTTATAAGGCCCCTGGTTTATAAAAGGCTGTGGTTCATGAATGGCTCTGGTTTATAAATGGCTCTTGTTTATGAAGGGATCTGGTTTATTGAGGGCTCGGGTTTATAAAGGGCTCTGGGTTATAAAGGGATCTGGTTTATATATGGCTCTAGTTTATAACTTTGGTTTATAAAGGGTTATGGTTTATACCAGGCTTCGGTTTATAAAGGAATATGGTTTAAAAAGGGCTCTGGTTTATCATGGGGTTTCGTTTATAAAGGCTTCTTTTCTATAATGGGCTTTGTTTTATAACGGGCTATGGTTTATGAGGGGCTTTGGTTTATAAAGGGCTCTGGTTTATAAAGGGCTCCGGTTTATCAAGGGCTTTGGTTTATAAAGGGCTCTGGTTTATAAAAGGCTCTGGTATATAAAAGGCTCTGGTTTATAAAAGGATGTGGTTTATAATGGGCCCTGGTTTATAAAGGGCTCTGGTGAATGAATAGGTCTGGTTTATAACAGGCTCTGGTTTATGAAGGGATCTGGTTTATAAATGGCTCTTGTTTATGAAGGGATCTGGTTTATTAAGGGCCCTGGTTTATAAAGGGCTCTGGTTTATAATGGTCCCAGGTTTATGAAGGGCCCTGTTATATAAAGGGCTCTTGTTTATAATGGTCCCATGTTTATAAAGGGCTCTGGTTTATGAAGGGATCAGGTTTATTAAGGGCTTGTGTTTATAAAGGGCTTTGGTTTATAAAGTGCTCTGAGAAGGTTTCTGGTTTATAACGGTCTCTGGTTTATAATGGGCTCTGGTTTATAACAGGCTCTGGTTGTCAGGATCCAGAGATCTGCCAGCTGATCTCCAGGAGAGAGTGCTGTGGGCCTACTGAGCTGATTCCTCTACACACCTGGAGATTGTCAGCTCATCAGAGGTCCACACTACTTAAGCAGCTGCCAGACCTTCCTTTGACGCTGGATTGTTGACCTAGTTTGGTTAGCGAACCTGAGCCTCAGAACGTCTGAACTTTACTAGTAGACTCTAGAGAGGAACTAGTCTTCTAATCACCTTTTTCTTTGTGCTCACAGGACACCCTGAAGCTCTGGATGAGCTCCACCTAGAAACCTGCCTTCCTGCTCATGAAAGCCAAACCTGAAGATCTCAGTTTGGATTCCTTCTTCAGCTCTTGGATAGAGCAAGGAACAAACCCAAGCCAGAAACCTTCTAGCTTGGAACTAGACGCTGCTGCTGCTTAAACTCTCTGCCACATCATTGACTCTGGACCTACGGTATCTCACCTCACGGCTCTGTTACAATCTCCTCAAGGTACATCTTGATTCTTCTCTCTATCAACCCATCATCAGCCTGGCTAACCAAACTCTCATCTCTCCAGAAACTCTGAGACCAGTCCCGGACCAGAACCAGAACCAGATCCACTATTATATCATTGTACATCTTTCAATAAAACTTCTTAAACTTTCCTTCAGACTCTGTTGTGTTCTGCATGTGGGCTAAGTCCTTAAACCCAATCATGACACTGGTTTATAAGGGCCCTGGTTTATAAAAGGCTGTGGTTTATAATGGGCCCTGGTTTATGAAGGGTTCTGGATCATGAATGGCTCTGGTTTATAAATGGCTCTGGTTTATAACAGGCTCTGGTTTATAAGGGCTCTGGTTTATGAAGGTCTCTGGTTTATAACTGTCTCTGGTTTATAACGGGCTCTGGTTAATAAAGTGCTATGGTTTATAAGGGGCTTTGGTTTATTAAGGGCTCTGGTTTATAAAGGGCTCTGGATAATAAAGGGCTGTGGTTTAAAACGGGCTCTGGTTTATAACAGGCTCTGGTTTATAAGGGCCCTGGTTTATAAATTGCTCTGGTTTATCAAGGGTTCTGGTTCATAACGGTCTATGGTTTATAATGGGCTCTGGTTTATAAGGGCCCTGGTTTATAAAAGGCTGTGGTTCATGAATGGCTCTGGTTTATAAATGGCTCTGGTTTATGAAGGGATCTGGTTTATTAAGGGCTCGGGTTTATAAAGGGCTCTGGTTTATAAAGGGATCTGGTTTATAAATGGCTCTAGTTTATAAAGGGCTCTGGTTTATAAAGGGCTCTGGTTTATGAAGGGCTCTGGTATATAAAGGGCTCTGGTGTATAAAAGGCTGTGGTATATAATGGGCCCTGGTTTGTAAAGGGCTCTGGTTCATGAACAGGTCTGGTTTATGAAGGGATCTGGTTTATTAAGGGCCCTGGTTTATAAAAGGCTGTGGTTCATGAATGGCTCTGGTTTATAAATAGCTCTGGTTTATGAAGGGATCTGCTTTATTAAGGGCTCGGGTTTATAAAGGGCTCTGGTTTATAAAGGGATCTGGTTTATAAATGGCTCTGGTTTATAAAGGGCTCTTGTTCATGAAGGGCTCTGGTATATAAAGTGCTCTGGTTTATAAAAAGCTGTGGTTTATAATGGGCCCTGGTTTATAAAGGGCTCTGGTTCATGAATAGTTCTGGTTTATGAACGGATCTGGTTTATTAAGGGCCCTGGGTTATAAAGGGCTCTGGTTTATAATTGTCCCAGGTTTATGAAGGGCCCTGGTATATAAAGGGCTCTGGTTTATGAAGGGATAAGGTTTATTAAGGGCTTGTGTTTATAAAGGGCTCTGGTTTATAAAGTGCTCTTGTTTTTTAAGGGCCCTGGTTTATAAATGGCTCTGGTTTATAACAGGCTCTGGTTTAAAAAGGGATCTGGTTTATAAAGGGATCTGGTGTATAATTGGCTCTGGTTTATAACGGGCTCTGCTTTGTAAATGGCTCTGGTTTATAAAGAGCTCTGGTTTATAAGGGCCCTGGTTTATAAAAGGCTCTGGTTTATAATGGGCCCAGGTTTATAAAGGGCTCTGGTTTATAACGGGCTCTGGTTTATAAAGTGCTCTGGTTTATAAGGGCCCTGGTTTATAAAAGGCTGTGGTTCATGAATGGCTCTAGTTTATAAATTAAATTCAATGCAATTCAGTTTATTTATATAGCGCCAAATTCACAACACATGTCATCTCAAGGCACTTTACAGTTCAACCAGATCATACAGTCAAATTGATACAAAGTTTTATATCTAAGGAAAACCAGTTGATTGCATCGACTCATTGACTCAAATACAATCCCCCACACTAAGCATGCTTGTAGCGACAGTGGAGAGGAAAAACTCCCTTTTAACAGGAAGAAACCTCCAGCAGAACCAGGCTCAGTGTGAGCGGCCATCTGCCGAGGCCGACTGGGGTTCAAGGAGACAGAAGCAGAGACACAAAAAGCAGCTGTAAAAGGCAGCCCGTCCAGGAAACACACAGCCAGGCAGACGAGCTCCGAGCCAGCTCCCATGCCAGAGGACGAAGAGAGCACATCCACCCAGTCACAGGACCACACTGGAAAACAGGCCGATCTCCAACATCTATAAACAAGGGTGTTGATGGAAGCAGCACAGCTGATGTTTCTTTCCAGGATGACGTCACAGCCAAACAGGAACAGACGAGGCAAAGCTACTCTGAGGAAAAGCAGATAGAGCAGAAGGTTAGAGATTGAACTAACAGATTCTGCAGAATAGGAGAACAGAGAGAGAATGAAGCAGAATGATGAAATGGGGGTCCCTATTTCCTCCAGAAGTCTAAGCCTATAGCAGCATAACTATAGAGAAAGCTCAGGATAACCTGAGCCACCCTAACTATAAGCTTTATCAAAAAGGAAAGTTTTAAGCCTAGCCTTAAAAGTAGACAGGGTGTCTGCCTCACAGACTAAAATTGGTAGTTGGTTCCACAGGAGAGGAGCCTGATAACTAAAACATCTGCCTCCCATTCTATTTTTAGATATTCTAGGAACCACTAGTAAACCTGCAGATTGAGAGCGAAGTGCTCTGTTAGGAACCTAAGGAACAATCAGATCTCTGATATAAGATGGAGCTTGGCCATTTAAGGCTTTATATGTGAAAAGGAGGATTTTAAATTAAATTCTTGATTTAACAGGAAGCCAATGAAGAGAAGCCAGGATAGGAGAGATGTGATCTCTCTTTTAAATTTTCATCAGAACTCTGGCTGCAGCATTTTGGATCAGCTGAAGGCTTTTAACTACATTTTGTGGAATTCCTGATAGTAAAGAATTACAATAGTCCAGCCTTGACGTAACAAATGCATGGACTAGTTTCTCAGCATCACCCCTGGACAGGAGATTTCTAATTTTTGCAATGTTCCTCAGATGAAAGAAGGAAATTCTAGAAACCTCTTTGATATGGGATTTAAATGACATTTCCTGATCAAAAATAACACCAAGATTTTTTACTTTATTATCTGAAATCAGTTTAATCCTATCAAAATGAAGTGACTGGCTAATCAGCTTCTTTTTCAGAGACTCTGGTCCAAAGACTATAACCTCTGTTTTGTCTGCATTCAGAAGCAGAAAGTTAAGAGTCATCCAGGTTTTTATGTCTTCAAGACATGCCTGTAATTTATGTAATGGGTTAGCTTCATCTGGATTTATAGACAGATATAGCAGGGTATCATCAGCATAACAGTGAAAATTAATCCCATGCTGTCTAATAATTCTACCAATTGGGAGCATATATAAAGTAAAGAGAATTGGTCCTAGCACTGATCCCTGTGGTACCCCACAGGTAACCTTTGAGCATGTTGAAGATCTATCATTAACATGAACAAACTGAATTCGATCAGATAGATAAGATTTAAACCAGTCTAGTGCTGTTCCTTTAATTCCAACAAAATGTTCAAGTCTTTCTAAAAGAATATTATGGTCAACTGTATCAAATGCAGCACCAAGATCCAACAGGACGAGCACAAATACAAGTCCATTATCTGAGGCCATGAGAATATCATTAGTGACTTTCACCAGAGCTGTCTCAGTGCTATGATGAGCTCTAAAGCCAGACTGAAACTCTTCAAAAAGTTCATTATGGTGTAAGTGATCGCAAACTTGTTTGGCAACTACTTTCTCAAGAATTTTGGATAAGAAAGGAAGATTGGATATAGGTCTATAATTGACAAAGTCATCTTGGTCAAGAGACGGTTTCTTAAGCAGAGGTTTAATTACAGCAACCTTAAAAGCTTTAGGTACATATCCCCGTAACAGAGATAGATTAATCACATCTAAAATGGAGGAGGAGATCAAAGGGAATACCTCCTTAAATAACCTGGTTGGAACTGGATCTAACATACAAGTTGAAGGCTTAGATGAAGACAATAATTTTGCTAATTCAGAAAGTTCAACTGGATTAAAGCAGTCTAAACCCGGTTCAGATTCCATGACTACCTCAGGTACAATCGCGGATAGAGGAGTGCTTATGATCTTATTTTTAATAAGATCAATCTTATTTATAAAGAATCCCATAAAATCATTGCTGCTAAGAGCAGGTGGATGGACTGTTCAACAGAGCTATGGCTCTGGGTGAGTTTGGCAACTGTATTAAAAAGAAATCTAGGATTATTCTTATTCTCCTCTATTAATGAGGAGAAGTATGCTGCTCTTGCTTTACAAAGGGTCCTATGCTTTTGCACTCTATGCTTTTGCACTCTGCAGCACTTCTCAGCGACACAGGAGAGGAGGAGAGAGAAAGTGAAGCAGATTCTTTAAAATTTATAACTGCACTATCTGATAAAGATCTACTAAAAAGTAACCTTCTTTTGGGGGAGGAGAGCTCTGTTAAAGTAATCCTGAAGGTTATTAGAAAGTGGTCAGAGAGGACAGGGTTGTGAGGAAATACTGTTATTTCTTCACATTCTATGTCATCAGAAGATCCAAAGTATGAAGATGAGAATGTGTGGGACTATTCACATTTTGAACAAAGCCAATAGTGTCTAAGATAGCATTAAAGGCTGCTCTTAAGCTATCACCTTCAATGTCAGCATGGATGTTAAAATCTCCCACAATGATGACCCTGTCAGTATTTAATACCGAATCAGAAAGGAACTCTGAAAACTCATCTAAAAATTCAGAGTAAGGACCTGGCGGACGATACAAAGTTACAAAAAGAAGAGGTTTTCTTGCCTTGAAATTTGGATGAGGGAAATTAAGGGTTAAATGTTCAAAAGAGTTGTAGGTATTAACTGTTTTGGGAGTAATCAGTAAGTCAGACTGGAAGATTGTTGCTACTCCTCCTCCTCGCCCAGAACTTCTGGGTATGTGAAAATTTAAATACCTTGAGGGAGTTGCCTCATTTATGCTCACATAATCCTCTTCCTGCAGCCAGGTTTCTGTAAGGCAACACAAGTCAATGTGATTATCACAAATCAAGTCATTAACTAGCAGACTTTTAGAGGAAAGAGATCTTATGTTAAACAGACTTCATTTAATTGTTTTAACTTTTTCCCCAATTGGAGTTATTTTGATTTTAATTAGATTATCATGATTTACTGCTTTGGGAATATTTGCTAATTTATTAGATTTTGGTCGTGGAAAAGACACTGTCTGGATGGAGTAAAGAGTGGGTAACAGTAGAGAAGCTGCAGAGATGTGTGTTAAACTACAACTCTGCTTCCTGGTCTGCACCCTGGGTGGTCAGGGTTTTGGAGGACTAATAAATGTGGCCAGATTCCTAGAAAGAAGAGCTACACCATCCAAAGTGGGATGGATGCCGTCTCTCCGAATCAGACCAGGCTTTCCCCAAAAGGATTGCCAATTATTAATGTAGCCCACGTTGTTTTAAGGACACCACCTAGACAACCAGCGGTTGAATGACGACATGCGGCTAAACATGTCATCACTGGACGGATCAGGGAGGGGACCAGAGAAAATTACGGAGTCCGACATTTTTTTGGCAAACTTACACACCGAAGCAACACTAATTTTAGTGACCTCCGATCGGCGTAACCGAGTGTCATTACCACCAGCGTGAATAACAATCTTACTGTATTTAACCTTATCCTTAGCCAGTAGTTTCAGGTAGGATTTGATGTCACCCGTTCTGGCCCCCGGCAAACATTTGACTATGGTCCCTGGTGTCTCTAATGCCACGTTTCTGACTATGGAGCTGCCAATCACCAGAGTGGGCTTTTCAGTGGGTGTGTCACTGAGTGGGGAAAACCGGTTAGAAACGTGAACGGGTTGGTGGTGACCAGTGGGCAGAGATCCACGACTACGCTTTCTGCGTACAGTTACCCAATTGCCTGGCTGCTCAGGCACTTTTGGAGGACAGCTACGTGGGGGGCCTACTTTAACTCCTGGATGTTCAACAGCCTGAAGCCTGGATTCTAACTCTGACACCCTCGCCTCCAAAGCTACAAAAATACTACACTTATTACACATCCCATTATCACTAAAGGAGGCAGGGGAATAACTGAACATCTGACACAGAGAGCAGGAGAGAGGAGAGGAAGAAGGATGAGTTGGAAAAGAGTCAAGGGAAGGAGAGAGAGAAGCCATAGCAATGCCAAGCTAGTGCTAGCCTAGGTTAGCTACTCCTTGCTATCAGAAATAAAACCGTGTGAAACTGACAAGTGCTAAGTAGAAAAGTGCAGCAAAAGGTGCTATGTTTTAAAGTAGTCAGTTAGAGTTACTTAGATACAGAGATATAAAAGAGAAAATAACTTAACTTCAGATGGAGTTCCTCTGGACAGCTGCAACAGCTGCACACTCTGTTATTCCAAACAGGAAGGAAATGGCTCTGGTTTATGAAGGGATAAGGTTTATTAAGGGCTTGTGTTTATAAAGGGCTCTGGTTTATAAAGTGCTCTGGTTTATAAGGGCCCTGGTTTATCAAAGGCTGTGGTTTATAATGGGCCCTGGTTTATAAAGGGCTCTGGTTCATGAATGGCTCTGGTTTATAAATGGCTCTGGATTATAACAGGCTCTGGTTTATAAGGGCTGTGGTTTATGAAGGTCTCTGGTTTATAACGGGCTCTGGTTTATGAAGGACTCTGGTTCATGTTTGGCTCTGGTTTATAAATAGCTTTGGTTTATTAAGGGCTCTGGTTTATAAAAGGACTCGGGTTTACAAAGGGATCTGGTTTATAAAGCGTTCTGGTTTGTAACATGCTCTGGTTTTTGAAGGGCTCTGGTTTATAAGGGCCCTGGTTTATAAAAGGCTATGGTTTATAATGGGCCCTGGTTTATAAAGGGCTCTGGTTCATGAATAGGTCTGGTTTATAACAGGCTCTGGTTTATCACAGGCTCTGGTTTAAAAAGGGATCTGGTTTATAAAGGGATCTGGTGTATAATTGGCTCTGGTTTATAACGGGCTCTGCTTTATAAATGGCTCTGGTTTATAAAGAGCTCTGGTGTATAATTGGCTCTGGTATATAATGGGCTCTGCTTTATAAATTGCTCTGGTTTATAAAGAGCTCTGGTTTGTAAGGGCCATGGTTTATAAAAGGCTGTGGTTTATAATGGGCCCTGGCCTATAAAGGGCTCTGGTTCATGAATGGCTCTGGTTTATAAATGGCTCTGGTTTATGAAGGGATCTGGTTTACTAAGGGCTCGGGTCTATAAAGGGCTCTGGTTTATAAAGGGATCCGGTTTGTAACGGGCTCCGGTTTAAAAAGGGATCTGGTTTATAAATGGCTCTGGATTATAACAGGCTCTGGTTTATAAGGGCTGTGGTTTATGAAGGTCTCTGGTTTATAACGGGCTCTGGTTTATGAAGGACTCTGGTTCATGTTTGGCTCTGGTTTATAAATAGCTTTGGTTTATTAAGGGCTCTGGTTTATAAAAGGACTCGGGTTTACAAAGGATCTGGTTTATAAAGCGTTCTGGTTTGTAACATGCTCTGGTTTTTGAAGGGCTCTGGTTTATAAGGGCCCTGGTTTATAAAAGGCTATGGTTTATAATGGGCCCTGGTTTATAAAGGGCTCTGGTTCATGAATAGGTCTGGTTTATAACAGGCTCTGGTTTATCACGGGCTCTGGTTTAAAAAGGGATCTGGTTTATAAAGGGATCTGGTGTATAATTGGCTCTGGTTTATAACGGGCTCTGCTTTATAAATGGCTCTGGTTTATAAAGAGCTCTGGTTTGTAAGGGCCATGGTTTATAAAAGCTGTTGTTTATAATGGGCCCTGGCTTATAAAGGGCTCTGGTTCATGAATGGCTCTGGTTTATGAAGGGCTCTGGTTTATAAAGGGATCGGGTTTATGAAGGGCTCTGGTTTATAAAGGGATCTGGTTTTTAAAGGGCTGTGGGTCATAACGGTCTCCAGTCTATACAGGGCTCCGGTATATAAAGTGCTCTGGTTTATGTCGGGCCCTAGTTCATAAAGGGCTCTGGTTTATGAAGGGTCTGGTTTATGACGGAATCTGGTTTATGAAGGGCTCTGGTTCAAGAATGGCTCTGGTTTAAAAAGGGATCTGGTTTATAAAGGGATCTTGTGTATAATTGGCTCTGGTTTATAACGGGCTCTGCTTTATAATTGCTCTGGTTTATAAATTGCTCTGGTTTATAAGGGCCCTGGTTTATAAAAGGCTGTGGTTAATGAATGGCTCTGGTTTATAAATGGCTCTGGTTTATGAAGGGATAAGGTTTATTAAGGGCTTGTGTTTATAAAGGGCTCTGGTTTATAAAGTGCTCTGGTTCATAAGGGCCCTGGTTTATAAAAGGCTGTGGTTTATAATTGGCCCTGTTTTATAAAGGGCTCTGGTTCATGAATGGCTCTGGTTTATAAATGGCTCTGGTTTATAACAGGCTCTGGTTTATAAGGGCTCGGGTTTATGAAGGTCTCTGGTTTATAACGGGCTCTGGTTTATGAAGGGCTCTGGTTCATGTTTGGCTCTGGTTTACAAATAGCTGTGGTTTATGAAGGGCTCTGGTTTATAAAGGGCTCGGGTTTATAAAGGGATCCTGTTTATAAAGCACTCTGGTTTGTAACATGCTCTGGTTTTTGAAGGGCTCTGGTTTATAAGGGCCCTGGTTTATAAAAGGCTATGGTTTATAATGGGCCCTGGTTTATAAAGGGCTCTGGTTCATGAATAGGTCTGGTTTATAACGGGCTCTGGTTTATAACGGGCTCTGGTTTAAAAAGGGATCTGGTTTATAAAGGGATCTGGTGTATAATTGGCTCTGGTTTATAATGGGCTCTGCTTTATAAATTGCTCTGGTTTATAAAGAGCTCTGGTTTGTAAGGGCTGTGGTTTATAAAAGGCTGTGGTTTATAATGGGCCCTGGCCTATAAAGGGCTCTGGTTCATGAATGGCTCTGGTTTATAAATGGCTCTGGTTTATGAAGGGATCTGGTTTACTAAGGGCTCGGGTCTATAAAGGGCTCTGGTTTATAAAGGGATCCGGTTTGTAACGGGCTCCGGTTTAAAAAGGGATCTGGTTTATAAAGGCCCTCGTTTATAAAGGGATCCGGTTTATTAAGGACTTGGGTTTATAAAGGGCTCTGGTTTATAAAGGGATCTGGTTTATGAAGGGTCTGGTTTATAACGGAATCTGGTTTATGAAGGGCTCTGGTTCATGAATGGCTCTGGTTTATAAATGACTGTATTTTATAAAGGCCTCCGGTTTATAAAGGGGTCCGGTTTGGAACGGGTTCTGGTTTATAAAGGAATCTGGTTTATTAGGGCCCTGGTTTATAAAGGGCTCTGGTTTATGAAGGCCAATTGTTTATAATGGGCTCTGGTTGATAAAGAGCTCTGGTTAATAAAGGGCTCTGGTTTTTAAAGGGCTCTGGTTTATAAAGGGCTCTGGTTTATGAAGGGCACTGGTTTATAACGGTCTCTGTTTTATAACGGGCTTTGGTCAATAAAGGGCTCTGGTTAATAAAGGGCTCTGGTTTATAAAGGGCTCTGGTATATTAAGGGCCCTGGTTTAAAAAGGGATCTGGTTTATAAATGGCTCTCGTTTATAAAGGGCTCTCTTATATAAAGGGCTCTGGTTTATAAAAGGCTGTGGTTTATAATGGGCCCTGGTTTAGAAAGGGCTCTGGTTTATAAAAGGCTGTGGTCTATAATGGGCCCAGGTTTATGAAGGGTTCTGGTTCATAACGGTCTCTGGTTTATAACGGGCTCTGGTTTATAAGGGCCCTGGTTTATAAATGGCTCTGGTTTATGAAGGGATCTGGTTTATTAAGGGCTTGGGTTTATAAAAGGCTCTGGTTTATAAAGGGATCTGGTTTATAAATGGCTCTAGTTCATAAAGGGCTCTGGTTTAAAAGGGCTCTGGTATATAAAGGGCTATGGTTTATAAAAGGCTGTGGTTTATCATGGGCCCTGGTTTATAAAGGGCTCTGGTTCATGAATAGGTCAGGTTTATAACAGGCTCTGGTTTATGAAGGGATCTGGTTTATTAAGGGCCCTGGTTTATTAAGGGCCCTGGTTTATAAAGGGCTCTGGTTTATAAAGGGCTCTGGTTCATGAATGGCTCTGGTTTATAAATGGCTCTGGTTTATGAAGGGATCTGGTTTACTAAGGGCTCTGGTTTATAAAGGGATCTGGTTTATAAAGGGATCTGGTTTTTTAGGGCTGTGGGTCATAACAGGCTCTGGTCTATAACCGGCTCTGGTTTATAAAGGGCTCTGGTTTTTAACGGGCTCTGGTCTATAACCGGCTCTGGTTAAAAAAGGCCTTTGGTTTCTAAAGGGCTTTGGTTTCTAATGGGCTTTGGTTTATAAAGGGCTCTGGTTTATAAAGGGCTCTTGTTTTTAAAGGGCTCTGGTTTATAACGGGCTCTGGTTTATACACGGCTCTAGTTTATAAAGGGCTCTGGTTTATAATGGGCTCTGGTTTATAAAGGGATCTGGTTTATAAGAACCCTGGTTTATAAAGGGCTCTGGTTTATAATGGTCCCAGGTTTATAAAGGGCTCTGGTTTATAACGGGGTATGGTATATAAAGTGCTGTGGTTTATGAAGGGTTCTGGTTTATAACGGCCTCTGGTTTATAACGGGCACTGGTTTTCAATGGGCTCTGGTTTATAAGGGCCCTGGTTTATAAAAGGCTGTGGTTTATAATGGGCCCTGGTTTACAAAGGGCTCTGGTCTGAAGGGATCTGGTTTATTAAGGGCTCGGGTTTATAAAGGGCTCTGGTTTATAAAGGGATCTGGTTTTTAAAGGGCTCTGGTTCATAAAGGGTTGTGGTTTATGAAGGGTCTGGTTTATAACGTGCTCTGGTTTATGAAGGGCTGTGGTTCATAAATGGCTCTGATCTATAAATGGCTCTGGTTTATAAAGGAATCTGGTGTATAATTGGCTGTGGTTTATAACGGGCTCTGGTTTATAAATGGCTCTGGTTTATAAAGGGCTCTGGTTGATAACGGGCTTTGGTTTATAAAGGGCTCTGGTTTATAACAGGCTCTGCATTATAACCGGCTTTGGTTTATAAAGGGTACTGGTTTATAAAGGGCTCTGGTTTATAACCGGCTCTGGTTTAAAAAGGGCTTTGGTTTATAAAGGGCTCTGGTTTATAATTGGCTATGGTTTATTACCCGCTTTGGTTTATAACGGGCTCTGGGTTATAACTGGATCTGGTTTATAATCGGCTTTGGTTTTTAAAGGGCTCCGGTTCATAAAGGGCTCTGGTTTATTACCGGCTCTGGTTTAAAAAGGCCTTTGGTTTATAACGCGCTCTGGTCTATAACCGGCTCTGGTTTAAAAAGGCCTTTGGTTTCTAAAGGGCTTTGGTTGCTAATGGGCTTTGGTTTATAAAGGGCTCTGGTTTGTAAAGGGCTCTGGTTTTTAAAGGGCTCTGGTTTATAACGGGCTCTGGTTTATAAGGGTTTTGGATTATTACAGGCTCGGGTATATAAAAGGCTTTGGTTTCTAAAGGGCTTAGGTTTCTAAAGATCTTTGGTTTATAAAGGGCGCTGGTTTATAAATTGCTCTGGTTTATAACGGGCTCTGGTTTATAAAGGGTTCTGGTTTATAAAGGGCTCTGGTTTGTAATGGGCTCTGGTTTATAGCCAGCTTTGGTTTATAAAGGGTTTTGGTTTATAATAGGCTCTGATTTATAACTGGCTTTGGTTTATAAAGGGCTCTGGTTTATAAAGGGCTCCGGTTTAAAAAGGGCTTTGGTTTCTAAAGGGCTCTGGTTTCTAAAGGGTTCTGGTTTTTAAAGGGCTCTGGTTTATAAGATGCTCTAGTTTATAAAGGGTTCTGGTTTATAAAGGGCTCTGGTTTATAACCGGCTTTGGTCTATAAAGAGCTCTGGTTTATAACATGCTCTGGTTTATATGTTAGGATCCTGAGGCTTCCCCACCAGAGGGCGCCGAGGATCCCTTCCTTGGGATTTTTCTGTTATTGTTTAGATCTGGGGTTTTTCTGTCTACCTTTCTCCCCAGAGGGCGTACTGGATCTCCTGAGGCTGGAGCTGACTTCATCAGCTGTTCTTTATCTGCTCATCAGGAGACCAGTACTTAAGTGGGCTGAGGACCACACTCCAGTGCCAGAGTGTTAGTCAGTCACAGTACAGCAAACTTCAAGACTACTAAACCTGAACCTGAATTTGAACCTTTTGTTTTCTCTGCTTCTCAGGTCGAACCTGCTTTCAACCAAAATCCCACGGAAGAGTTTTTGCTGTTGAAGATCGGTCTGTCTGATCTCAGTAGAACCCTGGAGAACCAAGCCGCAACCCTCAGCCTGCCGTCTGCCTCTGTACCCTCCTGGTTCCCTCCTTCAGCCCTTTCAGCTCAAACCTCAGCCCTCAGCCTGCTGTCTGCCTCTGAACCCTCCTGGTTCCCTCCTTCTGCCTGCTCAGCTCAAACCTCAGTGCTTAGCCTGCTGTCTGCCGCAGAACCCTAGATCTGAAAATCACAAGCCCCAGCCAAGCCAAGTCTCCTCCAAGTCCTCAGTCTGCCGCCAGCCTCAGAACCCTCCTTGGATTTATCCCCTCTGCTGCTCTGCTCAGCCCCAGGTCAGCAACCCAGTTGTGACCAGCCCTGGACCTGATGACATCCTGACCTGCTTGGTCAACATTCTCAATAAACCTTTGAACTTTTTCCCTGCCTCTTGAGTTTGTTCTGCATATGGGCTAGTAACTTATACCCATCATGACATTATAACCGGCTTTGGTTTATAAAGGGCTCTGGTTTATAACGGGCTCTGGTTTATAACCGGCTTTGGTTTATACAGTGCTCTGGTTTATAAAGAGCTCTGGTTTATGACAGACTCTGGTATATTAAGGGCTTTGGTTTCTAAAGGGCTTTGGTTTCTAAACGGCTTCGGTTTATAAAGGGCTCTGGTTTATAAAGGGCTATGGTTTTTAAAGGGCTCTGTTTTATGAAGGGCTCTGGTATGTAAAGGGCTTTGGTTTCTAAAGGGCTCTTGTTTATAAAGGGCTCTGGTTTATAAAGGGCTCTGGTTTGTAAAGGGTTCTGGTTTATGACAGGCTCTGGTATATAAAGGGCTTTGGTTTCTAAAGGGCTTTGGTTTATAAAGGGCTCTTGTTTATAAAGGGCTCTGGTTTATAACTGGCTTTGGTTTATAACGGGCTCTGGTTTATAAAGGGTTCTGGTTTATAAAGGGCTCTGGTTTATAACCGGCTCTAGTTTAAAAAGGGCTTTGGTTTATAAAGGGCTCTGATTTATAAAGGGCTCTGGTTTGTAATGGGCTCTGGTTTATAACCGGCTTTGGTTTATAAAGGGCTCTGGTTTATAAAGGGTACTGGTTTATGACAGACTCTGGTATATAAAGGGCTTTGGTTTCTAAAGGGCTTTGGTTTCTAAAGGGCTTCGGTTTATAAAGGGCTCTGGTTTATAAAGGGCTATGGTTTTTAAAGGGCTCTGTTTTATGACGGGCTCTGGTATGTAAAGGGCTTTGGTTTCTAAAGGGCTCTTGTTTATAAAGGGCTCTGGTTTATAAAGGGCTCTGGTTTGTAAAGGGTTCTGGTTTATGACAGGCTCTGGTATATAAAGGGCTTTGGTTTATAAAGGGCTCTTGTTTATAAAGGGCTCTGGTTTATAACTGGCTTTGGTTTATAACGGGCTCTGGTTTATAAAGGGTTCTGGTTTATAAAAGGCTCTGGTTTATAATTGGCTCTGGTTTATAACCGGCTTTGGTTTATAAAGGGCTCCGGTTTATAAAGGGCTCTGTTTGATAATTGGCTCTGGTTTATAAAGAGTTCTGGTTTATAAAGGGCTCTGGTTTGTAATGGGCTCTGGTTTATAACCGGCTTTGGTTTATAAAGGGCTCTGGTTTATAAAGGGTACTGGTTTATGACAGACTCTGGTATATAAAGGGCTTTGGTTTCTAAAGGGCTTTGTTTTCTAAAGGGCTTCGGTTTATAAAGGGCTCTGGTTTATAAAGGGCTATGGTTTTTAAAGGGCTCTGTTTTATGACGGGCTCTGGTATGTAAAGGGCTTTGGTTTCTAAAGGGCTCTTGTTTATAAAGGGCTCTGGTTTATAAAGGGCTCTGGTTTGTAAAGGGTTCTGGTTTATGACAGGCTCTGGTATATAAAGGGCTTTGGTTTCTAAAGGGCTTTGGTTTATAAAGGGCTCTTGTTTATAAAGGGCTCTGGTTTATAACTGGCTTTGGTTTATAACGGGCTCTGGTTTATAAAGGGTTCTGGTTTATAAAGGGCTCTGGTTTATAACCGGCTCTAGTTTAAAAAGGGCTTTGGTTTATAAAGGGCTCTGGTTTATAATTGGCTCTGGTTTATAACCGGCTTTGGTTTATAAAGGGCTCCGGTTTATAAAGGGCTCTGTTTGATAATTGGCTCTGGTTTATAAAGGGTTCTGGTTTATAACGGGCTCTGGTTTGTAATGGGCTCTGGTTTATAACCGGCTTTGGTTTATAAAGGGCTCTGGTTTATAAAGGGTACTGGTTTATGACAGACTCTGGTATACAAAGGGCTTTGGTTTCTAAAGGGCTTTGGTTTCTAAAGGGCTTCGGTTTATAAAGGGCTCTGGTTTATAAAGGGCTATGGTTTTTAAAGGGCTCTGTTTTATGACGGGCTCTGGTATGTAAAGGGCTTTGGTTTCTAAAGGGCTCTTGTTTATAAAGGGCTCTGGTTTATAAAGGGCTCTGGTTTGTAAAGGGTTCTGGTTTATGACAGGCTCTGGTATATAAAGGGCTTTGGTTTCTAAAGGGCTTTGGTTTATAAAGGGCTCTTGTTTATAAAGGGCTCTGGTTTATAACTGGCTTTGGTTTATAACGGGCTCTGGTTTATAAAGGGTTCTGGTTTATAAAGGGCTCTGGTTTATAACCGGCTCTAGTTTAAAAAGGGCTTTGGTTTATAAAGGGCTCTGGTTTATAATTGGCTCTGGTTTATAACCAGCTTTGGTTTATAAAGGGCTCCGGTTTATAAAGGGCTCTGTTTGATAATTGGCTCTGGTTTATAAAGGGTGCTGGTTTATAAAGGGCTCTGGTTTGTAATGGGCTCTGGTTTATAACCGGCTTTGGTTTATAAAGGGCTCTGGTTTATAAAGGGTACTGGTTTATAAAGGGCTCTGGTTTATAACATTCTCTGCTATATAACCGGCTTTGGTTTATAAAGGGCTCTGGTTTATAACGGGCTCTGGTTTATAACTGTTGGGATCTGGAGCTGTACCACCTTCCTCCAGCAGAGTACGCCGTGGGTCCTCCTGAGGTGAGCCTCCAACACACCTGTGGCCCATCTCATCATCAGAAGACCCACCACCATATAACCTGCCTTCAGACCTTGCCTCAACGCCGCAGTGTTGATCTAGTTTGGTTAAAAACCACAGCCTAGTAAACATGAGAATCTTTGCTATCTCCTGTTGAGATAAGATTCTAACTCTTCCTTGTTTTTGCCTCACAGGAATCCTGTCTCTTCGTGAAGCTCTGTATGAGCTTAACCTGCCTAGCCTGCCCTCGTGAGCCAAACCTGAAGACTCTTCTCTGGATTCCCTTGCAGCTCTTGGCTAAGAGCTGGAAACCCAAATCAAGGTCTGCACTCAAAGTCAGAAGTAAGACGCTGAAGCAGTTATTGGACTCTGCTGAACAAACAGTCTCTGGACCCAACAGTTTCCTCTCTCAAAGAGAAACCCAGACTCCTTCAAGGTATTCATCAGCAAACTCAAGAAACTAATAACCCTCCAGTCCATGTGCTAACTGAACTGTCATCCCTACAGACTCCAGTGAACCTGCCCTGAGGCCCGAACCAGTTCCTGTGCAATATTCTTGTGATTGTGTTTACAATAAACCTTGTTAAACTTTTCATCAGCCTCCGTGTGTGTTCTGCATATTGGGTTTACTCTGTAACCAATCATGACAATAACAGGCTCTGGTTTATAACCGGCTTTGGTTTATAACGGGCTCTGGTTTATAACCGGCTTTGGTTTATGAAGGGCTCTGGTTTATAAAGGGCTATGGATTATAATGGGCTCTGGTTTATAACCGGTTTTGGTTTATACAGGGCTCTGGTTTATAAAGGACTCTGGATTATAAAGGGCTCTGGTTTATAACGGGTCCTGGTTTATAAAGGGTTCTGGTTTAGAAAGGGCTCTGGTTTTTAACGGCCTCTGGCTTATAATGGGCTTTGGTTTAAAAAGGCCTCTGGATTATAAAAGGATCTGGTTTATAACCGGCTTTGGTTTATGAAGGGCTCTGGTTTATTACAGGCTCTGGTATATAAAGGGCTTTGGTTTCTAAAGGGCTTCGGTTTATGAAGGGCTCTGGTTTATTACAGGCTTTGGTATATAAAGGGCTTTGGTTTATAAAGGGCTTTGGTTTATAAAGGGCGCTGTTTTATAAAGGGCTCGGGTTTATAAAGGGCCCTGGTTTATAACAGGCTCTGGTTAATAAAGCGCTCTGGTTTTTAATGGGCACTGGTTCATAAAGGGCTCTGGTTTATAACAGGCTCTGGTTTATAAAGGGTTCTGGTTCATAAAGGGCTCTGGTTTATAACTGACTTTGGTTTATAAAAGGCTCTAGTTTATAACGGGCTCTGGTTTATAACCGGCTTTGGTTTATAAAGGGCTCTGTCATGATGTGGGAGGTTTTCTAGCCCAGATGCAGAACTCAACAGAACACACAGGCAGGATTAAAGTCCAATATTTATTGGTGAGCACAGGTCTCCCTCCTGGGAGGCAGAGAAGACAGAACAGGTTAGACTCAGATACAGGTTTACAGGTTTCCAAACTCACAGGTTTGCAGGTTCAGACAGGCAGGGTTAAACAGGCAGAGTGGCTCAGGTTTCCTTCCATGGCAAGGACAACAATCCGGCTCAGAGGGGAGCTTTCACTCAGCTTATATAGTGAGAGATCTTAATCAGCAGATGGGGATCAGCTGCTTCTAATGAGCACCAACTCTCAGGAGAAGATCCACGGCGCCCTCTGGTGGGCAAGCCTCTGGATCCCAACCGACAGCTGAACCCCTCAGAAAGGGATCCACATCGCCCTCTGGATGGCAGACCTCTGGATCCCGACAGACAACAGAAGCCCACAGAAAGGGATCCACATCGCCCTCTGGAGGGCAAACCTCTGGATCCCAACAGTACCCCCCTCTCAAGGGCGGATACCAGACGCCCAAAAACAAAACCCAAAAAACAACCCACCCAGCGCGAGCGGAGGGGGAAACAGGCATGGAGAGCCAGACACAGAAATAAAAACAGGGTCCAGAACTCAAAACAACCCACCCAGGGTGGGCGAGGACAGGGAAAATCTCAAGTGGCCGGCCATGGGACCGGCAGCAAGGCAGAGTTCCAGGTGGCCGGCCGTGGGACAGGAGTCTCAGAAGCTGCAGGGGCCTTGGAGGAGGACGCCATCTCTGCCTCTGCAGGAAGCAACGAGGAGGACGCCGTCTCTGCTGCTGCAGGAAGCTCAGAGGAGAACGCCGTCTCTGCTGCTGCAGGAAGCTCAGAGGAGGACGCCGTCTCTGCTGCTGCAGGAAGCTCCGAGGAGGACGCCGTCTCTGCTGCTGCAGGAAGCTCCGAGGAGGACGTCGTCTCTGCTGCTGCAGCTCAGCAACAGGCTCAGACAGGGTCACCCACTGTGGCTCTGAATCAGGAACTGAGGAGGCCGTCGATTGCGGCTAGTATATAAAGTGCTCTGGTTTATGAAGGGTTCTGGTTTATAACGGCCTCTGGTTTATAACGGGCACTGGTTTTTAATGGGCTCTGATTTATAAGGGCCCTGGTTTATAAAAGGCTGTGGTTTATAATGGGCCCTGGTTTATAAAGGGCTCTGGTTCATGAAGGGATCTGGTTTATTAAGGGCTCGGGTTTATAAAGGGCTCTGGTTTATAAAGGGATCTGGTTTTTAAAGGGCTCTGGTTCATAACGGCCTCCAGTTTATACAGGGCTCCTGTATATAAAGGGCTCTGGTTTATGACGGGCCCTGGTTTATAAAGGGTTATGGTTTATGAAGGGTCTGGTTTATAACTTTCTCTGGTTTATGAAGGACTGTGTTTCATGAATGGCTCTGGTTTATAAATGCTCTGGTTTATGAAGCGCTCTGGTCTATAAATGTCATGGTCTTGGTTCTGCTGTTCTTTTCTTTGCTCCTTGTTTTCTAGATTTATTGGTTTAATTCCAGTTTTGTTGTATTTCTAGATTTATATTAGTTCTCATGTTTTTCTGTTGTCCTCTTTTGCCCTCTTGTGTGTGTATGTTCCTTTCCCCTTGGCTCCCTCGTTGTCTCCTCTCACACCTGTTCCTTGTCAGCTCGTTAACCCTCCCTTTGTCTCTCTCTGCTATTTATGCTCTCCCTCTGCTCTCACTCTTTGTTGGTTCCTTGTCTTTGTTGTCCTCCCGTGCTGTTGTCCACGTTCCTTGTCTCTCCCTGGCTCCTCGTGTTTGGTTTCCCCCAGATGTCTCCATAGTTCTGGTTTGCTTTGATTATTGTTTGGATTTTTGCATTCCTGCCTTGTTTCTGTTTTTGCCCCATTAAACTACCAAGAAAACTCCTCAGCCCGTCTGCCTCTGCATTTGGGTCCTCTACCACAACCAAACCCTGACATTAGGAACCAACCAAGATGGACCCAGCAGAACCCAGTCTGGACACCCTGAGGGACTTTTTCCTCAATCTAGGCAATACTCTGGACTCAATATCCAACCTCACACCGCCTTGGAAGAGGGTGAGTGCAACTAGTCAACTTAAACAGATTCTCCTCTCAAACTCCACACTCATTTCTCCCCCTGACGCCACCACTCCCTCTCCGGCGGGTCAGCCTGACGCCACCACTCCCTCTCCGGCGGGTCAGCCTGACGCCTCCACTCCCTCTCCGGCGGGTCAGCCTGACGCCTCCACTCCCTCTCCGGCGGGTCAGCCTGACGCCTCCACTCCCTCTCCGGCGGGTCAGCCTGACGCCTCCACTCCCATGGGTCAGCCAGCTGCCAGCCTTAGCTCCCCTTATAACCAGGTCAGTTTCTCCCTAAATCTCAGTCATCACCTCCATGACCAACAGCTAGCCCCATCCTTAAAGAAACTCATTATTACACCCCCTACAGTCAGAGCTCCCCATATTGAGGAGTCTCAATTATGGACCTTCTTTTATGGGGAGAGGGAAGATCTTTTCCTTTTCCTGCCAACCCCATCAGCTTCAGAACCCATTAACGGTCCAGTTTCCCTAGCTCCAGTGCCCATTATCGGTCCAGTTTCCCTAGCTCCAGTGCCCATTATCGGGGCAGTTTCCCTAGCTCCAGTGCCCATTAGAGGGCCAGTTTCCCTAGCTCCAGTGCCCATTAGAGGGCCAGTTTCCCTAGCTCCAGTGCCCAGTAGAGGGCCAGTTTCCCTAGCTCCAGTGCCCAGTAGAGGGCCAGATTCCCTAGCTCCAGTGCCCAGTAGAGGGCCAGATTCCCTAGCTCCAGTGCCCAGTAGAGGGCCAGATTCCCTAGCTCTAGTGCCCAGTAGAGGGCCAGATTCCCTAGCTCCAGTGCCCATTAGCGGGGCAGTTTCCCCAGTACCTGAGCCTATTAGCGGGGCGGTTTCCCCAGCGCCAGAGACTCCTGAACCCATTAGAGGGCCGTTTAGCCTAGCGCCAGAGTCTCCTGAGCCCATTAGCGGGCCGTTTAGCCTAGCGCCAGAGACTCCTGAGCCCATTAGCGGGCCGTTTAGCCTAGCGCCAGAGACTCCTGAGCCCATTAGCGGGCCGTTTAGCCTAGCGCTGGAGACCCCTGAGCTCGCTCTGTGCTGTCTGGAGATCCCTGAGCCTGCTCTGAGCCGTCTGGAGACCCCTGAGCCTGCTCTGTGCCGTCTGGAGACCCCTGAGCCTGCTCTGTGCCGTCTGGAGACCCCTGAGCCTGCTCTGTGCCGTCTGGAGACCCCTGAGCCTGCTCTGTGCCGTCTGGAGACCCCGGAGCTCGCTCTGCTTCTTCCTGAGACTCCTGATGTGGAGCCACAGTCGGTGGTCTCCCCTGTTCCTGAGGTGGAGCCACAGTCGGTGGTCTCCCCTGTTCCAGATGTGGAGCCGCAATCGGCGGGCTCCTCTGTTCCTGTCCAGGAGCCGCAGGTGGCGGTCTCCTATGAGCCTGTTCCTGGGCCACGGTCGGTGGTCCCCTCTGTTCCTGATCCGGAGCCGCGATCGGCGGGCTCCCCTGTTCCTGATCCGGAGCCGCAATCGGCGGGCTCCCCTGTTCCTGATCCGCAGTCGGCGGGCTCCCCTGTTCCTGATCCGGAGCCGCAGTCGGCGGGCTCCCCTGATCCGGAGCTGCAGTCGGCGGCTCCGGATCAGGTTCCTGCGTCTGAGACGGCGTCCCCCAAGGTTCCTGCGTCTGAGACGGCGTCCCCCAAGGTTCCTGCGTCTGAGACGGCGTCAGCCAAGGTTCCTTTCCCCTTGGCTCCCTCGTTGTCTCCTCTCACACCTGTTCCTTGTCAGCTCGTTAACCCTCCCTTTGTCTCTCTCTGCTATTTATGCTCTCCCTCTGCTCTCACTCTTTGTTGGTTCCTTGTCTTTGCTGTCCTCCCGTGCTGTTGTCCACGTTCCTCGTCTCTCCCTGGCTCCTCGTGTTTGGTTTCCCCCAGATGTCTCCACAGTTCTGGTTTGCTTTGATTATTGTTTGGATTTTTGCATTCCTGAAATTTTTTCTGTTTTTGCCCCATGAAACTACCAAGAAAACTCCTCAGCCTCTCTGCCTCTGCATTTGGGTCCTATACCACAACCAAACCCTGACAATAAAGGGCTCAAGTTTATAAAGGGCTCGGGTTTATAAAGGGATCAGGTTTATAAAGCGCTCTTGTTTGTAACGGGCTCTGGTTTTTGAAGGGCTCTAGTTGATAAGGGCCCTGGTTTATAAAAGGCTCTGGTATATAACGGGCTCTGGTTTCAAAAGGGATCTGGTTTATAAATGGATCTGCTGTATAATTGGCTGTGGTTTATATCGGGCTTTGGTTTATAAATGGCTCTGGTTTATAAAGTTCTCTGGTTTATGAAGGGTTCTGATTTATTTCGGTTTCTGGTTTATAATGGGCTCTGGTTTATAAGGGCCCTGGTTTATGAAAGGCTGTGGTTTATAATGGGCCCTAGTTTATTAACGACTCTGGTTCATGAATGGCTCTAGTTTATGAAGGGATCTGGTTTATTAAGGGCTCCGGTTTATAAAGGGCTCTGGTTTATAAATGCCTCTGGTTCATAAATGGATCTTGTTTGTAACGGGCTCTCTTTAAGAAATGGCTCTAGTTTATAAAGGGCTCTGGTTTATAAAGGGCTCTGGTTTATAAAGGGCTACGCTATGTAACGGGCTCTGGTTTATAAAGGGATCTGGTTTATAAGGGCCCTGGTTTATAAAGGGCTCTGGTTTATAATGGTCCAAGGTTTATAAAGGGCTCTGGTCTATAACAGGCTCTGGTTTATGAAGGGTTCTGGTTTATAACGGGCTCTGGTTTATAAGGGCCCAGATTTATAAAAGGCTGTAGTTTATAATGGGCTCTGGTTTATGAATGGCTCTGGTTTATGAAGGGATCAGGTTTATTAAGGGCTAGGTTTTATAAAGGGCTTTGGATTATAAAGGGATCTGGTTTATAAAGGGCTCTGGTATATAAAAGGCTTTGGTTTATAAATGGCTCTGGTTTATAAAGGGCTACAATCTGTAACAGGCTCTGGTTTATAAAGGGATCTGGTTTATAAGAACCCTGGTTTATAAAGGGCTCTGGTTTATAGTGGTCCCAGGTTTATAAAGGGTTCTGGTTAATAACGGTTTCTGGTTTATAACGGGCTCTGGTTTATAAGGGCACTAGTTTATTAACGGCCCTGGTTCATGAATGGCTCTGGTTTATAAATGGCTCTAGTATATAAAGGGCTCTGGTTTATAAAGAGCTCTGGTATGTAAAGGGCTCTGGTTTATAAAAGGCTGTGGTTTATAATGGGCCCTAGTTTATAAAGGGCTCTGTTTCAAGAATAGGTCTGGTTTATATCGGGCTATGGTTTATAACAGGTTTTGGTTTAAAATGGGATCTGGTTTATAAAGGAATCTGGTGTATAATTGGCTGTGGTTTATAACGGGCCCTGGCTTATAAAAGGCTGTGGTTTATAATGGGCCTTGGTTTATAAAGGGCTCTGGTTTATAACCAGCTTTGGTTTATAAAGGGCTCTGGTTTATAAAGGCCTCTGGATTATTACAGGCTCTGGTATATACGGGGCTTTGGTTTCTAAAGGGCTTTGGTTTATAAAGAGCTTTGGTTTATAAAGGGCACTGGTTTATAAAGGGCTCTGATTTATAAAGGGCTTTGGTTTATAACGGGCTCTAGTTTATAAAGGGTTCTGGTTTATAAAGGGCTCTGGTTTGAAATGGGCTCTGGTTTATAACCGGCTTTTGTTTATAAAGGGCTCTGGTTTATAACAGGCTCTGGTTTAAAATGGGATCTGGTTTATAAAGGAATCTGGTGTATAATTGGCTATGGATTATAAAGGGCTCTGGTTTATAACCGGCTTTGGTTTATACAGGGCTCTGGTTTATAAAGGACTGTGGTTTATAAGGGGTCCTGGTTTATAACGGGTTTTGGTTTAGAAAAGGCTCTGGTTTTTAATGGCCTCTGGCTTTTAATGGGCTTTGGTTTAAAAAGGCCTCTGGATTATAAAAGGATCTGGTTTATAACCGGCTTTGGTTTATGAAGAGCTCAGGATTATAACGGGCTCTGGTTTATAAAGTGCTATGGTTTATGAAGGGTTCTGGTTTATAATGGTCTCTGGTTTATAACGGGCTCTGGTTTTTAAG
Organism: Cyprinodon diabolis; assembly: GCA_030533445.1. Classification (NCBI taxonomy): domain Eukaryota; kingdom Metazoa; phylum Chordata; class Actinopteri; order Cyprinodontiformes; family Cyprinodontidae; genus Cyprinodon; species Cyprinodon diabolis. The sequence goes on along the minus strand of CM060066.1, from coordinate 54,778,395 downwards.
GGCCTTGGTTTATAAAAGGCTGTGGTATATAATGGGCCCTTGTTTATAAAGGGCTCTGGTTTATGAATGGCTTTGGTTTATAAATGGCTCTGGTTTATGAAGGGATCAGGTTTATTAAGGGCTAAGGTTTATAAAGGGCTCTGGTTTATAAAGGGATCTGGTTTATAAATGGCTCTAGTTTATAAAGGGCTCTGGTTTATAACGGGCCCTGGTTTATTAAGGCATCTGGTTTATAAGGACCCTGGTTTATAAAAGGCTGTGGTTTATAATGGTCCCAGGTTTATAAAGGGCTCTGGTTTATAACGGGCTCTAGTATATAAATTGCTCTGGTTTATGAAGGGTTCTGGTTTATAACGGCCTCTGGTGTATAACGGGCACTGGTTTTTAATGGGCTCTGGTTTATAAGGGCCCTGGTTTATAAAAGGCTGTGGCTTATAATGGGCCCTGGTTTATAAAGGGCTCTGGTTCATGAAGGGATCTGGTTTATTAAGGGCTCGGATTTATAAAGGGCTCTGGTTTATAATTGGCTCTGGTTTATAAATGGATCTTGTTTATAACGGGCTCCCTTTAATAAATGGCTCTAGTTTATAAAGGGCTCTGGTTTATAAAGGACTCTTTTATATAAAGGGCTCTGGTTTATAAATGGCTCTGGTTTATAAAGGGCTACCGTTTGAAACAGGCTCTGGTTTATAAAGGGATATGGTTTATAAGGGCCCTGGTTTATAATGGTCCAAGGTTTATAAAGGGTTCTGGTTAATAAATGGCTCTAGTCTATAAAGGGATCTGGTTTATAAAGGGCTCTGGTATATAAAAGGCTCTGGTTTATAAATGGCTCGGGTGTACAAAGGGCTAAAAGTTGTAACAGGCTCTGGTTTATAAAGGGATCTGGTTTATAAGGACCCTGGTTTATAAAGGGCTCTGGTTTATAGTGGCCCCAGGTTTATAAATTGCTCTGGTTTATAAATGGCTCTGGTTTATGAAGGGATCAGTTTTATTAAGGACTAAGGTTTATAAAGGGCTTTGGATTATAAAGGGATCTGGTTTATAAAGGGCTCTGGTTTATAATGGTCGCAGGTTTTTTAATGGCTCTGGTTTATAAAGGGCTACGGTATGTAACGGGCCGTGGTTTAAAATGGGATCTGGTTCTTAAAGGGATCTGGTGTATAATTGGCTCTGGTTTATAAATGGCTCTGGTTTATAAAGGGCTCTGGTTTATAATGGTCACAGGTTTTTTAAAGGCTCTGGTTTATAACGGGCTCTGGTTTATGAAGGGTTCTGGTTTATAACGGTTTCTGGTTTATAACAGACTCTGGTTTATAAGGGCCATGGTTTATAAAAGGCTGTGGTTTATAATGGGCCGGGTTTTATTAACGGCTCTGGTTTATAAAAGGCTGTGGTTTATAATGGGCCGGGTTTTATTAACGGCTCTGGTTCATTAATGGCTCTGGTTTATAAATGGCTCTGGTTTATAAAGGGCTACGGTTTGTAACAGGCTCTGGTTTATAAAGGGATCTGCTTTATAAGGGCCCTGGTTTATAAAGGGCTCTGGTTTATAAGGGCCCTAGTTTATAAAGGGCTCTGGTTTATAATGGTCCCAGGTTTATAAAGGGTTCTGGTTTATAACGGACTCTGGTCTATAACGGGCACTGGTTTTTAATGGGCTCTGGTTTATAAAGGGCTCTTGTATATAAAGGGCTCCGGTTTATAAATGGCTCTGGTTGATAAAGGGCTACGGTTTGTAACGGGCTCTGGTTTATAAAGGGATCTGGTTTATAAGGGCCCTGGTTTATAAAGGGCTCTGGTTTATAATGGTCCAAGGTTTTTAATGGGCTCTGGTTTATAAGGGCCCTGGTTAATAAAAGGCTGTGGTTTATAATGGGCCCTGGTTTATAAAGGGCCCTGGTTCATGAAGGGCTCTGGTTTATTAAGGGCTCGGGTTTATAAAGGGCTCTGGTTTATAAAGGGATCTGGTTTTTAAAGGGCTCTGGTTCATAAAGGTTTATAAAGTGCTCTGGTTTATGAAGGGTTCTGGTTTATATCGGGCTCTGGTTTATAAGGGCCCTGGTTTAGGAAAGGCTGTGGTTTCTAATGGGCCCTAGTTTATTAACGACTCTGGTTCATGAATGGCTCTGGTTTATGAAGGGATCTCTTTTATTAAAGGCTCGGGTTTATAAAGGGCTCAGGTTTATAATTGGCTCTGGTTTGTTAATGGATCTTGTTTATAACAGGCTCTGGTTTTTAAAGGGCTCTTTTATATAAAGGGCTCTGGTTTATAAATGGCTCTGGTTTATAAAGGGCTCTGGTTTATAACAGGCTCTGGTTTATAAAGTGCTCTGGTTTATGAAGGGTTCTGGTTTATAAATGGCTCTGGTTTATGAAGGGATCAGGTTTATTAAGGGCTAAGGTTTATAAAGGGCTTTGGATTATAAAGGGATCTGGTTTATAAATGGCTCTAGTCTATAAAGGGATCTGGTTTATAAAGGGCTCTGGTATATAAAAGGCTCTGGTTTACAAATGGCTCGGGTTTATAAAGGGCTAAAATTTGTAACAGGCTCTGGTTTATAAAGGGATCTGGTTTATAAGGACGCTGGTTTATAAAGTGCTCTGGTTTATGAAGGGTTCTGGTTTATAACGGTTTCTGGTTTATAACAGACTCTGGTTTATAAGGGCCATGGTTTATAAAAGGCTGTGGTTTATAATGGTCCCTGATTTATTAACAGCTCAGGTTCATTAATGGTTCGGGTTTATAAATGGCTCTGGTTTATAAAGGGCTACGGTGTGTAACGGGCACTGGTTTAAAATGGGATCTGGTTCTTAAAGGGATCTGGTATATACACTATATTGCCAAAAGTATTTGCTCACCCATCCAAATTATTGGAATCAGGTGTTCCAATCACTTCCATGGCCACAGGTGTATAAATTCAAGCACCTAGGCATGCAGACTGTTTTTACAAACATTTGTGAAAGAATGGGTCGCTCTCAGGAGCTCAGTGAATTCCAGCGTGGAACTGTGATAGGATGCCACCTGTGCAACAAATCCAGTCGTGAAATTTCCTCGCTCCTAAATATTCCACAGTCAACTGTCAGCTGTATTATAAGAAAATGGAAGTGTTTGGGAACGACAGCAACTCAGCCACGAAGTGGTAGGCCACGTAAACTGACGGAGCGGGGTCAGCGGATGCTGAAGCGCATAGTGCGAAGAGGTCGCCAACTTTCTGCAGAGTCAATCACTACAGACCTCCAAACTTCATGTGGCCTTCAGATTAGCTCAAGAACAGTGCGCAGAGAGCTTCATGGAATGGGTTTCCATGGTCGAGCAGCTGCATCCAAGCCATACATAACCAAGTGCAATGCAAAGCGTCGGATGCGGTGGTGTAAAGCACGCCGCCACTGGACTCTAGAGCAGTGGAGACGCGTTCTCTGGAGTGACGAATCGCGCTTCTCCATCTGGCAATCTGATGGACGGGTCTGGGTTTGGCGGTTGCCAGGAGAACGGTACTTGTCTGACTGCATTGTGCCAAGTGTAAAGTTTGGTGGAGGGGGGATTCTGGTGTGGGGTTGTTTTTCAGGAGCTGGGCTTGGCCCCTTAGTTCCAGTGAAAGGAACTCTGAATGCTTCAGCATACCAAGACATTTTGGACAATTCCATGCTCCCAACTTTGTGGGAACAGTTTGGAGCTGGCCCCTTCCTCTTCCAACATGACTGTGCACCAGTGCACAAAGCAAGGTCCATAAAGACATGGATGACAGAGTCTGGTGTGGATGAACTTGACTGGCCTGCACAGAGTCCTGACCTCAACCCGATAGAACACCTTTGGGATGAATTAGAGCGGAGACTGAGAGCCAGGCCTTCTCGTCCAACATCAGTGTGCGACCTCACAAATGCGCTTCTGGAAGAATGGTCAAAAATTCCCATAAACACACTCCTAAACCTTGTGGACAGCCTTCCCAGAAGAGTTGAAGCTGTTCTAGCTGCAAAGGGTGGACCGACGTCATATTGAACCCTATGGATTAGGAACGGGATGTCACTTAAGCTCATATGTGAGTCAAGGCAGGTGAGCAAATACTTTTGGCAATATAGTGTAATTGGCTCTGGTTTATAATGGGCTCTGGTTTATAAATGGCTCTGGTTTATAAAGGGCTCTGGTTTATAATGGTCCCAGGTTTATAAAGGGCTCTGGTTTATAAAGCGCTCTGGTTTATAAAGTGCTCTGGTTTATGAAGGGCCCTGGTTTAGAAACGGCTCTGGTTCATGAATGGGCTCTGGTTTATAAAGGGATCTGGTTTATAAGAACCCTGGTTTATAAAGGGCTCTGGTTTACAGTGGTCCCAGGTTTATAAAGGGCTCTGGTTTAAAACAGCCTCTGGTTTATAACAGGCACTGGTTTTTAATGGGCTCTGGTTTATAAGGGCCCTGGTTTATTAAGGGCCCTGGTTTACAAAGGACTCTAGTTTAAAAAGGGCTCTTGTTCATGAATGGTTCTGGTTTATAAATGGCTCTGGTTTATGAAGGGATCTGGTTTACTAAGGGCTCGGGTTTATAAAGGGATCTGGTTTATAAAGGGATCTAGTTTTTAAAGGGCTGTGGGTCATAACAGGCTCTGGTCTATAACCGGCTCTGGTTTATAAAGGGCTCTGGTTTTTAACGGGCTCTGGTCTATAACCGGCTCTGGTTAAAAAAGGCCTTTGGTTTCTAAAGGGCTTTGGTTTCTAATGGGCTTTGGTTTATAAAGGGCTCTGGTTTATAAAGGGCTCTGGTTTTTCAAGGGCTCTGGTTTATAACGGTCTCTGGTTTATACATGGCTTTAGTTTATAAAGGGCTCTGGTTTATAATGGGCTCTGGTTTATAAAGGGATCTGGTTTATAAGGACCCTGGTTTATAAAGGGCTCTGGTTTATAATGGTCCCAGGTTTATAAAGGGCTCTGGTTTATAACGGGGTCTGGTTTATAACGGGCACTGGTTTTTAATGGGCTCTGGTTTATAAGGGCCCTGGTTTATAAAAGGCTGTGGTTTATAATGGGCCCTGGTTTATAAAGCGCTCTGGTCTGAAGGGATCTGGTTTATTAAGGGCTTGGGTTCGGGTTTATAAAGGGATAAAGTTAATTAAGGGCTTGTGTTTATAAAGGGCTCTGGTTTATAAAGTGCTCTGGCTTATAAGGGCCCTGGTTTATCAAAGGCTGTGGTTTATAATGGGACCTGGTTTATAAAGGGCTCTGGTTCATGAATGGCTCTGGTTTATAAATGGCTCTGGTTTATAACAGGCCCTGGTTTATAAGGGCTGTGGTTTATGAAGGTATCTGGTTTATAACAGGCTCTGGTTTATGAAGGACTCTGGTTCATGTTTGACTCTGGTTTATAAATAGCTGTGGTTTATGAAAGGCTCTGGTTTATAAAGGGATTTTCAATTCAGTTTATTTATATAGCGCCAAATTCACAACACATGTCATCTCAAGGCACTTTACAGTTCAACCAGATCATACAGATGATACAAAGTTTTCTATCTAAGGAAAACCAGTTGATTGCATCGACTCATTGACTCAAATACAATCCCTCACACTAAGCATGCTGGGGTTCAAGGAGACAGAAGCAGAGATACAAAAAGCAGCTGTAAAAGGCGGCCCCGTCCAGGAAACACACAGCCAGGCAGACGAGCTCCAAGGCAGCTCCTATGCCAGAGGATGAAGAGAGCACATTCACCCAGCCACGGCCAGAGAAACAGGAGCACACCTGAAGACAGGCCGATCTCCAACATCTATAAACAAGGGTGTTGATGGAAGCAGCACAGCTGATGTTTCTTTCCTGGATGACGTCACAGCCAAACAGGAACAGACGAGGCAAAGCTACTCTGAGGAAAAGCAGAGAGAGCAGAAGGTTAGAGATTGAACAAACAGATTCTGCAGAATAGGAGAACAGAGAGAGAATGAAGCAGAATGATGAAATGGGGGTCCCTATGTCCTCCAAAAGTCTAAGCCTATAGCAGCATAACTTTAAAGACAGCTGAGGATAACCTGAGCCACCCTAACTATAAGCTTTATCAAAAAGGAAAGTTTTAAGCCTAGCCTTAAAAGTAGACAGGGTGTCTGCCTCACGGGCTTAAACTGGTAGTTGGTTCCACAGGAGAGGAGCCTGATAACTAAATGATCTGCCTCCCATTCTACTTTTAGAAATTCTAGGAACCACTAGTAAACCTGCAGATTGAGAGCGAAGTGCTCTGTTAGGAACATAAGGAACAATCAGATCTCTGATATAAGATGGAGCTTGGCCATTTAAGGCTTTATATGTGAGAAGGAGGATTTTAAATTCTATTCTTGATTTAACAGGAAGCCAATGAAGAGAAGCCAGGATAGGAGAGATAAGATCTCTCTTTTTAATTTTCATCAGAACTCTGGCTGCAGCATTTTGGATCAGCTGAAGGCTTTTAACTACAGTTTGTGGACTTCCTGATAGTAAAGAATTACAATAGTCCAGCCTTGAAGTAACAAATGCATGGACTAGTTTCTCAGCAGACAGGAGATTTCTAATTTTTGCAATGTTCCTCAGATGAAAGAAGGAAATTCTAGAAACCTCTTTGATCTGGGATTTAAATGACAGGTCCTGATCAAAAATAACACCAAGATTTTTTACTTTATTATCTGAAATCAGTTTAATCCCATCCAAATGAAGTGACTGGCTAATCAGCTTCTTTTTCAGAGACTCTGGTCCAAAGACTATAACTTCTGTTTTGTCTGCATTCAGAAGCAGAAAGTTAAGAGTCATCCAGGTTTTTATGTCTTCAAGACATGCTTGTAATCTATGTAATGGGTTAGCTTCATCTGGATTTATAGACAGATATAGCTGGGTATCATCAGCATAACAGTGGAAATTAATCCCATGCTGTCTAATAACTCTACCAAATGGGAGCATGTATAAAGTAAAGAGAATTGGTCCTAGCACTGATCCCTGTGGTACTCCACAGGTAACCTTTGAGCGTGTTGAAGATCTATCATTAACATAAACAAAATGAATTCGATCAGATAGATAAGATTTAAACCAGTCTAGTGCTGTTCCTTTAATTCCAACAAAATATTCAAGTCTTTCTAAAAGAATATTATGGTCAACTGTATCAAATGCAGCACTAAGATCCAACAGGACGAGCACAGATACAAGTCCATTATCTGAGGCCATGAGAATATCATTAGTGACTTTCACCAGAGCTGTTTCAGTGCTATGATGAGCTCTAAAGCCAGACTGAAACTCTTCAAAAAGTTCATTATGGTGTAAGTGGTCGCAAACTTGTTTGGCAACTACTTTCTCAAGAATTTTGGATAAGAAAGGAAGATTGGATATAGGTCTATAATTAACCAAGTCATCTGGGTCAAGAGACGGTTTCTTAAGCAGAGGTTTAATTACAGCAACCTTAAAAGCTTTAGGTACATATCCCTGTAACAGAGATAGATTAATCACATCTAAAATGGAGGAGGAGATCAAAGGGAATACCTCCTTAAATAACCTGGTTGGAACTGGATCTAACATACAAGTTGAAGGCTTAGATGAAGACATAATTTTGCTAATTCAGAAAGTTCAACTGGATCAAAGCAGTCTAAACCCGGTTCTGATTCCATGACTATGTAACGCTTATTTAAGGCTAGGCACCTGACTGCAGCCAGTTATAATAGGCACTCAGATAGGTTCGCCTATGGAGCCCGTGGGTGTGAACAAAAGACCATAAGACTGAAGTATCTTTCAATTATTATATTCAACTTTGAGTTTTTTTTCAAATATAAATATATAGGAAGGTATGCAATATTAATAATATTTATAACAGTGACTTCTTTTATGATATAACCAAAAATACGACAAGAAACAAAAACAAACAAACTCATCAACAAAACAATAAATCCTTATGTCACCCAAGAGTTTCCTTTTTAGTCCATTCATGAATCTAGAGTGATTCAACGGTTCATCAATCAATGTCTGATTGTTGTAGGCTTTTTCTTGTCCATAACCCAAAGCAAATAAGTTCAGAATGAGAAAGTAACTTGGTTCATGTAAATCCTACCGCAAAGCTGCAGTGATCCGGTAGCTCGCCATCCTGACGTGACACAGGGGGTGGAAAAAAAACCTGACCTAAACAGGGTCATAAATAAAAATAAAACAAATTAGCTATCATATTTAAACATTGTTAAAATGTTATTCAAAATAAATAAACATTCAACAATTACAACAACATAAATAAATAACTACATTTCAATAAGTGTTTCTCATGAATTTAAATTAAAGATCGCGATCAGATTAAAGTTACTAGTATAAATCAAGTAAAGTTACCGGTATAGATCAAAGTAAAGTTACCGGTACAGATCAAGGTAAAGTTACCGGTACAGATCAAGGTAAAGTGCACTTTTTAAATTCCATCTAAGTTTAATTGACGCAGTCAATTAAACTTAATTGACTTCCATATCATTTCAAAAAAAGAATTGTTTTTTCCTCTTATTTCGTTTTTGCAACTCACAAAAAAAACATGTCTAAGCCCAGAATTCTGTAGGCTGTTAGCAAAATTTAATAAAAAGTAACTGAAACCGTCCTAAAAGGACGAATCTACAAAAATCAAAAAGCCTATTTAATATTTTAACAACATATAATCCATTCGGCCACAAAATTAACAAAAGAAAATGACCCTTAAATCAATAAATATACTTTTCAGTCTTTAAGTGCACAAATTTAGTAGGCGTGTCGCCACCGCATTTCTATTTCTAAAGGAAAACAAAATACGTAAATTAAACGACTCACCGTCGAGCGGTTGACAGAAAACACTCAGTTAAATCCTTTGGCCGTCTTAGTAAGCCTTGATCCAGCCGTATTCTTCTATTAGTTTAGAAGACGCCGAGACGAGCAGCTAGCCACAGCGACAGCAGCAACAGCTATTCAGATCCGAGTCACCTGTGACCCGGAACTTAAAGGGCGCTGTCAATTTGACCCGCCAAAATAAAATACGGGTTTTCTTATTTTATGCAGGTTACACCCTCCCCTCCTGATCCCATGTACGTCCTCGTACATGCACCAGGCTGGCAGCAAATGGGAGGCTGACTGGAGTACGGAGCAATGAACTGTTCTTCTTCATCTTCTTGAAGGGCGAAAGAAAAAGCAGAGCTCAAACCGTGAAGCAAAGCCTGAATGCTTTTCAGTAATGGTTTGCCAGGTTTAGTGTACTGTAATCGATCAGGTGGATTTCTTGTGCGGCTAGAACGTCTCAGAGGTTGGTCTTCACTGTCCAGAGATACTGAATCCACTGGTGAGTGAGGTTCTTCAGTATGGCTGGGAATGTCAAGTATATCAGTTTCTTGTGTGTCATGTTCTGCATTGTCAGACTCTGGAGTATCAGCATCTGGAGAGAGTCTTCCTTCAACTCTGGAGGCGTTAGCAGGATTGACTTGTCCAGCATCAATTTCGGGTTCCTCTCTGTCTACTGTTAGTTGTTCTTCTTTAACAGTCATAGGTTCCCCTTCCACAAATGTGGGTTCATCATTCTCAGCATCACTGGCCTCTTCAGTTACAGGCACTAGAGATTGGGTAATGGGAACAAACTGTTCAGTTCTTGGGACAGACTGCTTGACAGGAGGCAGATCAATATCAATCTTAAGTTTGACAGGTTCAAAAAATGATGGAATGTGCAAAGGTGGATCGACTAGTTTTTCCTCTGATGGACCCTCTTCATCATCAGGAAATACTGGAGTAAACACAGGGGATTTCTTTTTAGTCCCGGTAGGCATTTCTTCCTCAGGAACAGGTAAGTATCCACATGGTAATAAAAGATCTCGATGCAGGGTTCTTAGTGGTTTGTTCTGGTCTTCCGGTCTGACTGTGTATACAGGAAGATTGCCGGCTTTCTTCACAACAATATACACAGATAACTCCCACTTATCTGCGAGTTTGTGCTTTCCCCTTAGTCGCACGTTCCTTACTAGAACTCTGTCTCCAACATTTATTTCTTATGCGGTAACTTTCTGGTCAAATCGGGTTTTGTTACGCTGCATCACTTTAGCTGAGTTCTTACTGGCCAGTTTGTAGCTTTCCTCCAGGTGGGACTTTAACTTTTGCACATACTGCGTATGGGAACAAAATCCATCCTCATTTAATGGCAGTCCAAAAGCTAAATCCACCGGTAGGCGGGGTTGGCGTCCGAACATCAGCTCGTAGGGTGAGTATCCCGTGACATCGTTCTTTGTGCAGTTGTAAGCATGCACTAGTGGTTTTACAAAATCCGTCCAATGAGTTTTTTCTTTTTCAGATAATGTTCCCAGCATGTCCAGAAGCGTTCTGTTAAAACGTTCCACAGGATTTCCTCTTGGATGATATAGTGTGGTCCTTATTTTGTGAATGTTGGCCATTTTACAGAGTTCTCGGATGGTTCGTGATTCAAAATCTGGGCCCTGATCACTGTGCAGCTTCTCCAGAATGCCATAATGCATAAGGAAATTATCCCACAAACACTTAGCAACGGTCTTAGCTTTTTGGTTTGGAGTAGGCACAGCAATGGCATACTTTGTAAAGTGATCTGTTATAACAAGGATGTCTTTGATTCTGCGATCTGGTTCTACAGAGAGGAAATCCATACACATCAACTCCAAGGGGTGAGTGGTTTTGATGTTGACCAAAGGTGCAGCCCGTTCTGGTAATGATTTGCGTCTCACACATCTTTCACAGGTTCTGATTTTATTGACAACATCAATAAACATCCTAGGCCAGTAGAAACGGGAACGGACTAAGTCTATAGTTCTGTCAATTCCCATATGACCCATTTGGTTATGCAGTTGGTGCAGCACAACAGCTCGATACCCCTCAGGTAATACTAGTTGGTACTTTGTTTCACTTCACACTTGTGTCCTCCTAATGAGAAGGTTGTTTTGGAGCTCCATTTTATTTACTTCTCGGAGTAGAAGGGGCAGTTCAGGAAGTTCTTCCTTCACCGATGGTGATAGTGATTCTTCTTGTTCCAGCTGAGCTATGACATGGCGGATAACAGGGTCGTCACGCTGCTTGGCTGCAATGTCATCTGCTGAGAATCGAGGAAGTGAAGGGGAGCTGAACTGTTCATCGTCAGTAAAGCTGTCAGGTAGGCTGTTGACATGAGTGTTCATAGACAACACCAGAGCGTGGTCAAGATGTGCACCTGGGCTATACACCAGGTGACGGGCACAAACTGCTTCGATGGTGTGCTGATCAATGGAAACATAATCTGGTTCGTTGAGGTGATGCTGAACGAACTTCAGGACTCGTTCATGTTCCTTCCGGGAGGTAGGATCATCAGACAGCTCACCATGAGGTCGTCGAGACAATCCATCAGCATCCATGTTCTGCTTTCCGGCTCTGTAGATGATCTTGAATGTGAATGTTGACAAAGCTGAAAGCCATCTGTAACCGGTAGCATCAAGTTTTGCTGAGGATAACAGGTAAGTCAGTGGCTTGCTGTCTGTGACAACTGTGAACTGAGCACCATAAAGATAATCATTGAATTTCTCTGTCACTGCCCATTTCAGAGCGAGAAATTCCAATCTGTGAGCTGGGTACTTGGATTCACTCCGCGAGAGACCTCTGCTGGCATATGCCACAACTCTGTTCTTTTCGCCCTGCTCCTGATACAACACCGCACCAAGACCGGTAGAACTGGCATCGGTGTGGAGTATGTAGGGTTTTTGTGGATCAGCAAATGCCAATACAGGGGCAGAGACTAATCTCTCGATTATGGTTTCAAAAGCCTTCTCACACACTGGAGTCCATCGTTCTCCAAATGGTGCCTTGGGGTTCAGGTAATTCTCTGGCTTTACCGTTGGCTTCAGTCTCTTCTGAGATGGCGGATAACCAGCAGTCAGGTCATGCAATGGCTTAACTATGGCTGAATATCCTTGGACGAAACGGCGGTAATATCCAGAGAAACCGAGAAAAGACCTTAGCTCTTTTAGGTTTTTGGGCACTGGCCAGGAGGTAAGTGTTTTGATCTTATCTGGATCTGTCTCAACACCATTCTGGGACACAACATGCCCCAGATACTTCACAGATGTTTGGAAAAACGCACACTTCTCAACTGACAGCTTCAACCCAAAATCCTTAAGTTTGTTGAGAACTTTCATCAGGCGCTCTTCATGTTCTTCCAAGGTAGGTGCAAAAATGATTAAATCATTGATGAAAACCAAAACTTCTTTTAAATTTAAGTCTCCCATGCATTTTTCCATCAACCTTTGGAATGTACTTGGGGCATTGGTGACCTCTTGCGGCATGCGGTTGAATTCCCAAAACCCCAATGGACATACAATGGCAGTTTTGGATTTATCCTTTTCCTCCATTTCAATCTGGTAATAGCCCGACTTAAGGTCTAACACAGTGAACCACTTTGATCCAGAAAGGGCAGAAAATGTATCTTCAAGCTTGGGTATAGCATAGGCGTCCTTTATTGTTTGAAGATTTAGCTTCCTATAGTCTATACAGAGGCGTACACTGCCGTTCTTCTTGCGTACAACCACAATTGGAGAAGCAAATGGTGAATCAGACTCGCGTATTACTCCGGAGTCAGAAAGCTCTTGCAAATGCTTCCTTACAGCATCAACATCTCTGAGGGTGAATTGGTCTTGGCCTTTGTTTGAAAGGAGTGGAATCAGACAACTTGATATGATGTTTAACTTTGTCTGTCCGGCCAAAGTCCAGCTCGTGCTTTGCAAACACCTCAGGAATACTGTTGAGTTTCTGGATGACTCGCTGCTTCCATTCTGGAGATAAAGGTGAGTCTCCAAAGTTATATTGTGGCTGAGATGGTTGCAACGACTCTGTAGACTGGGTTGCATTATGGACTGTTTGCTCTTGTGAAATCACACTCTGGAAAGTGCTGATTTCTGCTATGACTGCTCGTGCTGGAATATGAATCTCATGGTTCGATTCATAGCTCACAACAACTGGCACATGACACGGCCGGTGTTGAGGCAAGTCAATGAGGCAGGTTTTTTATATGAGCCCACCAGGGAGGGCATAGGAGGTCAGATGCTCCAGGAGGACTTGTTTCTCTCCTTGCCATAATCTTGAAACTAAGCACCCTTCTATGACTGTGGTCTGCCCAGCCATAATGATTTGGGGCTGACCACATTGCAGGGTGACAGTTGCAGTTAGTTCAGTCAAACTCTGGGCATAGCGGTGTTGGAGGATCTTGTACACTGCTATATAGCCAGAGGCTATAGGCTGAAATGACTCATCAGGGTGAGTATCAAAATGTTTGCTATAAGCAACATCCAAGGTGTTCGTACCAATGAGGACCAGATGTTGAGATGGTTTATTATCAGGCACAACAAGAGCAAGGGTGTCAACTTCAACAGGTAAACCAAAAAATTCAGCTGGGAAGGTCATGTTGATCTCTACATATCCCAGGTAAGGCACTGTTTGTCCATTTGCTCCTTCTATTTCCAACAGGTTATTTATTGATTTGATTTCATGATCTCTGAGGTAAACATTGTAGAAGGAGTAGGGGATAGTAGTAACCTGTGAGCCAGAATCAAGGAGGCAGTTAAACTGTTCTCCTTGTATCTGAACTTGACATGTGCTCTTTGTGCCAATAAGACCTTGTGGCAGTGTTCTTATTCTGCGTTCTTTGGGACTATTCTTATTCACAGCTTCTGTGAGTCCCACTACAGGAGCTGTTTCTAGTTTAAAGGTTTTGAATTCTTTGCATCCCATGCTTGTTGCTTCTGACGTAACAGTTTCTTTTTCTGTTCAACAAGACTGGGGTTTGCTTTATTGGTGCAGGAGGAGGAAAGATGGCTGTCTTCTCCACAATTAAACAGTACCAAGGCTTGGGCTTGGTTCGTACCTGAGGTGAAAAGTAGGACTTGTTCTGTTTCGACATGGATTTAAATTCAGCTGGACTCTTCCTGGACAGAAGTTGAGACATTTGCTGCTGTAGTTTCTGAAGTTGTTTTTTCATTTCATTTAGCTCTTCATTGGACGTAGAATGTCCACAAGAACAGGCACTTTGGGACTGAACGTGAACTTTCTGTTTAGACGTTCCAATGTGCTTTTTCATAAGTGACTCTTTAGCATGTTGCCTATCTTCTTCTGTCCTGAGTAACAACAACAAGTCAGAAAAAGATGGTGGGTTGTCTCTCTTTTGTCCAGCTGTAACTTTGTGATGACAGTGTTATCCCAACACCCACGACAAAACTGTTTGAGTAAATGTTTATTGATGTCAGCAGGTGAAATTCCTCCTTGCTTCACAACAGTGTTGAGGGTGAGCAGAAGCCTTTGAAGGTAAGTTGATGGTCGTTCCCCTGGATTCTGCAGAATGTTTAAGTACTGTGCATACAATTCTTCACCGTCCTGCACTGTTCCAAAAGCAGAATCTAGTACGCTTAGCAAAACTGTTGGTACTGTATTGGGGCTCAAACCTTTGACTAAATCAGCTGCAGGTGATGACAAACTCTCTGTGATTCGTCTAGTGACATGTAGTGCAGAGAGACTGGGATCAGCAAGCAGAGACTCAATCTGGGAACGCCAGGACTCAAAATCAGCTTCATGACTCGGCTTAGGAAACCTTCCTGAAAAAGTACGGAGATGAAGTGAGGTTGGACCAGTCAAATCAGTATTTCAAACCACATGTTCAACAACAACCCGTTGTATCTGAGGTGGGTTAAGATCATTGGTAGAAAGCGACAGTCCTGGAGCTGGTCCATTTTGCTTTTGACGAGGTCGTGCCCCCTGGCCCGAGGATGAATGAGCAGGAGGAAGTGAGGATAATGATCCTAAGTCCGTTTGCACTGGCTGTGCAGTAGTAAATTTATCCACTTCCCTTTCCTCTTTCACCTTTACTCCGTCCTCTTCCTCATCATCGTCATAGTCATCATCATCAACAAAATTTTCATCTGCTCCTGCTGCATGCAGATGTTGGCCTATCTGGCTCATTACTGTCTTCAGAAAATCTTCAAAACGATGGCCGCTTTGATCAGCAATTTTCCTGAGCTCAGCGATGTAGTTGGGCTGATGTTTGCTGCTGCT
>CM060066.1:54565486-54762889 GCA_030533445.1 Cyprinodon diabolis | reverse complement strand
TTTGGACCCGAAAAGGCCAACACACGATCATATGACAGTCTGAAACAAGTGGGTAAAATTTGCTAACTCTACCTATAGCAGAAAATAGAACTTTATTGATCACACAGTGGATAAATTACCTCTCTGCATTTAACCCATCCCCTTGGGGAGCAGTTGGCTGCCAGTGTTTGGCGCCTGGTGAGAAAGGTGGGGTTAATGGTCTTGCTCAGAGAGCCACCTGTGGGTATCTCAGATAGCACATCTAAACACTAGTTCAATATTCCCCCATATGCAACAGTTTGGATAGCCCAACAAGGTGCAACCCTGGAGTCCTTGTATTTTCCATGAGGCAACCTCTAAATATGCTGCTTTAACAGTAGACTCTCTTATTTTTGCAAGCAGGGTATCTTCGTACGGTCATAGGACCCTATCACCGATTTTAGGCAAAAATTATCAAGATTGTCGTAAAGGGGTGAATTTCGGATATGATGTTTGAGGCCTCAGTCTGAGTGGAGCCTGTGAGTTTGATGTCCCAGGTCCTCATGGTACAGTCGCAGCAGCGTCTGAGATTGTCAAAATATGCATTTTTGATGGCTAATATCTCGTAGATGCTTTGTCCACTCTGTACCAAACTTGATTTCTGACTCCCTCCTCTGAGACTCTGCAAAGTAGAAAAAGCCCAGCTTTCTAGAGCTTTCCACCTGCTGTTTTTCCTTCAAAAGAATCCTAGCTGACTGAGACTGATGGCTTTTTCCTCAGTGACAGGGAGCTGCGCACTGTGTAGTTGACCTTAGACTTTTAGAAAGTGACAGCCAAAAAGGCTGGAAAATTTCATTCCCATTCAAGGTAATTGGAGGCATTCCCATTTTAGTCTTATCTGATTACCTTGTAGATTTTATGCCTGTATTTTACAAGGTATAAAGGAATCATGATTGGACTCTTTGCCACGGATCCCGTCAGCTCTGTGTCAATTAGAAGAATAAGCATCTCCAACAAACTAGGGTGGCTCACTCATATCAAAATAGGTGCCTTTGATCTGAAAAGATGATACTTTCTGGCTCCGCCTCCTCTTATAAAGGACACAATAGCTCATGCCTGATCTTAACAAGTGCTGGAGGTTGGGGGGTTTCATTGGCCACCGCTTACCAGCATTCAGCTGCCATGAATGGGATGCTTGACTTAGACCATTCCACATCATACTTACCTGGCAGGGGGGATACATTGATCATGAAGGAGGTTCACCCAGAGTGAGGCTTGGCCGTTGCACCCCGTCTGTGCTGACCTTTGCTAATTCCCCAAATGTGGCAATCTCGACTGCATAATTTGTGGTAGTGCGGGACTGCGTACGCGCTCTCACCTGGTTTATGTCCAAAGAAGTACAGACTATTGGAGGTGATTGAATTTCCTGTCAGACTGTCATAGCACTTCAGTGAACAATCTCAAATATGTGCTATCCCTAATACAAAATTGTCCAAAATGAAATATTTGCCATATCGGAAGTGTGAATAATGGTTATGGCTCTTCTTCAACATCTGCCGGGTGATGGTGCTAGCCACTGAGTTTAAGTCAATCAATTCTGTCACTGATTATTCTCAATTCATTAACTGAGACCAGGGTTTGGGTTAATGAACTGAGACTAGTCAGTGGCAGAGAAATAACATTTCAGTGCCTGACATCTACCTAAGAGCAGAGGTGCTGGGGAAATGCTTCTCTGTCCCCCCCCACCAGCAAAGACTTATTTTAGTGTTGGCAACAATTAATTTTACCTGTCAGAAGCAGTGGCTGTTCAGGCAGCACCCTTTTGCAGTGTTCTCAAAGCCAAGAGGGGTCCAAAAATCAGGCCCTGTTCTTCTCAGCTTGTCGTTAGTTACCTAGCGACATATGCAAAATTGGATACAATACAGAGAAGATTAGCATGGCCCCTGCGCAAGGATGACACGCGTGATCGTGAAGCGTTTCCATATTTTCTTAACTCATGACCAGGGGAATTTTGAGTCTCTAATAGGGTATCCTGCCTTGACAAACTTCACATGCAAATGACTGCAAAGGGCCCCCTCACACACTGGAAATTTTTAGAGTGTATAACTCAAGAACCGTGTGGGCTTTGGACCCGAAAAGGCAAACACACAATCATATGACAGTCTGGAACAAGTGGGTAAAATTTGCTAACTCTACCTAAAGTAGAAAATAGAACTTTATTGATCACACAGTGGATAAATTACCTCTCTGCATTTAACCCATCCCCTTGGGGAGCAGTTGGCTGCCAGTGTTCGGCGCCTGGTGAGAAAGGTGGGGTTAATGGTCTTGCTCAGAGAGCCACCTGTGGGTATCTCAGATAGCACATCTAAACACTAGTTCAATATTCCCCCATATGCAACAGTTTGGATAGCCCAACAAGGTGCAACACTGGAGTCCTTGTATTTTCCATGAGGCAACCTCTAAATATGCTGCTTTAACAGTAGACTCTCTTATTTTTGCCAGCAGGGTATCTTCGTACGGTCATAGGACCCTACCACCGATTTTAGGCCAAAATTATCAAGATTGTCGTAAAGGGTGAATTTCGGATATGATGTTTGAGGCCTCAGTCTGAGTGGAGCCTGTGAGTTTAATGTCCCAGGTCATCATGGTACAGTCGCAGCAGCGTCTGAGATTGTCAAAATCTGCATTTTTGATGGCTAATATCTCGTAGATGCTTTGTCCAATCTGTACCAAACTTGATTTCTGACTCCCTCCCCTGAGACTCTGCAAAGTAGAAAAAGCCCAGCTTTCTAGAGCTTTCCACCTGCTGTTTTTCCTTCAAAAGAATCCTAGCTGACTGAGACTGATGGCTTTTTCCTCAGTGACAGGGAGCTGCGCACTGTGTAGTTGACCTTAGACTTTTAGAAAGTGACAGCCAGAAAGGCTGGAAAATTTCATTCCCATTCAAGGTAATTGGAGGCATTCCCCTTTTAGTCTTATCTGATTACCTTGTAGATTTTATGCCTGTATTTTACAAGGTATATAGGAATCATGCTTGGACTCTTTGCCACTGATCCCCTCAGCTCTGTGTCAATTAGAAGAATAAGCATCTCCAACAAACTAGGGTGGCTCACTCATATCAAAATAGGTGCCTTTGATCTGAAAAGATGATGCTTTTGGGCTCCGCCTCCTCTTATAAAGGACACAATAGCTCACGCCTGATCTTAACAAGTGCTGGAGGTTGGGGGGTTTCATTGGCCACCGCTTACCAGCATTCAGCTGCCATGAATGGGATGCTTGACTTAGACCGTTCCACATCATACTTACCTGGCAGGGGGGATACCTTGATCATGAAGGAGGTTCACCCAGAGTGAGGCTTGGCCATTGCACCCCGGCTGTGCTGACCTTTGCGAATTCCCCAAATGTGGGAATCTGGACTGCATAATTTGTGGTAGTGGGGGACTGCGTATGCGCTCTCCCCTGGTTTATGTCTAAAGAAGTACAGACTATTGGAGGTGATTGAATTTCCTGTCAGACTGTCATAGCACTTCAGTGAACAATATCATATATGTGCTATCACTAATACAAAATTGTCCAAAATGAAATATTTGCCATATCGGAAGTGTGAATAATGGTTATGGCTCTTCTTCAACATCTGCCGGGTGATGGTGCTAGCCACTGAGTTTAAGTCAATCAATTCTGTCACTGATTATTCTCAATTCATTAACTGAGACCGGGGTTTGGGTTAATGAACTGAGACCAGTCAGTGGCAGAGAAATAACATTTCAGTGCCTGACATCTACCTAAGAGCAGAGGTGCTGGGGAAATGCTTCTCTGTCCCCCCCCACCAGCAAAGACTTATTTTAGTGTGGGCAACAATTAATTTTACCTGTCAGAAGCAGTGGCTGTTCAGGCAGCACCCTTTTGCAGTGTTCTCAAAGCCAAGAGGGGTCCAAAAATCAGGCCCTGTTCTTCTCAGCTTGTCGTTAGTTACCTAGCGACATATGCAAAATTGGATACGATACAGAGAAGATTAGCATGGCCCCTGCGCAAGGATGACACGCGTGATCGTGAAGCGTTTCCATATTTTCTTAACTCATGACCAGGGGAATTTTGAGTCTCTAATAGGGTATCCTGCCTTCACAAACTTCACATGCAAATGACTGCAAAGGGCCCACTCACACACTGGAAATTTTTAGAGTGTATAACTCAAGAACCGTGTGGGCTTTGGACCCGAAAAGGCAAACACACAATCATATGACAGTCTGGAACAAGTGGGTAAAATTTGCTAACTCTACCTAAAGTAGAAAATAGAACTTTATTGATCACACAGTGGATAAATTACGTCTCTGCATTTAACCCATCCCCTTGGGGAGCAGTTGGCTGCCAGTGTTCGGCGCCTGGTGAGAAAGGTGGGGTTAATGGTCTTGCTCAGAGAGCCACCTGTGGGTATCTCAGATAGCACATCTAAACACTAGTTCAATATTCCCCCATATGCAACAGTATTGATAGCCCAACAAGGTGCAACACTGGAGTCCTTGTATTTTCCATGAGGCAACCTCTAAATATGCTGCTTTAACAGTAGACTCTCTTATTTTTGCCAGCAGGGTATCTTCGTACGGTCATAGGACCCTACCACCGATTTTAGGCCAAAATTATCAAGATTGTCGTAAAGGGGTGAATTTCGGATATGATGTTTGAGGCCTCAGTCTGAGTGGAGCCTGTGAGTTTGATGTCCCAGGTCCTCATGGTACAGTCGCAGCAGCGTCTGAGATTGTCAAAATCTGCATTTTTGATGGCTAATATCTCGTAGATGCTTTGTCCAATCTGTACCAAACTTGATTTCTGACTCCCTCCTCTGAGACTCTGCAAAGTAGAAAAAGCCCAGCTTTCTAGAGCTTTCCACCTGCTGTTTTTCCTTCAAAAGAATCCTAGCTGACTGAGACTGATGGCATTTTCCTCAGTGACAGGGAGCTGCGCACTGTGTAGTTGACCTTAGACTTTTAGAAAGTGACAGCCAAAAAGGCTGGAAAATTTCATTCCCATTCAAGGTAATTGGAGGCATTCCCCTTTTAGTCTTATCTGATTACCTTGTAGATTTTATGCCTGTATTTTACAAGGTATATAGGAATCATGATTGGACTCTTTGCCACGGATCCCGTCAGCTCTGTGTCAATTAGAAGAATAAGCATCTCCAACAAACTAGGGTGGCTCACTCATATCAAAATAGGTGCCTTTGATCTGAAAAGATTATGCTTTTGGGCTCCGCCTCCTCTTATAAAGGACACAATAGCTCACGCCTGATCTTAACAAGTGCTGGAGGTTGGGGGGTTTCATTGGCCACCGCTTACCAGCATTCAGCTGCCATGAATGGGATGCTTGACTTAGACCGTTCCACATCATACTTACCTGGCAGGGGGGATACCTTGATCATGAAGGAGGTTCACCCAGAGTGAGGCTTGGCCATTGCACCCTGGCTGTGCTGACCTTTGCGAATTCTCCAAATGTGGGAATCTCGACTGCATAATTTGTGGTAGTGGGGGACTGCGTACGCGCTCTCCCCTGGTTTATGTCCAAAGAAGTACAGACTATTGGAGGTGATTGAATTTCCTGTCAGACTGTCATAGCACTTGAGTGAACAATATCAAATATGTGCTATCCCTAATACAAAATTGTCCAAAATGAAATATTTGCCATATCGGAAGTGTGAATAATGGTTATGGCTCTTCTTCAACATCTGCCGGGTGATGGTGCTAGCCACTGAGTTTAAGTCAATCAATTCTGTCACTGATTATTCTCAATTCATTAACTGAGACCGGGGTTTGGGTTAATGAACTGAGACTAGTCAGTGGCAGAGAAATAACATTTCAGTGCCTGACATCTACCTAAGAGCAGAGGTGCTGGGGAAATGCTTCTCTGCCCCCCCCCCCCCACCAGCAAAGACTTATTTTAGTGTGGGCAACAATTAATTTTACCTGTCAGAAGCAGTGGCTGTTCAGGCAGCACCCTTTTGCAGTGTTCTCAAAGCCAAGAGGGGTCCAAAAATCAGGCCCTGTTCTTCTCAGCTTGTCGTTAGTTACCTAGCGACATATGCAAAATTGGATAGGATACAGAGAAGATTAGCATGGCCCCTGCGCAAGGATGACACGCGTGATTGTGAAGCGTTTCCATATTTTCTTAACTCATGACCAGGGGAATTTTGAGTCTCTAATAGGGTATCCTGCCTTGACAAACTTCACATGCAAATGACTGCAAAGGGCCCACTCACACACTGGAAAATTTTAGAGTGTATAACTCAAGAACCGTGTGGGCTTTGGACCCAAAAAGGCCAACACACGATCATATGACAGTATGGAACAAGTGGGTAAAATTTGCTAACTCTACCTATAGTAGAAAATAGAACTTTATTGATCACACAGTGGATAAATTACCTCTCTGCATTTAACCCATCCCCTTGGGGAGCAGTTGGCTGCCAGTGTTCGGCGCCTGGTGAGAAAGGTGGGGTTAATGGTCTTGCTCAGAGATCCACCTGTGGGTATCTCAGATAGCACATCTAAACACTAGTTCAATATTCCCCCATATGCAACAGTTTGGATAGCCCAACAAGGTGCAACCCTGGAGTCCTTGTATTTTCCATGAGGCAACCTCTAAATATGCTGCTTTAACAGTAGACTCTCTTATTTTTGCAAGCAGGGTATCTTCGTACGGTCATAGGACCCTACCACCGATTTTAGGCCAAAATTATCAAGATTGTCGTAAAGGGGTGAATTTCGGATATGATGTTTGAGGCCTCAGTCTGAGTGGAGCCTGTGAGTTTGATGTCCCAGGTCCTCATGGTACAGTCGCAGCAGCGTCTGAGATTGTCAAAATCTGCATTTTTGATGGCTAATATCTCGTAGATGCTTTGTCCAATCTGTACCAAACTTGATTTCTGACTCCCTCCTCTGAGACTCTGCAAAGTAGAAAAAGCCCAGCTTTCTAGAGCTTTCCACCTGCTGTTTTTCCTTCAAAAGAATCCTAGCTGACTGAGACTGATGGCTATTTCCTCAGTGACAGGGAGCTGCGCACTGTGTAGTTGACCTTAGACTTTTAGAAAGTGACAGCCAAAACGGCTGGAAAATTTCATTCCCATTCAAGGTAATTGGAGGCATTACCCTTTTAGTCTTATCTGATTACCTTGTAGATTTTATGCCTGTATTTTACAAGGTATATAGGAATCATGATTGGACTCTTTGCCACGGATCCCGTCAGCTCTGTGTCTATTAGAAGAATAAGCATCTCCAACAAACTAGGGTGGCTCACTCATATCAAAATAGGTGCCTTTGATCTGAAAAGATGATGCTTTTGGGCTCCGCCTCCTCTTATAAAGGACACAATAGCTCATGCCTGATCTTAACAAGTGCTGGAGGTTGGGGGGTTTCATTGGCCACCGCTTACCAGCATTCAGCTGCCATGAATGGGATGCTTGACTTAGACCGTTCCACATCATACTTACCTGGGAGGGGGGATACCTTGATCATGAAGGAGGTTCACCCAGAGTGAGGCTTGGCCATTGCACCCCGGCTGTGCTGACCTTTGTGAATTCCCCAAATGTGGGAATCTCGACTGCATAATTTGTGGTAGTGGGGGACTGCGTACGTGCTCTACCCTGGTTTATGTCCAAAGAAGTACAGACTATTGGAGGTGATTGAATTTCCTGTCAGTCATAGCATTTGAGTGAACAATATCAAATATGTGCTATCCCTAATACAAAATTGTCCAAAATGAAATATTTGCCATATCGGAAGTGTGAATAATGGTTATGGCTCTTCTTCAACATCTGCCGGGTGATGGTGCTAGCCACTGAGTTTAAGTCAATCAATTCTGTCACTGATTATTCTCAATTCATTAACTGACACCGGGGTTTGGGTTAATGAACTGAGACCAGTCAGTGGCAGAGAAATAACATTTCAGTGCCTCACATCTACCTAAGAGCAGAGGTGCTGGGGAAATGCTTCTCTGTCCCCCCCCACCAGCAAAGACTTATTTTAGTGTGGGCAACAATTAATTTTACCTGTCAGAAGCAGTGGCTGTTCAGGCAGCACCCTTTTGCAGTGTTCTCAAAGCCAAGAGGGGTCCAAAAATCAGGCCCTGTTCTTCTCAGCTTGTCGTTAGTTACCTAGCGACATATGCAAAATTGGATACGATACAGAGAAGATTAGCATGGCCCCTGCGCAAGGATGACACGCGTGATTGTGAAGCGTTTCCATATTTTCTTAACTCATGACCAGGGGAATTTTGAGTCTCTAATAGGGTATCCTGCCTTGACAAACTTCACATGCAAATGACTGCAAAGGGCCCACTCACACACTGGAAATTTTTAGAGTGTATAACTCAAGAACCGTGTGGGCTTTGGACCCAAAAAGGCCAACACACGATCATATGACAGTATGGAACAAGTGGGTAAAATTTGCTAACTCTACCTATAGTAGAAAATAGAACTTTATTGATCACACAGTGGATAAATTACCTCTCTGCATTTAACCCATCCCCTTGGGGAGCAGTTGGCTGCCAGTGTTCGGCGCCTGGTGAGAAAGGTGGGGTTAATGGTCTTGCTCAGAGATCCACCTGTGGGTATCTCAGATAGCACATCTAAACACTAGTTCAATATTCCCCCATATGCAACAGTTTGGATAGCCCAACAAGGTGCAACCCTGGAGTCCTTGTATTTTCCATGAGGCAACCTCTAAATATGCTGCTTTAACAGTAGACTCTCTTATTTTTGCCAGCAGGGTATCTTCGTACGGTCATAGGACCCTACCACCGATTTTAGGCCAAAATTATCAAGATTGTCGTAAAGGGGTGAATTTCGGATATGATGTTTGAGGCCTCAGTCTGAGTGGAGCCTGTGAGTTTGATGTCCCAGGTCCTCATGGTACAGTCGCAGCAGCGTCTGAGATTGTCAAAATCTGCATTTTTGATGGCTAATATCTCGTAGATGCTTTGTCCAATCTGTACCAAACTTGATTTCTGACTCCCTCCTCTGAGACTCTGCAAAGTAGAAAAAGCCCAGCTTTCTAGAGCTTTCCACCTGCTGTTTTTCCTTCAAAAGAATCCTAGCTGACTGAGACTGATGGCTATTTCCTCAGTGACAGGGAGCTGCGCACTGTGTAGTTGACCTTAGACTTTTAGAAAGTGACAGCCAAAACGGCTGGAAAATTTCATTCCCATTCAAGGTAATTGGAGGCATTACCCTTTTAGTCTTATCTGATTACCTTGTAGATTTTATGCCTGTATTTTACAAGGTATATAGGAATCATGATTGGACTCTTTGCCACGGATCCCGTCAGCTCTGTGTCAATTAGAAGAATAAGCATCTCCAACAAACTAGGGTGGCTCACTCATATCAAAATAGGTGCCTTTGATCTGAAAAGATGATGCTTTTGGGCTCCGCCTCCTCTTATAAAGGACACAATAGCTCATGCCTGATCTTAACAAGTGCTGGAGGTTGGGGGGTTTCATTGGCCACCGCTTACCAGCATTCAGCTGCCATGAATGGGATGCTTGACTTAGACCGTTCCACATCATACTTACCTGGCAGGGGGGATACCTTGATCATGAAGGAGGTTCACCCAGAGTGAGGCTTGGCCATTGCACCCCGGCTGTGCTGACCTTTGTGAATTCCCCAAATGTGGGAATCTCGACTGCATAATTTGTGGTAGTGGGGGACTGTGTACGCGCTCTCCCCTGGTTTATGTCCAAAGAAGTACAGACTAGTGGAGGTGATTGAATTTCCTGTCAGTCATAGCATTTGAGTGAACAATATCAAATATGTGCTATCCCTAATACAAAATTGTCCAAAATGAAATATTTGCCATATCGGAAGTGTGAATAATGGTTATGGCTCTTCTTCAACATCTGCCGGGTGATGGTGCTAGCCACTGAGTTTAAGTCAATCAATTCTGTCACTGATTATTCTCAATTCATTAACTGAGACCGGGGTTTGGGTTAATGAACTGAGACCAGTCAGTGGCAGAGAAATAACATTTCAGTGCCTGACATCTACCTAAGAGCAGAGGTGCTGGGGAAATGCTTCTCTGTCTCCCCCCACCAGCAAAGACTTATTTTAGTGTGGGCAACAATTAATTTTACCTGTCAGAAGCAGTGGCTGTTCAGGCAGCACCCTTTTGCAGTGTTCTCAAAGCCAAGAGGGGTCCAAAAATCAGGCCCTGTTCTTCTCAGCTTGTCGTTAGT
The DNA here is from genome assembly GCA_030533445.1 of Cyprinodon diabolis. Classification (NCBI taxonomy): domain Eukaryota; kingdom Metazoa; phylum Chordata; class Actinopteri; order Cyprinodontiformes; family Cyprinodontidae; genus Cyprinodon; species Cyprinodon diabolis. The sequence continues at coordinate 54,752,719 of CM060066.1, read as the reverse complement.
TACCTAGCGACATATGCAAAATTGGATATGATACAGAGAAGATTAGCATGGCCCCTGCGCAAGGATGACACGCGTGATCGTGAAGCGTTTCCATATTTTCTTAACTCATGACCAGGGAAATTTTGAGTCTCTAATACGGTATCCTGCCTTGACAAACTTCACATGCAAATGACTGCAAAGGGCCCACTCACACACTGGAAAATTTTAGAGTGTATAACTCAAGAACCGTGTGGGCTTTGGACCCAAAAAGGCCAACACACGATCATATGACAGTATGGAACAAGTGGGTAAAATTTGCTAACTCTACCTATAGTAGAAAATAGAACTTTATTGATCACACAGTGGATAAATTACCTCTCTGCATTTAACCCATCACCTTGGGGAGCAGTTGGCTGCCAGTGTTCGGCGCCTGGTGAGAAAGGTGGGGTTAATGGTCTTGCTCAGAGAGCCACCTGTGGGTATCTCAGATAGCACATCTAAACACTAGTTCAATATTCCCCCATATGCAACAGTTTGGATAGCCCAACAAGGTACAACCCTGGAGTCCTTGTATTTTCCATGAGGCAACCTCTAAATATGCTGCTTTAACAGTAGACTCTCTTATTTTTGCCAGCAGGGTATCTTCGTACGGTCATAGGACCCTACCACCGATTTTAGGCCAAAATTATCAAGATTGTCGTAAAGGGGTGAATTTCGGATATGATGTTTGAGGCCTCAGTCTGAGTGGAGCCTGTGAGTTTGATGTCCCAGGTCCTCATGGTACAGTCGCAGCAGCGTCTGAGATTGTCAAGATATGCATTTTTGATGGCTAATATCTCGTAGATGCTTTGTCCAATCTGTACCAAACTTGATTTCTGACTCCCTCCTCTGAGACTCTGCAAAGTAGAAAAAGCCCAGCTTTCTAGAGCTTTCCACCTGCTGTTTTTCCTTCAAAAGAATCCTAGCTGACTGAGACTGATGGCTATTTCCTCAGTGACAGGGAGCTGCGCACTGTGTAGTTGACCTTAGACTTTTAGAAAGTGACAGCCAAAACGGCTGGAAAATTTCATTCCCATTCAAGGTAATTGGAGGCATTCCCCTTTTAGTCTTATCTGATTACCTTGTAGATTTTATGCCTGTATTTTACAAGGTATATAGGAATCATGATTGGACTCTTTGCCACGGATCCCGTCAGCTCTGTGTCAATTAGAAGAATTAGCATCTCCAACAAACTAGGGTGGCTCACTCATATCAAAATAGGTGCCTTTGATCTGAAAAGATTATGCTTTTGGGCTCCGCCTCCTCTTATAAAGGACACAATAGCTCATGCCTGATCTTAACAAGTGCTGGAGGTTGGGGAGTTTCATTGGCCACCGCTTACCAGCATTCAGCTGCCATGAATGGGATGCTTGACTTAGACTGTTCCACATCATACTTACCTGGCAGGGGGGATACCTTGATCATGAAGGAGGTTCACCCAGAGTGAGGCTGGGCCATTGCACCACGGCTGTGCTGACCTTTGCGAATTCCCCAAATGTGGGAATCTCGACTGCATAATTTGTGGTAGTGGGGGACTGCGTACGCGCTCTCCCCTGGTTTATGTCCAAAGAAGTACAGACTATTGGAGGTGATTGAATTTCCTGTCAGACTGTTATAGCATTTGAGTGAACAATATCAAATATGTGCTATCCCTAATACAAAATTGTCCAAAATAAAATATTTGCCATATCGGAAGTGTGAATAATGGTTATGGCTCTTCTTCAACATCTGCCGGGTGATGGTGCTAGCCACTGAGTTTAAGTCAATCAATTCTGTCACTGATTATTCTCAATTCATTAACTGAGACCGGAGTTTGGGTTAATGAACTGAGACCAGTCAGTGTCAGAGAAATAACATTTCAGTGCCTGACATCTACCTAAGAGCAGAGGTGCTGGGGAAATGCTTCTCTGTCCCCCCCCACCAGCAAAGACTTATTTTAGTGTGGGCAACAATTAATTTTACCTGTCAGAAGCAGTGGCTGTTCAGGCAGCACCCTTTTGCAGTGTTCTCAAAGCCAAGAGGGGTCCAAAAATCAGGCCATGTTCTTCTCAGCTTGTCGTTAGTTACCTAGCGACATATGCAAAATTGGATACGATACAGAGAAGATTAGCATCGCCCCTGCGCAAGGATGACACGCGTGATGGTGAAGCGTTTCCATATTTTCTTAACTCATGACCAGGGGAATTTTGAGTCTCTAATAGGGTATCCTGCCTTGACAAACTTCACATGCAAATGACTGCAAAGGGCCCACTCACACACTGGACATTTTTAGAGTGTATAACTCAAGAACCGTGTGGGCTTTGGACCCGAAAAGGCCAACACACGATCATATGACAGTCTGGAACAAGTGGGTAAAATTTGCTAACTCTACCTATAGCAGAAAATAGAACTTTATTGATCACACAGTGGATAAATTACGTCTCTGCATTTAACCCATCCCCTTGGGGAGCAGTTGGCTGCCAGTGTTCGGCGCCTGGTGAGAAAGGTGGGGTTAATGGTCTTGCTCAGAGAGCCACCTGTGGGTATCTCAGATAGCACATCTAAACACTAGTTCAATATTCCCCCATATGCAACAGTTTGGATAGCCCAACAAGGTGCAACACTGGAGTCCTTGTATTTTCCATGAGGCAACCTCTAAATATGCTGCTTTAACAGTAGACTCTCTTATTTTTGCCAGCAGGGTATCTTCGTACGGTCATAGGACCCTACCACCGATTTTAGGCCAAAATTATCAAGATTGTCTTAAATGGTGAATTTCGGATATGATGTTTGAGGCCTCAGTCTGAGTGGAGCCTGTGAGTTTAATGTCCCAGGTCATCATGGTACAGTCGCAGCAGCGTCTGAGATTGTCAAAATCTGCATTTTTGATGGCTAATATCTCGTAGATGCTTTGTCCAATCTGTACCAAACTTGATTTCTGACTCCCTCCCCTGAGACTCTGCAAAGTAGAAAAAGCCCAGCTTTCTAGAGCTTTCCACCTGCTGTTTTTCCTTCAAAAGAATCCTAGCTGACTGAGACTGATGGCTTTTTCCTCAGTGACAGGGAGCTGCGCACTGTGTAGTTGACCTTAGACTTTTAGAAAGTGACATCCAAAAAGGCTGGAAAATTTCATTCCCATTCAAGGTAATTGGAGGCATTCCCCTTTTAGTCTTATCTGATTACCTTGTAGATTTTATGCCTGTATTTTACAAGGTATATAGGAATCATGATTGGACTCTTTGCCACGGATCCCGTTAGCTCTGTGTCAATTAGAAGAATTAGCATCTCCAACAAACTAGGGTGGCTCACTCATATCAAAATAGGTGCTTTTGATCTGAAAAGATGATGCTTTTGGGCTCCGCCTCCTCTTATAAAGGACACAATAGCTCATGCCTGATCTTAACAAGTGCTGGAGGTTGGGGGGTTTCATTGGCCACCGCTTACCAGCATTCAGCTGCCATGAATGGGATGCTTGACTTAGACCGTTCCACATCATACTTACCTGGCAGGGGGGATACCTTGATCATGAAGGAGGTTCACCCAGAGTGAGGCTTGGCCGTTGCACCCCGGCTGTGCTGACCTTTGCGAATTCCCCAAATATGGGAATCTCGACTGCATAATTTGTGGTAGAGTTAGCAAATTTTACCCACTTGTTCCAGACTGTCATATGATCGTGTGTTGGCCTTTTCGGGTCCAAAGCCCACATGGTTCTTGAGTTATACACTCTAAAAATTTCCAGTGTGTGAGTGGGCCCTTTGCAGTCATTTGCATGTGAAGTTTGTCAAGGCAGGATACCCTATTAGAGACTCAAAATTCCCCTGGTCATGAGTTAAGAAAATATGGAAACGCTTCACGATCACGCGTGTCATCCTTGCGCAGGAGCCATGCTAATCTTCTCTGTATCATATCCAATTTTGCATATGTCGCTAGGTAACTAACGACAAGCTGAGAAGAACAGGGCCTGATTTTTGGACCCCTCTTGGCTTTATGAACACTGCAAAAGGGTGCTGCCTGAACAGCCACTGCTTCTGACAGGTAAAATTAATTGTTGCCCACACTAAAATAAGTCTTTGCTGGTGGGGGGGGACAGAGAAGCATTTCCCCAGCACCTCTGCTCTTAGGTAGATGTCAGGCACTGAAATGTTATTTCTCTGCCACTGACTGGTCTCAGTTCATTAACCCAAACCCCGGTCTCAGTTAATGAATTGAGAATAATCAGTGACAGAATTGATTGACTTAAACTCAGTGGCTAGCACCATCACCTGGCAGATGTTGAAGAAGAGCCATAACCATTATTCACACTTCCGATATGGCAAATATTTTATTTTGGACAATTTTGTATTAGGGATAGCACATATTTGATATTGTTCACTCAAATGCTATGACAGTCTGACAGGAAATTCAATCACCTCCAATAGTCTGTACTTCTTTGGACATAAACCAGGGGAGTACGTTCTCTGCGTACTGCCTTAGACAACGCAGCTCCCTTGAAAATGAAAACCGTTAAAAACAAAAAGCTGGCTCCTTGGTTTAATGCAGAGCTGCGTACTTTGAAGCAAAATGCTAGGAAACTGGAGAAAAAATATCGCTCCACAGGCCTGCGGGAGTCCTTCCTAGTCTGGAAAAATGGTTTACTGCTGTATAAGAAGTCATTTAGAATGTTTTTAGAGCATAAACAGTAGTGTATAGGATTTCCTAAAAGCGCGCGCCTGCACGTTCACGACGCTACAGAAGCCGGCAGACCAAACCAGATGAAAGTGCGCATGAAAATTACAAGGTAATCATATAAGACTAAAAGGGGTATGCATGGGAATGAAGTCTTCCAGCCTTTTTTGCTGTCATTTTCTAAAAGAAAGTAGGATTCTATGCTCAACTACACAGTGAGCAGATCCCCATCACTGACAAAATAGCCATCAGTCTCAGTCAGCTAGGATAATTCTGAAGGACAAATAGCCAGCAGAAGGTTCTATAAAGCTGGGCTTTTTCAGGTTTGTAGAGTCTCAGAGGAGGGGGGTAGACATCAAGTTTGATACAGATCGGACAAAGTATCTACGAGGTATTAGCCATCAAAAATGCAGATTTTGACACACTCGAATTCTGCTATGACCGTACACTGGGTCATACACTGACTCCACTCAGTGCTAGGCCTCAAACAACATATCCGAAATCCACCCCTGTACGACCACAACCATTATTCAAACTTTCGTCCATGCAAATACTTTATTTTGGACAAGTTTGTTTTAGGGATTGCATTGTATTTTATACTGTACACTCAACTGCTTTGACGGTCTGGCAGGATACAACAAGGAATTCAAGCACTTCAAAAAGTATGTGTTTCTTTGGACATAAACCAGGGGAGAGGGCGTACCCAGTCCCCCACTACCACAAATTATGCAGTTGAAATCCCCACATATGGGGAATTCGCAAAGGTCGGCACAGCCGGGGTTCAATAGCAAGCCTCACTCTGGGTGAACCTCCTTCATGATCAAGGTGTCGCCTCTGCCAGGTAAGTATGATGTGGAACGGTCTAAGTCAAAGGCCCCATTGAAGGCAGCTGAATGTTGTTAAGCAGTGGCCAATGTAGCCCCCTACCACTAAGAATGAGCAGTTGTTAAGTTGAGGCACGAGCTACTGATCCCTTATAAGAGGAGGAGGAGCCCAAAATCCTCATCTGTTCAGATCCATGGCACCTTTTTTGATACATTTGAGCCACCCTAGTTTGTTGGAGATGCTTATCCTTCCATTGACCCAGAGCTGACAGGATCAGTGGCACCTAATCTATTCATGATTCCTATATACCTTTTAGTATACAGGCATGAAAATTACAAGGTAATCATATAAGACTAAAAGGGGTATGCATCTAATTACCTTGAATGGGAATGAAGTCTTCCAGCCTTTTTTGCTGTCATTTTCTAAAAGAAAGTAGGATTCTATGCTCAACTACACAGTGCGCAGATCCCCGTCACTGACAAAATAGCCATCAGTCTCAGTCAGCTAGGATAATTCTGAAGGACAAATAGCCAGCGGAAGGTTCTATAAAGCTGGGCTTTTTCAAGTTTGTAGAGTCTCAGAGGAGGGGGGTAGACATCAAGTTTGATACAGATCGGACAAAGTATCTACGAGGTATTAGCCATCAAAAATGCAGATTTTGACACACTCGAATTCTGCTACGACCGTACACTAGGTACCTGGGACATCAAACTCACAGACTCCACTCAGTGCTAGGCCTCAAACAACATATCCGAAATCCAACCCTGTTCGACAATCTTGACCGATTGGCCTAAAATAGGTGTTAGGGTCCTATGACCACAAGAAGATATGCTGCTAGCAGAGAAAACAGACTCTACTATCAAAGTGATTTTTTCTGTTCAGCATTGGTGGTTCAGTGGTAGAATTCTTGCTTGCCATGTGGGGGACCTGGGTTCAATTCCCGGCCAATGAGGTGTATTTAGAAGTTGTCTTTTCGAAAACACAAACATCCCAGGCTTGCACCTCTCTGGGCTATCTAAACTGTTGCATATGGGGGAATGTTGGCCTAGTGTACAGATGCGCTTTCTGAAATACCCACAGCTGGCTCTCTGAGCAAGACCCATTAACCCCACTATTTTCCCTAGGCAGCCCACTGCCCCTTAAGGGGCCAGGTTAAATGCAGAGAGGTAATTGATCTATTTTGTGATCAATAAATTCTATTTTCTACTATAGGTAGAGTTACCAAAAATTACACACTTGTTCAAGACTGTCAATGGATTGTGTGTTGCCATTGTGGGGTCCCAAGCCCACAAGGTTCTTGAGTTATGCAAGGAAAAATAGCAAGCAGAAAGTTCTAGGAAGCTGGGCTTTTTCAGGTTTATAGAGTCTCAGCGAAGGCAGTCAGACATCAAGTTTGATACAGATTGTACAAAGTATCTACGAGATATTAGCCATCAAAATTGCAGATTTTGACGAACTTCAACGCTGCTGCGACCGTACAATGAGGACCGGGGACATCACAGGCGCCCCTCAGTTAAATCTCTTAAACAACATATCCGAAATCCACCCCTGTACGACCACAACCATTATTCAAACTTTCGTCCTGGCAAATACTTTATTTTGGACAAGTTTGTTTTAGGGATTGCATTGTATTTTATACTGTACACTCAACTGCTTTGACGGTCTGGCAGGATACAACAAGGAATTCAACAGTGTTGGGCACGTTACTTTGAAAAAGTAATTAGTTATAGTTACTAGTTACTTCTCCCAAAAAGTAACTGAGTTACTAACTGAGTTACTCCACAATAAAAGTAACTAGTTACTAGTAAAAGTAACTATTGCGTTACTTTTGCGTTTCTCGCCCCCGTAACCCTCACCACCCAGCCCCCACCTTCTTGCAGTGTGTTTCCAAAGCCAGCTGAATAGAGTGGATGACAAAGACCTGCAGAGAGTTTTGCATTTATTGCAACTCAACGTAAATGACATCAGGGGGGAACGCCATGTGAAGTTTTTTAACAGGGCATTCAGATCTGGTGAAATTAATAACTGGGGATGTCTAATTCTGAAATCCTGTGTGTTTGGGTTGTTATAGATACTGCAACATCTATCTATCTATCTATCTATCTATCTATCTATCTATCTATCTATCTATCTATCTATCTATCTATCTATCTATCTATCTAGATGTATACTCTGTGTGTGACATAAAATATGGATCTCCATCCCTGCCACAAAGGCCATCAAATAATGTTTAAAATAAAAAATACAGTAGGTTGAGAAGGCAGAGTATCCATCCATCCATCCATCCATCCATCCATCCATCCATCCATCCATCCATCCATCCATCCATCCAGATTTCTCCCTTTCTCCATATAGGCTATCATTTGATCGTTCACGCTCTCCATAGTTCTCCTGTGGCGCGAGCACAGGGCGGCTGTTGCGCGCCTTTAGCGAGCATGCGCGTTTCCTGTCGCTTGCGCGGCGACTCTTGCCGCCTGCACTGTGCGGAGATGCAGAGGAAACCGTATCTGATGGGGAAACGCAGCTCGACGTAACACCGGTATTTCCATCAGGAAAACGCTGTTTTGCTGCTGGAGTCATCCTCACTCTCCGTCTCTCTGTGTGTGCTGTACGTTAACACCCGCCAGCAGAAACACCCACCTACCCAACTCACAGACAGAATCTCACTATACATCAGCCATTCTCATCCTCCCCTCTCTCATGACAAGGCGCGCACCTCTGGATGACCTAAAAAATAATCTTTAATATCTCTTAAACAAAAGTAGCACAAACAATATTTTTTTCTGCACAAATCTGCACTAACGTTGCACTAACCATTCAGTCTATTTGCAGAGTTTTTTGACGTGGGTGGGGTGTCAGCCTCACGCAGCTGCGCACGAGTCCTATCATGAAAAAAGGTTCATTGTGCGACCTGAGTAACGCGCAGTAACGGGGTGTCTGCAATGGTAACTGCGTTATAGTTACAGTCAAAGTAATTAGTTAGATTACTCGTTACTAAAAGAAGGTAACGGCGTTAGTAACGCCGTTACTTTCAACGCCGTTAGTCCCATCACTGGAATTCAAGCACTTCAAAAAGTATGTGTTTCTCTGGACATAAACCAGGGGAGAGGGCGTACGCAGTCCCCCACTACCACAAATTATGAAGTGGAAATCCCCACATATGGGGAATTTGCAAAGGTCGGCACAGCCGGGGTGCAATAGCAAGCCTCACTCTGGGTGAACCTCCTTCATGATCAAGGTGTCGCCTCTGCCAGGTAAGTAAGATGTGGAACAGTCTAAGTCAAAGGCCCCATTGAAGGCAGCTGAATGTTGTTAAGCAGTGGCCAATGGAGCCCCCTACCCCTAAGAATGAGCAGTTGTTAAGTTGAGGCATGAGCTATTGATCCCTTATAAGAGGAGGAGGAGCCCAAAATCCTCATCTGTTCCGATCCATGGCACCTTTTTTGATACATTTGAGCCACCCTAGTTTGTTGGAGATGCTTATCCTTCCATTGACCCAGAGCTGACAGGATCAGTGGCACCTAATCTATTCATGATTCCTATATACCTTTTAGTATACAGGCATGAAAATTACAAGGTAATCATATAAGACTAAAAGGGGTATGCATCTAATTACCTTGAATGGGAATGAAGTCTTCCAGCCTTTTTTGCTGTCATTTTCTAAAAGAAAGTAGGATTCTATGTTCAACTACACAGTGTGCAGCTCCCATCACTGACAAAATAGCCATCAGTCTCAGTCAGCTAGGATAATTCTGAAGGACAAATAGCCAAGTTTGTTCCAGATAAGTGGAGCATAGGAACTAAATGCTGCTTCTCCATGTTTAGTTCTGGTTCTAGGTATATAGAGCAGGCTGGAGCCAGAAGACCTGAGTGGTCTGGAGGGTTGATACACTGATAGCAAGTCTGTGATGTATTTAGCTGCTAAGCCATTCAGAGATTTATAGACTAACAGAAGTATTTTAAAGTCTTTTCTCTGAGATACAGGGAGCCAGTGTAAGGACTTTAGAACCGGGGTGATGTGCTCTACTTTCTTGGTCTTAGTGAGGACACGGGCAGCAGCGTTCTGGATCAGCTGCAGCTGTCTGATCCACTTTTCAGGCAGACCTGTGAAAACACAGTTGCAGTAATCAATTTGACTAAAAATAAACGCATGGATTAGTTTTTCCAGATCATGCGGAGACATTAGTCCTTTAATCCTGGAAATGTTCTTCAGGTGATAGAAAGCCCACCTTGTAATTGTCTTTAAATGCTTTTGGAGGTTCAAGTCTGAATCCAGCACTACACCTAGATTTCAGGCCTGATCAGTGGTTACTAGCTGAAGCGACTGAAGCTGTGTGCTAACTTTAGATCTCTCTTCTATTCAGAATCAGAAATACTTTAATAATCCCAGAGGGAAATTACTTTTCTTACACGCTCCAGTTACAGTTTTACATGATATATACACACATCCAACTATACAATATAATAAAGATAGGGGGAGTCTCACGGGATCACCGAGCAAGATGGTCGCATAGGAGGAGCGCTCCCATACACCCACCACATTTACCCTTAAATTCGCTACTTATGTAAGTTTCATCGTTGTACAGTTTCGGCTAAAGTAACTTTGACCATTTATAGTCCATTTAAATTCATCGTCTGGTGTATAATGGCGACGAGAACAGCTAAACAAAATCCCACTACACCAGCGGCTAATAAGCTAGCTGGAGCTAGCAAGGGAGACGGTGAAAGTGTCCTAGCTTCCATGCAGCAGTCACTCGAGAAAGCTATGAAAGAGAAATGGGAAGAGTTGGCAAACTTCTGACGACCCTTCAAGCTGAAATTTCTGATATAAAAGAAATCAACATCGGACTTCGCACAGATATGGACAGTGTTATGCAGCTACTTAATGAAGCAGAGAGTCGCATCTCTCAACTGGAGGACGAGAATGTTCAGCTACGGCAAGAAGCAAGTAAGAGCACTAAAAACTGTGAGGAGTTGCGTTATGCTGTGGAGGATGCAGCAAATCGAGATAGGCGCCAAAATCTACGGCTTATTGGGTTGAAAGAAAAACTGGAAGGTCACAAGCCATCTGAATGTGTGAGAACCATTATCTCCGAGGCTCTGGGGATTGAATTGGACAGATCCCAGCTGCAGCGAGTACACCGCGCCCCGGCTGTTAGATCAGGAGACGCCGACGACGATCTCCCACCAAGACCAATTATCATCCGCTTTTTAAGTTACTTGGAAAGGGAGAGAGTGCTGATGGCCGCAAAACAGAAATACAAAAACAAGGAGGGCGTGATCTGGAAAGGCTGTCACCTGTCATTTTTCCCTGACATGAGAAGAGAGACGGCGGCAAAGAGGAGAAAGTTTAAGGATGTTAAAAATCGGCTACACGCACTGGACGTGCGATTTACATTGGCTTTTCCAGCGGAGCTGCGCTTCACTTGGCAAGGGAAGAGAATGAAGTTCACGGATGACAAAAAGGCAATGGATTTTCTTGACAGCAATGCGGGAAAGCAGAGTGCAGAGGAGGGGTCTACTGCTCGTGAGTCAGTAGATAAATAACTTTGGAGCTCCCACAACAACACCTTAAGGACAGTTTTCTATGTTTTATGCTCGCGCCTCTGGGCGTTTCAAAGCATATGAACGGTCAAGCGTAAGTAGTTCCATATAGTGGGACGACTGAAATGCTCAGTCCTAATATATGTCATTGTATCGGTTTGTTAATGTGGTTTCAGCAGGCTTTACACAAATGACCAGCGATTAGGTCAGGATCATAGGGATAATTAGAGTGAAAACGATGTTATGAATGAAGGTACTGGAGGGTAATGGGAGGGGAGGGGATTATTGGTGACCATCTCAACGTGCCTCATGAGCCTGTTTTGCGGGGGGTATCTGAAGATAGATAGAGGGGAAGGAAAGGGGGGGTTCGGGGTTTATATTTTATGTTCCCTGTTCTGGAGGGTTTGTTTGTTTGGATCGGCAGTTGGGCAGCACTCCTTTTTTACTTTTTTTTCTTCTTTTTTTCTCCCTTCATGTTTTGGCTTATATTACTTATTATCACATATGCAGCATGCACATACCCTAACACAGTCTACTGTGGCAAGCTTATTTGTTGAACAAGATTATTAATGAGTAACTGTGTTAAGATAATATCTTGGAATGTGAATGGTTTACATAACCCAATAAAAAGGAAAAAATGTTTATCATACCTGAAGTCACAACAAGCTCAAATAGCCTTTATCCAGGAGACGCATCTGATTGAGTCAGAGGCGGTTAAACTGAAGAGAGATTGGGTTGGCCAAATATTCCATAGCTCATATAGTAGTAAAAAACACGGAGTTGCCATCTTAATACATAAAAATCTAAATTTCAGCGTTATTAAGCAACAAAAGGATGATGAGGGGAGGATTATATACGTACAAGCTAAAATAAATGGAGCACAAGTTATTTTATGCAATATATATGCCCCCAATGAAGAAAATCCAGGTTTCTTTCATAAAATTAATAAGTTAGTGGGTAATGATGGGGGTTGTCCTATGATAATAGGTGGGGATTTCAACCAAGTTTTGGATGGGGCTCTGGACAAAACTACCTTCTCTAATATTATCCCAAAAGATAGAATGGCTATTGGTCTTCTGATGGAGGATATGGGTCTGATAATAATGATAATAATGTTAGACGTCTATTGCACCTGATGCAACTCAATTATAACAATAGTAATGCAATAGCTGCTATATCATTAGATGCGCGTAAGGCCTTTGATATGGTGGAATGGGTTTTTTTACACCAAACCCTTAGAAACTTTGGATTTGGACAAGGATTTATCAAATGGGTTAAGATAATATATTCGGATCCAAGAGCTGCGGTGATAACAAATGGAGTAATGTCACCGTTCTTTAAATTATCGCGAGGAACTAAGCAAGGAGATCCCCTCAGCCCACTGCTCTTTACCATATTTTTGGGACCTTTGGCCTCTGCAATAAGGAGTGAGAATAGTATTAAAGGGATTTTGCATGATGGAGAAGAGCATAAAATGTTCCTTTATGCAGATGACATTTTGTTACTTCTGGATGACCCTCTGTTGTCAGTCCCTAATGTTTTGTCCACAATAGAGTCTTTTTCAGAAATATCAGGCTATAAGATAAACTGGGAAAAATCTGAGTGTATGCCGATATCTAAAGGATGCAGCCAAACCATAATGAAAACATTCCAGTTTAAGTGGGTTCAAACTGGAATGAAGTATTTAGGTATTAGACTTAACCCAGATTTGGCTACTATAATTGACATGAATATATCCCCTCTTCTTAAGATGATTAAGCTGAATCTGGAAAAGTGGAGGATGATTAATCTAACATGGGGGAAAATTAATGTAATTAAAATGATGGTCTCCACTCAATTTAATTATATCTCAATGATGATACCAGTACAGATTTCCAACACTATTTTCAAGCAATATAACAAGTTAATCACAGAGTTTTTATGGAATGGGAAAAGACCAAGAATTAAGCTTCAAAAACTATTGGCCTCACGACATGTTGGTGGAATGGCGCTCCCAAATGTGGAATTATATAATATTGCCTTTGAGATTAATAAAATGGCAAGGCATTGGGGTACTGGTGGGTCCCAGCCGGGTTGGGTCAAAATTGAAGAAGGACTTGTGTGCCCATTTGGTATGGTGGAATATATGTCACAGAACACACAGGCAGGGGAGGCAAATTTAATCTTGGCTCATTCACGATGGGCATGGACAAGAGTGCATAAAATGTTAGGGATTTCACAATATAAACAAAGCTACTCTTCTTTATGTAATAACCCCTCCATCTGCATTGGTAAAAAGGTATTTCTATGGCCAACATGGTTAGAGAAGGGCATACGTACTATCCAAGATCTATATAGAGATCAAACATTTATGTCTTTTGAGGAACTTAAACAACAATTTAGCTTAACGGACAAAGGGGATTTCTGGAGGTATCTGCAGTTGAGGAGTTCAGTAGGAACTGTTTTTAGTCTAAGACGAGAGAATAAAGATGAAAATCTGTTGCAGGAGTTTTTTAATGCTCCGCCTATTTCACACTTACACTCTGCCTCTGCTTTTTATAGCAAAATGTCAAAAACCCAAACAATAATGTGTGAAAATCTAAGAACTATCTGGCAGAAAGACCTTGATACAGACATTGATGACGCTGTGTGGGAAAATATTATCTAAAACGTGGGAGGGGCTACAAGGGACGCAAGAAATAAACTTATTCACTACAAAATTGTACATAAAGTGATAAATCCAGGTAAAGTGATAAGTGGCGTGCAAAAATAGTGCATAAATGTCAATTACTTGTGTGTGTGTGTGTGGGGGGGGGGCTTTTTGCAGACTGCCTCGGTGTTTCTAGTCCAGTCCAACTTATTGTTAAAGTACACTCCCAGGTACTTACACAGTATCAACAGGGACCCCCTGGATGGAAACAGGGGTCACAGGTGTTTTAGTCCTTCTCAGATCCACTATTAGCTCCTTAGTCTTTGTCACGTTGAGCTGTAGGTGGTTCAGCTTACTCCAAGTGACAAAGTTGCCCACCACAGTCCTGTATTCACTCTCCTCACCCTTTTGGTGAGGAGAGTGAATATTGGTCCAAAGATTATTACTTCAGTTTTGTTTTTATTCAGTTGTAGAAAATTATGGCACATCCAGGCATTGATTTCTTCTAAGCATTTCCTCAGTGCTTGAATTGGTTCATAGTCACCTGGTGACATGGTGATGCAAAGCTGTGTGTCGTCTGCATAGTTATGGTAGCTGATGTTATTTTTTATTACCTGAGCAAGAGGGAGCATGTAGATATTGAATAGGAGGTGTTAAGGAAGAAAATATTCTAAAATAGTTAACTTTGGAAAAAGGTTGGCTTTCTCTCTTCCTTCCCCAGGTTCATCTCGGCGAGCTGCATGTGGCCACAAGGAAAACCAGCAATGCGTGTTGACGTCACAGAATTAAAAGAGTTTAATCCAATATAAGACAATGCACAAACTTAGAAATAAGACAATGCACAAACTTATACCAGAAACTGCAGAACAACGGAGACATACATTCAATTACCTGACATAAATGGAGAGAAGGAAAGAAAGCAAAGACGTACAAAGACATCTTTGGAGAGTTGCAAGAGCAAATCTGATTTGTTACTTCTATGTAGAAAGCTTTATCCTCTTGTATTTAATTTATTCAAATAAGGCTGGCTTTTGCTCCTCCAACCAGGAGCTATCTTGGACACTCAGAAAAACTTAGAGCTTCCCCTAATTTATGGCCTGACCTCCAGGAATTCTAACGTCTTCTGGCTAAAGAAAACATGAGATAAGACCTCACAGAATAGCTGTTGGAATGCGGGGGCCTCTTTCCTACCATAAATTCTCAGGAACAAACTGAAATTCAGTCCTTTGGTTCAAGGAAAGGTTATCTTCACAAACTTGTGCAAAATTAAGAAATATGTTCAGAATGAGAGTGCTCAACATACCTTTTACACATGCCATAAGATTAACTGTATTAAAAACTAAAAATAATCATTTTTCTTCAACAGTCCCTCTTATGAGGTCTGAGACACACATATTTTCTATTTTTTAAAACCTTAAAGAATGATCAGCCTGTTTTACATGAGTATAGCTAACCTTGTCACTAAATATAAACATTGACCTACTTTATTCCAATCATAGTTTTAAATCCCAAAAATTTCAACCATTTTTACCTTTGATCCATTTATTCTTTTGAAAACCTATTTATACAATATTTAATTGAATAATGTATTACCCTTTTTATATTGTTTATCAATTATCAATGCCTTTTCAGTTTTGGGGACAGATTCGATACAGCTAAATTTATTAAATGATGTAAATCTTTAGTTTAGACCTTCCTGGATGTCTTAGTTAAACAACTTATTTTAAATCATATGAATAGAGATGCAACAATCCAATGATCACCTTCCTTAGTTTAAGAAACACTGTTTTATGTAAATTTTTTGATAGGCAATATTTAGTCTAGTATATTCAATTTATACATTTTACTTCTTTCATATCCAAATAGTTAGCTCATATTTAATGCTGCTAATACACCGTAAAACAGTTAATGTATTTTGATTTAACTTCAATAACCTCTTTTTCCGAAAAGTAAAGAGAGATCCAAACTAAAAATTTGCTTATTAGATCAATTCCATTCATGTCCCTCTGTTTCTATAACAGAACAAATGTTCTGTCATAGAATACAATAAAAATCCTATACAACTCATTGAGATGAAATCCGCTATCACCACTAACTTTAGCCTCATGTAACACAGTTGGATGCAATTCAAACATGGTGTCCCAGATGCTGTTACAATCTGCACACCTCAATCAAAGAATTTAATGTTTGATCAAATTTATGAAATCAACACAGAACTTGGTGTCTTTAGCTCAGTAAGCTTTATAGACACCCATCAATCCACTTTAACACCTTAATGTTAAATTCCATTTAAATTTAAATTTAGTTTTACTGAATGGTAGCCTCTGTACTATGTAAATAAAATTTCGATCATCTTCCTTAGTAGATGAAGCGTAACACACAATGCAATTCAGCTATGGTTAAGAAAAAATATGTAATTGCAATAGTTAGTCCCTGCCCATTCTTTTCAGGCAGGAAGGGAAAAAAGACACATTAGCAGTTTGTGAGACAAACAGAGTGAATCATGGAGGAAGTTAATGCATTTCCGAGGAAAGCAGTGTCGTAACAGTTGGTGCACACCAACCCTGTAAAACCTCTGACCCCAGGAGATGGGGTGTCCTCAACACTTAGCATTACACTGCAGGGGTTCAGGACGTGAAGGACAACAGGGCGCATCAGTGCTATAACTAAAGTAAGAAGAGAACAATGGCATCACGCACTACAAAAATTAAAAAAAGAACTTATTCACCACTACCAAGTTTAGTTGGCACCCATTTCGTCTCCAACCTGCAGACTGAAGGGAACCCCAGGAGTGGGCTTTGGCGCCCAGGTCACATGATCAGAGGTGAGAATCCAGGATCAAACATGAGAACACACAACAGGACCACCGCTGAGCGACTTGCCATGCCCCATTCTTTATCTGCTGAATCAGAAGGTGTCCAGAGTAGCAGTCATTCCCGCAGTGCAGAAGCATCTGGATACAGTCCCGCTTTGATGAACTTTAGTTAGCCTATCGTGGTCGACAGAGCAGGACGTAGAAACCAGCAGACCAGTCATCCACTGAAACCCCCGTCCGGGTTTGGACAAAAGGCTATGATCTTTGTGGTCCCGACTCACTGCTGATTCCCAGCCATAGAAGACTCCCACAGATAACGCCTGAGTCCCTTTTGTTTTCAGCCAGGTATGAAAAGCAACACTCAAAGGAGACATCTGTTGCCAGGTCCTGTGAGCAGCACTTTGCCCTCACGTGACAGCAGGAGAACAGTTCGTCTTCGCTGACCTTCGTAATCGTTCAACAGCTTTTGGCTTTCATACAGCAGTCCAGCAGAAGATGGGCACAGTTCAGCATCTTTGTTCAGCAACAACAGCGGCCTGATGCGGTAATCAAGAAGATCCCTTCAAATACATCGTCCCATGATCTCTGAGCTTAAAAGACCCTTTCCCCAAGATTGCCATCAAGTCAGAAGGAAGGAGAACTGCCAGAGAAAAAAATAATACAAAGTAATTAAAAAATCAAAACTTATATTTGCCACATTTTGTTACTTTCACTATTATAAATAAAATTCATCTTGTGATGCATCCTCCCGTGTGGCTCTAGATTTGTTGTTGTTATAGCACAAACGGCCAACTGCCCCAAATCCTGAACTGCAAAAAGAATAAACATAGAAATGTGTTAAAATAGTCCACGATCAGATGTGCCAGAATTAAGAAAATAATGACACTTACTGTTCAAAATCAATAAACGTCAATACCTCGATGACATTCACTCTGCTTGTGCCAAATATCAACTACAAATTTTAAAATCACAACCTCACAAACTCATTAAAGGATTAGAACAAACTCTAGAATGTCCTAGTACTGACGCTAATAAAAGTTGTGATTGAATTGCACTTTGTCAAATAATTATGAATTGCATATTGTTCTACTAAATACCAAACATCCTTATCATTGTCCCACGCTTCAAGACAAAGTCCTATTTTAAAATTTCACAAATTATTTACATTTTATTTGAATTTCATAGCAGTTTTAACCAAAATTTTCCTCAAAATTAACAATTTACACCCAACTGTATATAATCAAAGTCAGCAGTGATGCAGAAATCCATCAACAATTTTAAATGTAAATAAACATGGCATAGATGTTATTTGAAACCGTTCAATTTTAGATGATCAAATCTAATTTAGTAGAAGCTTCTATATCACATATACCATATTTTAGTCAAGCAGGAACGCCATATGACTCTACATTAAAAAAAATCCATAATTCACTATTGTTGAATGAAAAAAAATCAAAATTATTGATTAACTAATTTACCATTAACCATATCCAAAAATTTACCAGGAATTAGGGTCTACTTCTCCCCCTGTTGATATAATAAAATTATCATTTTGAAAATAATTTGGAATCTATGTCACTGTTATATAATAATTAGCTGAAAAACCAAAATATTATAAGATGTTCCACCATTTCTCCAATCTTCCATCTAGTATTCAAACTAGACTGAGATGATGTAAATTTCAAAGTTCCATCTGTAATATCTTATCTTTATAACATCCCCCTGTGTTTTTCTTATTTCCAAAAGAAAAACAATTTAGAGGTGGAAAACAAAAATAGAAGAACTTTCCCCCATTATGCTAAAATTTCAACATGTCCAATCAGTTACCCATATGAAATATAAACCAAGTTAATTTAGTTAGAATTTAGGTTAGTCTGTTAGTGTTGTTAGTCAAAGTGGATAACACAGTTTCCTAATAATGACATTTATCTGCTTTAAGCCAAGGCTGAATTCTCGTTTCATATTAATTCCACTGCAAAAGCAGATGATTCAGCTTCAACCAGATTGTGACACCAAAATATGTAATCGTCTTTACCTTAAAATTGTCCGTAAAGCAGTAATAAAAGTATATTTATGAAACAAAACCTTTACTGTCCCTAAATAGTTTAAAATAACAAAAAGGTCACACAGCTACTCACTAAAGTGACGTCATATTCACATAGCTTCCTAAAACCCATCAAAGGCCATCTGCCTACACATTCACTCTCATTCACACTCATCAACACCCCATTGTAAGAAAGATGCAGGATGTTACCCCAGATTTCAAACCAAAATTCGTCCTGTGAAAGTCTTAAACACTATTATTAGAACACCATGGTTGAAAAATAATTATCCAATAGTTCTAATATTGTTCAGTTTTGAGTGAACCTGTTTTAAAAACTCCATATTATACACACAACCGTATTTCATGATAGCCCACTGTTATTAAATGGCTACCTAGACCCCCTGTAGGAAAACCCAAAAACCGTTCATGTGGTCATGTAATATGCAAAATGGGCTGCACACGAAGATCGTCCTACAAAAAACAAAGTCATTCATTAGTGTTTCAACATGTCCTACATTAACAGTGTAGAAAACACTGTCAAGCAGAAAAACATCCATATGTTCTTGCTTTTGTTCTCTTGTTCCACTCAGTGAGGGTGTTCCATCCTGTGTCAGGAAACCTAGAAATTGAAGTGATTGTCAATGTTACAATATTATAAAAAAACAATTGGATCATTCCAGTGCTCCAGCCTGGAACTGATGCCACACATTTCTCCCGCTGAGAAAGTAAAAACATCTGTAAATCTGTTATTTTGTACTTTTCATTTCAACACAAAACACATTCTAAAAGTTATTCACATCAAAATCCAAGAATCCTGAAAGAGTGAGCTGGAAATGTCAGTGCTAACAGAACTGAAGCACTCCCAAAATGCAAATGGGGGGGTCAATCAATCCCCCTGCTGTGAAACAAAACTTTTAACCAAAATGGAGAAACCTCTGTCCCACAGAAGCACATTTTAACAGAAAGTTAGTAATACAACATCCAGCAAAAACATTTGAAAATATTTCATAACACAATCTTGAAACACAAATCACTTCTGCACAATCTCAGCACCATTCAGACACAGACAGACAAATAGACAGCAGCGCGTGGTGGAACATATAACGGGGGAAGACAGACACACAGCCATAGATCAACCCGCAGCCAAGCACGCACACAAACACAAAGAAACATACAAAACACAGAAACACAGACAACGTCGTAGTTCAGTCAAGAAAAGACAGAAAAGAAAAGAAAATGTCAGGTGCCGGCTAAAAGAATGTATGACGCATCTTTTAATTTTCCAACTTCACTTTTACAAATCCCTTTTATTCTCATTTCAACTTCTCAGTCCGTTAAGGTGATTCAACCTGCTATCAGTCCTTTAAGGTGATTCATCCTGCTAAATTAATTATCCTCAGTCCTTTATACTACTAGCAACTCGATTCAGAATGCCAGAGAAAGGTGATCCAACCTATTAGTCCTTTTTCCATGAGTGATACAACTCGGTCCAATTAACCCAAACAATTAATTATAAGTCCACTGGAGATGAGCCATAATCTCCAGGCTGATACAAGCCCCTGCTAATCAATACACAGACACCCGAAATTCTTTTATTGAGGCACAGGCATGAATCCTCAGGGTAAAGAATATAATAAAAAAACCCAGCTTAAAATCAGAGTTAACGTAAAGGCTCTGTTTGAACTAGCCAAAGTTCCCTGTAATGTGTATTTATTCAAATCCTTAAACAACCGACTCTTTTAGGAGGGATTCTATCTACCTCTGCAGCTTCTAAATTCTGTGAGGCCGCACACAGCAAGAGCAATCAGCCCCGGTCCGACCACACGGCGCTTCAGACAACTAAAAAATAATCAAATACTGTCTTACCACACCGAAGCGTCGGGCCGAAACGGATCAATCAGGACCAAACAGCCACCAGTCGAGATTCCAGAACCGGCACGAGCCCCCAATTGTTAAGGAAGAAAATATTCTAAAATAGTTAACTTTGGAAAAAGGTTGGCTTCTCTCTTCCTTCCCCAGGTTCATCTCGGCGAGCTGCATGTGGCCAAAAGGAAAACCAGCAATGCGTGTTGACGTCACAGAATTACAGAGTTTAATCCAATATAAGACAATGCACAAACTTAGAAATAAGACAATGCACAAACTTATACCAGAAACTGCAGAACAACGGAGACATACATTCAATTACCTGACATAAATGGAGAGAAGGAAAGAAAGCAAAGACGTACAAAGACATCTTTGGAGAGTTGCAAGAGCAAATCTGATTTGTTACTTCTGTGTAGAAAGTTTTATCCTCTTGTATTTAATTTATTCAAATAAGGCTGGCTTTTGCTCCTCCAACCAGGAGCTATCTTGGACACACAGAGAAACTTAGAGCTTCCCCTAATTTACGGCCTGACCTCTGGCTAAAGAAAACATGAGATAAGACCTCACAGAATAGCTGTTGGAATGCGGGGCCTCTTCCTACCATAAATTCTCAGGAACAAACTTAAATTCAGTCCTTTGGTTCAAGGAAAGGTTATCTTCACAAACTTGTTCAAAATTAAGAAATATGTTCAAAATGAGAGTGCTCAACATACCTTTTACACATGCCATAAGATTAACTGTATTAAAAACTAAAAATAATCATTTTTCTTTAACAGAGGGGACCCAGGATGGATCCTTGGGGAACCCCACATGTGATTTTTGTCATCTCTGATGTAAAGTTGCCTACTGACACAAAAAAGTCCCTGTCCTTTAAGTAGGATTTAAACCAGTTGAGAGCTGTACCAGAGAGGCCGACCCAGTTTTCCAGGCGCTCTAACAGGATGGAGTGATCTACAGCATTGAATGCTGCACTGAGGTCCAATAGTACCAGCACTGTGGTTCTTCCGCTGTCTGTATTTATACGGATGTCATTAAACACCTTGATAAGGGCGGTCTCTGTACTGTGGTGAGCACGGAAACCTGACTGGAACACGTCAAAGCGGCTGGTCATATCTAAGAAAGTGTTTGATTGTTCAAACACAGCTTTTTCAATAATCTTACTGATAAAGGGGAGGTTTGATATGGGCCTGTAGGTCTGGAGTAGTAGTTTGTCCAAACTGTTCTTTTTCAGCAGTGGTTTGATATTTGCTGTTTTTAGGGACTGCGGGAAAACACCTGACAGATGGGACGTGTTTATTATCTGTGTTGGGTTCTGGAGGTCTGTCCACTTTTCTCCACCAGAGGGCGTTCCAGGTCTCCTGGGGCTGGAGCTGACAGCACCACCTGCGGCTCGTTTGCTCATCAGGAGACCAGTATTTAAGGAGGCAGAGAGCTACACTCCGGCGCCAGAGTGTTTTGCCAGTTATGGTTAGCAAGCCTGAGCCAACCTGCCTGTCTGAATCTCTGACTCCCAGAAAACCTGAACCTAATCTGTTTTGTCCTCTCTGCTTCCCAGGTTGAACCTGCCAGAAACCTGAAACCTTGAAGAGTTTCTCTGTTGGAAAACCTGTCAGTCTGATCTCTGAAGAACCCTGGAGAATCAAACCTGTCAAAGACCTGCCTACCCGCTCTCTGAAGAACCTGAAAGAGAAACTCAAATCAGAACCCGCCAGCTCTCAAACCAAGCTCTGCCTCCACCAAGCCCTCAGCCTGCCGACAGCCTCTGGACCCTCCTGGTTCCTCCTCTCTGCCGCTCTGCTCAAACTCCAGAACAGGTACAGACCTGCACTCACTCATCCTGCAAATTACCTGGACTTCAGCTAACCACTCTGTCCCCGTCTGCAGTGAACCCAGTCGTGACAAGTCCTGGATCTGATAATCCCTTGGATCAGTTCTTTATTCAATTGTGTTGTTCAATAAACCTTTGAACTTTTTCTCCTGTGTCCATGTGTTCTGCACGTGGGTTAGAAACCTTAAACCAAACATGACAATCTGAGTCAAATTTAGACGCTATGACAGGCAAAACTTTCTTAAAGAAAGCTGTGGGTAGAACATTAAGGCAGCAGGAGGAAGAACTTAGCTGCTGAATGATTTCCTCTAAGCTTTTATAGTTTATTTGGCTGAATTGGGAAATTTGGTCAAGATCAATTCCAGTTGGAGACAACTTTGGTACTGAACTTGATATGGATGTATAAACTGATCCTTTGATCTTTAGGATTTTCTCAGTTAAGAAATTGAGTGGAGTTCAGGAGCCAGGGACACAGGAGGATTTGTTAGCTTGTCGGCTGTGGCAAATAACACACGAGTATTATTAATGTTCTTGTTAATGATTTCAGAGAAGAAAGATTCTCTTGCATTTTTCAGTTGTAAGCTATATCTGTAAAGTCTCTCTTTATAGATGTCATAGTGAACCTGGAGTTTCGTCTTTCTCCACCTGCGTTCAGCTTTTCGACTTTTTTCACTTCTAACTGCTGGAGCACTTCTCCAAGGAGATTTTTTTCTTTCACTTTAATTGGAGCAATGCAGCTAATGATGTCTGAGACTTTAGACTGAAAGTTATCTACTAGCTCATCTACTGAGGTGCTACCCAAGGGTGAAGTAGCAGAGTAAGCTTGAATAAAAGTTTCTGTGGCATTTTCCTTAAAGGTGCGTTTTCTAATGATGTCCCTTTGGCTAAATGAGTCACTGGAAATGATGCCCTCAAAGGTAACAGAAAAGTGATCGGATAGGGCAACATCAGTAACACTGACTTTAGAAATCTTCAGACCTTTAGTGATGATCAAGTCTAAAATATGTCCCTGTTTGTGCGTTGGTTGTTTAACATGTTGAGTTAAACCAAAGTTTCTAAGTGTGTCACACAGTTCTTTTGCACTTCTGTCTTCAGGGTCGTCAACGTGAAAGTTAAAGTCTCCAACAATAATTAAACAGTCATAATCAACGCATATCACAGACAGGAGGTCACTAAAATCATTTAAAAAGTTTGAAGTGGGGGGATCACGTGATGCGCCGAGCTGAGCAGACGTGAGTTTTTTGGCTCTGCACTGGATTTTGTTAAAATATATACTTAAGCTCCTTCATCAAACAAAAACTGCCTAGAGTGGCTAGTTGGAGTACTATAATGTTGTTGGATGACTTTTTTGCACAGCCTGGTCAAAGCAAAAAGAGAGAAATGGGTAAAAGAGGAGGCAAAGCTAAAGCTAGCAGTAATGAAGCTGTAGCTAGCCATGGCGTGGAGAAGGAACCCATGGGCGATGCTGAAGATGAAACATGTGTGCAGCGCGATATTGACATTGTGGGCCGGGTGACAGAGAACCTTTCAAAAATGCTGGATGACAAGCTGGCCGGTGTGATAAAACCTATGAACGAACTAACAGAGAAATTCGATTCATTGATAGAAAGGATGGAGGCCGTAGAGCAGCGGGTCTCAGATTTGGAGGATGTCACCGCGGCAAATGATCCGCGCATTTGCGCCCTTGAGACCCAGCTCAAAAAGGCAATTGATCGTTTGGACAGTTTTGAGAACCAGAGCCATCGACAAAACGTGAGGATTGTAGGACTGAATGAGGGGGTGGAGGGGGACGCGCCGGTAAAGTTTTTTGGAAGGCGGATTCCAGAGGTTTTGGGCTTGGAGGAGAGTCAGACCATGGTGATCGATAGGGCACACCGCACGGGACCGCCAGTAACGGTTGCCGGGAAGGAAGGTCCACGCGCCGTCCTGTTGCGAATGCATTATTATACCGACACGCGCAAGATTCTCCAGGCTGCGAGGACCAAAGGCAACGTGAGCACGCAGGCAGGCAAAGTCTCCTTTTATCAGGATTTCTCCGCGGAGGTGGTGAAGAAGACGAGGGAATCAGCGGCAGCGCGCAGAACGTTGCGTGAAGCCGGGGTAAAATATGCCTTTCTGTATCCAGCTGCTATCAAGATATTCAACCCTGACGGCACCAACCATTCTCTCAGAACCGCGGAGGACATTAAGAACTATGTGGAAAAGTTGCAAGATCTACAGGTGCTGGTCATAAAATTAGAATATCATGAAAAAGTAGATTGATTTCAGTAATTCCATTTAAAAAGTGAAACTTGTATATTATATTCATACATTACATACAAACTCATATATTTCAGATGTTTATTTTGTTTAATTTTGATGATTACAAATGACAACAAATGAAAATCTCAAATTCATCATATCAGAAAATTAGAATATTGTGAAAAGGTTCAAAATTGATGGCCCCTGGTGCCACACTCTAATCAGCTAATTAACTCAAACCACCTGCAAAAGCCTTTAAATGGTCTTTCAGTCTAGTTCTATAGGCTACACAATCATGGGGAAGACTGCTGACTTGACAGTTGTCCAAAAGACGACCATCGACACCTTGCACAAGGAGGGCAAGACACAAAAGGTCATCGCTAAAGAGGCTGGCTGTTCACAGAGCTCAGTGTCCAAGCACATTAATAGAGAGGCGAAGGGAAGGAAAAGATGTGGTCGAAAAAAGTGTACAAGCAAGAGAGATAACCGCACCCTGGAGAGGATTGTGAAACAAAACCCATTCAAAAATGTGGGGGAGATTCACAAAGAGTGGACTGCAGCTGGAGTGAGTGCTTCAAGAACCACCACACACAGACGTATGAAAGACATGGGTTTCTGCTGTCGCATTCCTTGTGTCAAGCCACTCTTGAACCACAGACAGCGTCAGAAGCGTCTTGCCTGGGCTAAAGAGAAACAGGACTGGGCTGCTGGTGAGTGGTCCAAAGTCATGTTCTCTGATGAAAGTAAATTTTGCATTTCCTTTGGAAATCAAGGTCCCAGAGTCTGGAGGAAAAGAAGAGAGGCACTTCATCCACGTTGCTTGAAGTCCAGTGTAAAGTTTCCACAGTCAGTGATGGTTTGGGGTGCCATGTCATCTGCTGGTGTTGGTCCATTGTGTTTTCTGAGGTCCAGGGTCAACGCAGCCACATACCAGGAAGTTTTAGAGCACTTCATGCTTCCTGCAGCTGACCAACTTTTTGGAGATGCAGATTTCATTTTCCAACAGGACTTGGCACCTGCACACAGTGCCAAAGCTACCAGTACCTGGTTGAAGGACCATGGTATCCCTGTTCTTAATTGGCCAGCAAACTCTCCTGACCTTAACCCCATAGAAAATCTATGGGGTATTGTGAAGAAGAAGATGCAATACACCAGACCCAACAATTCAGAAGAGCTAAAAGCCACTATTAGAGCAACCTGGTCTATCATAACACCTGAGCAGTGCCACAGACTGATCGACTCCATGCCACGCCGCATTGCTGCAGTAATACAGGCCAAAGGAGGCCCAACTAAATACTGAGTGCTGTACATGCTCATACTTTTCATGTTCATACTTTTCAGTTGGCCAACATTTCTATAAATCCTTTGTTTTTATTGGTCTTCAGTAATATTCTAATTTTCTGATATGATGAATTTGAGATTTTCATTTGTTGTCATTTGTAATCATCAAAATTAAACAAAATAAACATCTGAAATATATGAGTTTGTATGTAATGTATGAATATAATATACAAGTTTCACTTTTTAAATGGAATTACTGAAATCAATCTACTTTTTCATGATATTCTAATTTTATGACCAGCACCTGTACATAAGACAGCAGATAAAACTGTAAAGTTACAACGGCTTACTTAAAGATATCAATAACTTGGGGCTTGTTATATTGTTTTTTAACAGGCTAAGTATCATTGTGTAATTTTGATTGATATTTCCAGTGCGGGGAGTAAAGTTTCTGGGTTTTTTTCCCTGCAGCTGTACTTCTTAAAAGTACATCTAGATCAGTAGATTATTTTTATTTTCATTCTGTTTTGGGTGGGGTGGGGGAGGGTTAATGATTCCAGGCCTTTTGTTCCTTTTGCCTGGAATCACTGTTCTTGGTTTATATGTTAATTCACTGTTTATTGTTACAGACTGTTCAACTAAAAACTTGGTTAATTTTGGAAACGGCACACAAGTTTTAATATTTATTTTTGAGATATGTCAGTTAAAGCTGAAGTCTGTAAGTTTAAAAAATCACTTTTTTGTCATATTGGCTAAAACTGTCCCTATGCCCAGACAGCAGTACATGTGATATGTAACCTGGTCCCGCATACTGCCTGTATTTCATCTGAAAAGAATAATTCGGGACGAGTCAAAACAACCAATCACAGCCACAGGAGCGTCTGATGGAGTGTCAATCACAGCTCACCCCCCCTCCCCCCCACCGCTTAACCTGCCGCAGCGCCCGGCTGCCGCAGTCAGGAGGACGCGCGTGGAAGTCATGGCGGAGCGACAGCCACCAGCGAAAGAGACACTGCCCTTACTGCCCCTGCCGACAACTGTACAACCAGCATCTTATATCTAGCTGCTTGGAGGTGAGTGTAATCGCTCTCACCGGTTCACACTCCATGCCGCGTACGCTGCTTGGACGCTTCTGGTCGCATGCGGTAGCCGCGCAGGTGCTGTGAGAGGGGTGGAGCTTGGAGGTGGGGCATGAGTGAAGCAGAGAGGGTGGGGGAGTGGTGTGAAACCTGTTTTTCTTCAAATTTTCAGTCGAAGTCTGCTCTCTTCTCAAAGTTACAGACTGCAGCTTTAAGTTAAGTACATGGAATGTTAAAGGGTCCAACAATGTGATAAAGAAAAAGGCCATATTGAATTATCTAAAGAAAGATTTTCTTCATATCGCTTTTTACAAGAAAACCACTTGACCGATGAATAGCACAAAAAATATTGCAGAGATTGGGTGGGACAAATATTTTTTTCGTCCTTTTCTACAAATAAGAGAGGTGTAATTATTCTCATAGATAAAAATCTTCCCTTCACTGCTACAGCTACTGCTAAAGATAATGAAGGAAGATATACATTTGTTAAAGGGGTATTACATGGAGAGAGTATTCTGCTAGCTAATGTATATGCCCCCAATGTGCAAGATGAAGGTTTTTATACAGCATTATTCACTCAGTTAGTGGACTTGGGCTGTGACAATATTATTTTAGCAGGCGACTTTAATTGTGTTTTGTGCCCACTAATTGACAGATTACCATCACAAACTATTTTTACTAAAAATTCAAAGGCCCTTTTACAAATTCTGAAAGAGCTCGACCTTGTGGATATTTGGCGATACTATAACCCATTATCTAAACAATATACGTTTCACTCTCAGCATCACTTGTCGGCATCTTGTATAGATTACATTTTTGTATCCAAAATGATTAGTCAGCTAGTCAGACAGGTGAATATAGGCCCTATAGGCCTTTCTGACCATGCTCCTGTAGTATTGGCTATGCAGCCTTTAAGACATATGGAGCGATCAGCATCTTGGAGAATGAGCACAGTATCTTTGTTGGACGACAAATTTGTACATATTTTAGATGAACAAACAACATTTTATTTAATACATCTACTCGTTTGGCTTCCAGATAGACAAGTCCGAAATGCTCCATCTCACTGCGGAGCTAAGTCCCGCGCGGTTTTTGGAGCTCACACTACGAAACTGCACAGTATGAGCTGTAGCTGTGTGCAACGATTGAAAAAATCGTACAGTGTATGCCCGGCTTAATATTGATATTGTTTGCTGACAAAAGAGATTGACTATTTAAAAAAACAATACATTATTCCACTTTAATAGTTCTGTGATGAAGTCAAGCCATCATTCTCACAGGGACAGCAAACACAAGCCAAGTCAAGCTGGTTGAGGTCAGGACTATAAATGTGCCATTTCATTCAGTTCAACAGAACCCTTTATAAACCAGATCCCGATATAAACCAGATCCCTTTATAAACCAGAGCCCTTTATAAACCAGCGCCCTTTATGAACCAAAGCTCTTTAGAAACCAAAGCCCTTTAGAAACCAAAGCCCTTTATATACCAGAGCCTGTAATAATACAGAGCCCTTTATAAATCAGAGCCCTTTATAAACCAAAGCCGGTTATAAACTAGACCCCGTTATAAACTAGAGCCCTTTATAAACCAAAGCCGGTTATAAACCAAAGCCCGTTATAAGCCAGAGGCCGTTAAAAACCAGAGCCCTTTATAAACCAGCGCCCTTTATAAACCAAGCCCTTTAGAAACCAAAGCCCTTTATATACCAGCGCCTCTAATAAACCAGAACCCTTTATAAACCAGAGCCCGTTATAAACCAGAGCCCTTTCTAAACCAGAGCCCTTTATAAACCAGAGCCCTGTATAAACCAGAGCCCTTTATAAACCAGAGCCCTTTATAAACCAAAGCCGTTTAAAAAACCAGATCCCGTTAATAAACCAGAACCCTGTAATAAACCAGAACCCTTTATAAACCAGAGCCCATTATAAACCAGAGCCCTTTCTAAACAATAGCCCTTTATAAACCAGAGCCCTTTATAAACCAAAGCCGGTTATAAACCAGAGCCCATTATAATCCATAGCCCTTTATAAACCAGAACCCGTTATAAACCAAAGCCGGTTATAAACCAGAGCCCGTTATAAACAAAAGCCGGTTATAATCCAGAGCCTGTTATAAACCAGAGACTGTTATAAACAGGAGCCCTTTATAAACCAAAGCCGGTTATAAACCAGATCCCGTTATAAACCAGAGCCAGTTGTAAACCAAAGCTTGTCATAAACCAGAACCAATTATAAATCAGAGCCCTTTATAAACCAAAGCCCTTTTAAAAACAGAGCCGGTTATAAACCAGAGCCCTTTATAAACCAGAACCCTTTATAAACCAGAGCCTGTTATAAACCAGAGCCCTTTAAAAACCAGAGCCGTTTATAAACCAGAACCCTTTAGAAACCAAAGTCCTTTTTAAACCAGAGCCCATTATAAACCAGAGCCAGTTATAAACCAGAGCCCTTTATGAACCAGAGCCCATTAAAAAACCAAAGCCCTTTATAAACCAGAGCCCGTTATAAACCACAGCCCTTTAAAAAGCAGAGCCCTTTATAACCCAGCCCCATGTATAAACCAAAGCCCTTTAGAAACCAAAGCCCTTTATATACCAGAGCCTGTAATAAACCAGAGCCCTTTATAAACCAGAGCCCTTTATGAACCAAAGCCGGTTATAAACCAGAGCCCGTTATAAACCAGAGCCCTTTATAAACCAAAGCCGGTTATAAACCAGAGCCTGTTATAAACCAAAGGCCTTTATAAACCCAAGCCGGTTATAAGCCAGAGGCTGTTAAAAACCAGAGGCCTTTATAAACCAGAACCCTTTTTAAACCAGAGCCCGTTATAAACAAGAGCCCTTTATAAACAAGAGCCGTTTATAAACCAAAGCCCTTTAGAAACCAAAGCCCTTTAGAAACCAAAGCCCTTTAGAAACCGCAGCCGGTTTTAAACCAGAGCCTGTTATAAACCAGAACCCTTTATAAACCAGAGCCCTTTATAAACCAGCGCCCTTTATAAACCAAGCCCTTTAGAAACCAAAGCCCTTTATAAACCAGAGCCGTGTATAAACCAAAGCCCTTTATAAACCAGAGCCCTGTATAAACCAAAGCCGGTTATAAACCAGAGCCCATTATAATCCATAGCCCTTTATAAACCAGAACCCTTTATAAACCAAAGCCGGTAATAAACCAGAGCCCGTTATAAACAAAAGCCGGTTATAAACCAGAGCCCGTTATAAACCAGAGCCCTTTATAAACCTAAGCCGGTTATAAACCAGATCCCGTTAATAAACCAGAACCCTTTATAAACCAGAGCCCATTATAATCCATAGCCCTTTATAAACCAGAACCCTTTATATACCAAAGCCGGTTATAAACCACAGCCCATTAAAAACAAAAGCCGGTTATAATCCAGAGCCTGTTATAAACCAGAGCCCGTTATAAACAGGAGCCCTTTATAAACCAAAGCCGGTTATAAACCAGATCCCGTTATAAACCAGAGCCCGTTTTAGACCAAAGCCGGTCATAAACCACACCAATTATAAATCAGAGCCCTTTTATAAACCAAAGCCCTTTTTAAAACAGAGCCGGTTATAAACAAGAGCCCTTTATAAACCAGAGCCCTGTATAAACCAGAAACCTTTATAAACCAGAGCCCTTTGTAAACCAGAGCCCATTTATAAACCAGAGCCCTTTATAAACAAGAGCCCTTTAAAAACCAAAGCCCATTAGAAACCATAGCCATTTAGAAACCAAAGCCCTTTATATACCAGAGCCTGTCATAAACCAGAACCCTTTATAAACAAGAGCCCTTTATAAACCAAAGCCGGTTTTAAACCAGAGACCGTTTTAAACGAGAACACTTTATAAACCAGAGCCGGTTATAAACCAGAGCCTGTTATAAACCATAGACCTTTATAAACCAAAGCCCGTTAGAAGCCAGAGCCCATTAAAAACCAGAGCCCTATATGAACCAGAACCCTTTATAAACCAAAGCCCTCTATATACCAGAGCCTGTTATAAACCACAGCCCTTTATAAACCACAGCCTTTAATAAACCAAAGCCGGTTATAAACCAGAGCCCGTTATAAACCAGAGGTCTTTTTTCACCAGAGCCTGTTATAAACCAGAGCCCTTTATAAACCAAAGCCGGTTATAAAACAGAACCTGTTATAAACCAAAGCCCTTTTTAAACCAAAGCCCGTAATAAACCAGAGCCCATTACAAGCCAGAGCCCTTTATAAACCAGAAATCTTTATATACCAGAGCCCGTTATAAAGCAGAGCCCTTTAAAAACCAGAGCCCTTTATAAACCAGAGCCCTTTATAACACAGCGCCCTTAAGAAACCAAAGCCCTTTAGAAACCAAAGCCCTTTAGAAACCAAAGCCCTTTATATACCAGAGCCTGTAATAAACCAGAGCCGTTTATATACCAGAGCTCTTTATAAACCAGAGCCGGTTAAAGACCAGAGCCTGTTACAAACCAAAGGCATTTTTAAACCAGAGCCGGTTATAGACCAGAGCCTCTTAAAAACCAGAGCCCTATTTAAACCAGAGCCAGTTAAAAACCAGAGCCTGTTATAAACAAGAGCCCTTTATAAACCAGAGCCCTTTATAAACCAAAGCCCTTTATAAACCAAAGCCCTTTATAAACCAAAGCCCTTCATAAACCAAATCCCTTTAGAAACCAAAAACCAGAGGCCTTTATAAACCAGAACCCTTTTTAAACCAGAGCCCGTTATAAACAAGAGCCCTTTATAAACAAGAGCCGTTTATAAACCAAAGCCCTTTAGAAACCAAAGCCCTTTAGAAACCAAAGCCCTTTAGAAACCGCAGCCGGTTTTAAACCAGAGCCTGTTATAAACCAGAACCCTTTATAAACCAGAGCCCTTTATAAACCAGCGCCCTTTATAAACCAAGCCCTTTAGAAACCAAAGCCCTTTATAAACCAGAGCCGTGTATAAACCAAAGCCCTTTATAAACCAGAGCCCTGTATAAACCAAAGCCGGTTATAAACCAGAGCCCATTATAATCCATAGCCCTTTATAAACCAGAACCCTTTATAAACCAAAGCCGGTAATAAACCAGAGCCCGTTATAAACAAAAGCCGGTTATAAACCAGAGCCCGTTATAAACCAGAGCCCTTTATAAACCTAAGCCGGTTATAAACCAGATCCCGTTAATAAACCAGAACCCTTTATAAACCAGAGCCCATTATAATCCATAGCCCTTTATAAACCAGAACCCTTTATATACCAAAGCCGGTTATAAACCACAGCCCATTAAAAACAAAAGCCGGTTATAATCCAGAGCCTGTTATAAACCAGAGCCCGTTATAAACAGGAGCCCTTTATAAACCAAAGCCGGTTATAAACCAGATCCCGTTATAAACCAGAGCCCGTTTTAGACCAAAGCCGGTCATAAACCACACCAATTATAAATCAGAGCCCTTTTATAAACCAAAGCCCTTTTTAAAACAGAGCCGGTTATAAACAAGAGCCCTTTATAAACCAGAGCCCTGTATAAACCAGAAACCTTTATAAACCAGAGCCCTTTGTAAACCAGAGCCCATTTATAAACCAGAGCCCTTTATAAACAAGAGCCCTTTAAAAACCAAAGCCCATTAGAAACCATAGCCCTTTAGAAACCAAAGCCCTTTATATACCAGAGCCTGTCATAAACCAGAACCCTTTATAAACAAGAGCCCTTTATAAACCAAAGCCGGTTTTAAACCAGAGACCGTTTTAAACGAGAACACTTTATAAACCAGAGCCGGTTATAAACCAGAGCCTGTTATAAACCATAGACCTTTATAAACCAAAGCCCGTTAGAAGCCAGAGCCCATTAAAAACCAGAGCCCTATATGAACCAGAACCCTTTATAAACCAAAGCCCTCTATATACCAGAGCCTGTTATAAACCACAGCCCTTTATAAACCACAGCCTTTAATAAACCAAAGCCGGTTATAAACCAGAGCCCGTTATAAACCAGAGGTCTTTTTTCACCAGAGCCTGTTATAAACCAGAGCCCTTTATAAACCAAAGCCGGTTATAAAACAGAACCTGTTATAAACCAAAGCCCTTTTTAAACCAAAGCCCGTAATAAACCAGAGCCCATTACAAGCCAGAGCCCTTTATAAACCAGAAATCTTTATATACCAGAGCCCGTTATAAAGCAGAGCCCTTTAAAAACCAGAGCCCTTTATAAACCAGAGCCCTTTATAACACAGCGCCCTTAAGAAACCAAAGCCCTTTAGAAACCAAAGCCCTTTAGAAACCAAAGCCCTTTATATACCAGAGCCTGTAATAAACCAGAGCCGTTTATATACCAGAGCTCTTTATAAACCAGAGCCGGTTAAAGACCAGAGCCTGTTACAAACCAAAGGCATTTTTAAACCAGAGCCGGTTATAGACCAGAGCCTCTTAAAAACCAGAGCCCTATTTAAACCAGAGCCAGTTAAAAACCAGAGCCTGTTATAAACAAGAGCCCTTTATAAACCAGAGCCCTTTATAAACCAAAGCCCTTTATAAACCAAAGCCCTTTATAAACCAAAGCCCTTCATAAACCAAATCCCTTTAGAAACCAAAGCCCTTTATATACCAGAGCCTGTAATAAACCAGAGCCCTTGATAAACCAAAGCCGGTTATAAACCAGAGCCTGTTATAATCCAGAGGCCTTTTTAAACCAAAGCCCGTTATAAGCCAGAGGCCGTTAAGAACCAGAGCCCTTTATAAACCAGAACCCTTTATAAAGGTCATGATGGGTCTTAGGTTCTTAGCCCACATGCAGAACACAACGGAGGCTTGGTAAAAGTTTAACAGAGTTTATTGAGTTTGCACATAAACACAAAATCATGAACTGGATCAGGAACTGAAGTCTGCAGAGATGATAGTTTGATTAGGAAGCAGGTTGATGAGTTATTAGTCCTTGATAATTCAAAAGAATACCTTGATGAGTCCGGGCTTCTCTTTGAGAGAGAGGGAACCGTTGGGTCCAGAGACTGTTTGTTCAGCAGAGTCCAAGAGTAGCTGCAGCGTCTTGCTTCTGACTTTAATGGCAGACCTTGATCAGAGTTTCCAGCTCTAGTAAAGAGCAGCAGGGGAATCCACATAGGAATCTTCAGGTTTGGCTCACGAGGGTTATCTCGGCAGGTTAAGCTCATCCAGAGCTTCAGGTTCGAGACAGGTTTCCTGTGAGGCAAAAACAAGGGAGAGTTAGAATCAGATCTCTCTCAACAGACAGCTAAAATTCTTCAGGTTCTAGGCTCAGGTCGCTAACCAAACTAGGTCAACACTGCGGAAGCAAGGTCTGGCAGCTGGTTATAAAGGGCAGGTCTTTTGATGAGTAGATGCGTCACAGGTGTGCTGGAAGACTACAGCTCCAGGAGACCCACGGCGCACTCTGCTGGAGGAAGGTGGTACAGCTCCAGATCCCAACAATAAACCAGAGCCCTTTATAAACCAGAGCCCTGTATAAACCAAAGCCGGTTATAAACCACAGCCCATTATAATTCATAGCCCTTTCTAAACCAGAGCCCTTTATAAACCAAAGCCTGTGATAAACCAGAGCCTGTTATAATCCAGAGGCCTTTTTGAACCAAAGCCCGTTATAAGCCAGAGGCCGTTAAGAACCAGAGCCCTTTATAAACCAGAGCCCTTTATAACCCAAAGCCGATTATAAACCAGAGCCTGTTATACACCAAAGCCGGTTATAAACCAGAGTCTGTTATAAACCAGACCTCTTTATAAGCCAGATCCCATTAAAAACCAGGGCCCTTTATAAACAAGAACCCTTTATAAACCAGAGCCCGTCATAAATCAGAGCCCTTTACAAACCAGAGCCCTTTATAAACCAGAGCCCTTTAGAAACCAAAGCCTTTTAGAAACCAAAGCCCTTTATATACCAGAGCCTGTTATAAACCAGAGCCCTTTATAAACCAGAGCCCTGTATAAACCAAAGCTGGTTATAAACCAGAGTCTGTTATAAACCAGAGCCCTATATAAACCAGAACCCTTTTTAAACCAGAGCCCTTTATAAACCGGAGACCGTTATAAACCAGAACACTTTATAAACAAGAGCCCTTTATAACCCAGCGCCCTTTACAAACCAAAGCCCTTTAGAAACCAAAGCCGTTTATATACCAGAGCCTGTAATAAACCAGAGTTCTTTAGAAACCAGAGCCCTTTATAAAACAAATTTGGTTATAAACCAGAGCCGGTTATAGACCAGAGCCCGTTATAAACCAGAGCCCTTAATAAACCAGAGCCTTTTGTAAACCAAAGCCGGTTATAAACCAGGGCCTGTTATAAACCACAGCCCATTACAAACCAGAGCCCTTTATAAACCAGAACCCTTTATAAACTAGAACCCTTTATAAACCAAAGCCGGTTATAAACCAGAGGCCTTTTCAAACCAAAGCCCGTTATAAGCCAGAAGCCGTTAAAAACAAGAGCCCTTTATAACCCAGCGCCCTTTACAAACCAAAGCCCTTTTGAAACCAAAGCCCTTTATATACCAGAGCCTGTAATAAACCAGAGCCCTTTATAAACCAGAGCCCTTTATAAAACAAATTCGGTTATAAACCAGAGACGGTTATAGACCAGAGCCCGTTATAAACCAGAGCCCTTTATAAACCAGAGCCTTTTGTAAACCAAAGACTGTTATAAACCAGAGCCTGTTATAAACCACAGCCCATTACCATCCAGAGCCCTTTATAAACCAGAACCCTTTATAAACCAGAGCCCTTTATAAACCAAAGCCGGTTATTAACTAGACCCCGTTATAAACTAGAGCCCTTTATAAACCAAAGCCGGTTATAAACCAGAGGCCTTTTCAAACCAAAGCCTGTTATAAGCCAGAAGCCGTTAAAAACCAGAGCCCTTTATAAACCAGAACCCTTTATAAGCCAGAGCCCTTTATAAAGCAGCGCCCTTTATAAACCAAGCCCTTTAGAAACCAAAGCCCTTTATATACCAGCGCCTGTAATAAACCAGAACCCTTTATAAACCAGAGCCCTTAATAAACCAGAGCCGTGTATAAACCAAAGCCCTTTATAAACCAGAGCCCTGTATAAACCAAAGCCGGTTATAAACCAAAGCCCATTATAATCCATAGCCCTTTATAAACCAGAACCCTTTATAAACCAAAGCCGGTAATAAACCAGAGCCCGTTATAAACAAAAGCCGGTTATAAACCAGAGCATGTTATAAACCAGAGCCCGTTATAAACCAGAGCCCTTTATAAACCTAAGCCGGTTATAAACCAGATCCCGTTAATAAACCAGAACCCTTTATAAACCAGAGCCCATTATAATCCATAGCCCTTTATAAACCAGAACCCTTTATATACCAAAGCCGGTTATAAACCAGAGCCCGTTAAAAACAAAAGCCGGTTATAATCCAGAGCCTGTTATAAACAGGAGCCCTTTATAAACCAAAGCCGGTTATAAACCAGATCCCGTCATAAACCAGAGCCCGTTTTAGACCAAAGCCGGTCATAAACCACACCAATTATAAACCAGAACCCTTTATATACCAAAGCCGGTTATAAACCAGAGCCCGTTAAAAACAAAAGCCGGTTATAATCCAGAGCCTGTTATAAACAGGAGCCCTTTATAAACCAAAGCCGGTTATAAACCAGATCCCGTCATAAACCAGAGCCCGTTTTAGACCAAAGCCGGTCATAAACCACACCAATTATAAATCAGAGCCCTTTATAAACCAAAGCCCTTTTTAAAACAGAGCCGGTTATAAACCAGAGCCCTTTATAAACCAGAGCCCTTTATAAACCAGAACCCTTAAGAAACCAAAGCCCTTTAGAAACCAGAGCCGTTTATATACCAGAGCCTGTAATAAACCAGAGCCGTTTATAAACCAGAGCTCTTTATAAACCAAAGCCGGTTAAAAACCAGACCCTTTTCAAACCAGAGCTGGTTATAGACCAGAGCCTGTTACAAACCAAAGGCCTTTTTAAACCAGAGCCGGATATAGACCAGAGCCCGTTAAAAACCAGAGCCCTTTTTAAACCAGAGCCAGTTAAAAACCAGAGCCCTTTATAAACCAGAACCCTTTATAAACCAGAGCCTGTTATAAACCATAGCCCTTTATAAACCAGAGCCTTTTATAAACCAAAGCCCTTTAGAAACCAAAGCCCTTTATATACCAGAGCCTGTCATAAACCAGAGCCCTTTATAAAACAAATTCGGTTATAAACCAGAGCCGGTTATAGACCAGAGCGTCAGAGTGTCATGATGCGCAGGTTTACTAGCCCAGATGCAGAACTCACAGAGACTCAGGCAGGATTAAAGTCCAATATTTATTAGTAGCACAGGTCTCCCTTCCTGGGAGGCAGAGACGAACAGAAACAGGTTAGACTCTGGTACAGATTACAGGCTCAAACTCACTCGTTTGCTGGTTCAGACAGGCAGAGTTCAACAGGCAGGGTGGCTCAGGTTTGTTTCCATGGCAAGGACAACAATCCAGCTCAGAGTGAGGCTTTCACTCAGCTTATATAGGGAGAGCTTAATCATGAGCTGATGGGAATCAACTGAGCGCTGAGCATCAGCTCCCAAGAGAGGATCCACGGCGCCCTCTGGTGGGCAAGCCTCTGGATCCCAACAGAAAAGACAGAGACCCACAGGAGGGGATCCACACCGCCCTCTGGAGGGCAAACCTCTGGATCCCAATACAGAGCCCTTTATAAACCAGAGCCTTTTGTAAACCAAAGCCGGTTATAAACCAGAGCCTGTTATAAACCAGAGCCCTTTATAAACCAAAGCCGGTTATAAACCACAGCCCATTACAAACCAGAGCCCTTTATAAACCAGAACCCTTTATAAACCAGAGCCCGATATAAACCAGATCCCTTTATAAACCAGAGCCCTTTATAAACAAGCGCCCGTTATGAACCAAAGCTCTTTAGAAACCAAAGCCCTTTATATACCAGAGCCCGTAATAATACAGAGCCCTTCATAAACTAGAGCCCTTTATAAACCAAAGCCGGTTATAAACTAGACCCCGTTATAAACTAGAGCCCTTTATAAACCAAAGCCCGTTATAAGCCAGAGGCCGTTAAAAACCAGAGCTCTTTATAAACCAGAACCCTTTATAAACCAGAGCCTGTTATAAACCAGAGCCCTTTATGAACCAGAGCCCATTAAAAACCAGAGCCCTCTATTAACCAGACCCTGTTATAAACCAGAGCCCTTTATAAACCAGAGCCCTTTATAAACCAGCGCCCTTTATAAACCAAGCCCTTTAGAAACCAAAGCCCTTTAGAAACCAAAGCCCTTTATATACCAGAGCCTGTAATAAACCAGAGCCGTTTATATACCAGAGCCTGTAATAAACCAGAGCCGTTTATAAACCAGAGCTCTTTATAAACCAGAGCCGGTTATAGACCAGAGCCTGTTACAAACCAAAGGCATTTTTAAACCAGAGCCGGTTATAGACCAGAGCCTCTTAAAAACCAGAGCCCTATTTAAACCAGAGCCAGTTAAAAACCAGAGCCTGTTATAAACAAGAGCCCTTTATAAACCAGAGCCCTTTATAAACCAAAGCCCTTTATAAACCAAAGCCCTTCATAAACCAAATCCCTTTAGAAACCAAAGCCCTTTATATACCAGAGCCTGTAATAAACCAGAGCCCTTGATAAACCAAAGCCGGTTATAAACCAGAGCATGTTATAATCCAGAGGCCTTTTTAAACCAAAGCCCGTTATAAGCCAGAGGCCGTTAAGAACCAGAGCCCTTTATAAACCAGAACCCTTTATAAAGGTCATGATGGGTCTTAGGTTCTTAGCCCACATGCAGAACACAACGGAGGCTTGGTAAAAGTTTAACAGAGTTTATTGAGTTTGCACATAAACACAAAATCATGAACTGGATCAGGAACTGGTCCGGGCTGGTTCACTGAAGTTTGCAGAGATGATAGTTTGATTAGGAAGCAGGTTGATGAGTTTTTAGTCCTTGATAATTCAAAAGAATACCTTGATGAGTCCGGGCTTCTCTTTGAGAGAGAGGGAACCGTTGGGTCCAGAGACTGTTTGTTCAGCAGAGTCCAAGAGTAGCTGCAGCGTCTTGCTTCTGACTTTAATGGCAGACCTTGATCAGAGTTTCCAGCTCTAGTAAAGAGCAGCAGGGGAATCCACATAGGAATCTTCAGGTTTGGCTCACGAGGGTTATCTCGGCAGGTTAAGCTCATCCAGAGCTTCAGGTTCGAGACAGGTTTCCTGTGAGGCAAAAACAAGGGAGAGTTAGAATCAGATCTCTCTCAACAGACAGCTAAAATTCTTCAGGTTCTAGGCTCAGGTCACTAACCAAACTAGGTCAACACTGCGGAAGCAAGGTCTGGCAGCTGGTTATAAAGGGCAGGTCTTTTGATGAGTAGATGCGTCACAGGTGTGCTGGAAGACTACAGCTCCAGGAGACCCACGGCGCACTCTGCTGGAGGAAGGTGGTACAGCTCCAGATCCCAACAATAAACCAGAGCCCTTTATAAACCAGAGCCCTGTATAAACCAAAGCCGGTTATAAACCACAGCCCATTATAATTCATAGCCCTTTCTAAACCAGAGCCCTTTATAAACCAAAGCCTGTGATAAACCAGAGCCTGTTATAATCCAGAGGCCTTTTTAAACCAAAGCCCGTTATAAGCCAGAGGCCGTTAAGAACCAGAGCCCTTTATAAACCAGAGCCCTTTATAAACCAGAGCCTGTTATAAACCAAAGCCGGTTATAAACCAGAGCCTGTTACAAACCAGACCTCTTTATAAGCCAGATCCCATTAAAAACCAGGGCCCTTTATAAACAAGAACCCTTTATAAACCAGAGCCCGTCATAAATCAGAGCCCTTTACAAACCAGAGCCCTTTACAAACCAGAGCCCTTTATAAACCAGAGCCCTTTAGAAACCAAAGCCTTTTAGAAACCAAAGCCCTTTATATACCAGAGCCTGTTATAAACCAGAGCCCTTTATAAACCAGAGCCCTGTATAAACCAAAGCTGGTTATAAACCAGAGCCTGTTATAAACCAGAGCCCTATATAAACCAGAACCCTTTTTAAACCAGAGCCCTTTATAAACCAGAGACCGTTATAAACCAGAACACTTTATAAACAAGAGCCCTTTATAACCCAGCGCCCTTTACAAACCAAAGCCCTTTAGAAACCAAAGCCGTTTATATACCAGAGCCTGTAATAAACCAGAGTTCTTTAGAAACCAGAGCCCTTTATAAAACAAATTTGGTTATAAACCAGAGCCGGTTATAGACCAGAGCCCGTTATAAACCAGAGCCCTTTATAAACCAGAGCCTGTTATAAACCACAGCTCATTACAAACCAGAGCCCTTTATAAACCAGAACCCTTTATAAACCAGAGCCCTTTATAAACCAAAGCCGGTTATAAACTAGACCCCGTTATAAACTAGAACCCTTTATAAACCAAAGCCGGTTATAAACCAGAGGCCTTTTCAAACCAAAGCCCGTTATAAGCCAGAAGCCGTTAAAAACAAGAGCCCTTTATAAACCAAAGCCCTTTTGAAACCAAAGCCCTTTATATACCAGAGCCTGTAATAAACCAGAGCCCTTTATAAAACAAATTCGGTTATAAACCAGAGACGGTTATAGACCAGAGCCCGTTATAAACCAGAGCCCTTTATAAACCAGAGCCTTTTGTAAACCAAAGACTGTTATAAACCAGAGCCTGTTATAAACCACAGCCCATTACAAACCAGAGCCCTTTATAAACCAGAACCCTTTATAAACCAGAGCCCTTTATAAACCAAAGCCGGTTATTAACTAGACCCCGTTATAAACTAGAGCCCTTTATAAACCAAAGCCGGTTATAAACCAGAGGCCTTTTCAAACCAAAGCCTGTTATAAGCCAGAAGCCGTTAAAAACCAGAGCCCTTTATAAACCAGAACCCTTTATAAACCAGCGCCCTTTATAAACCAAGCCCTTTAGAAACCAAAGCCCTTTATATACCAGCGCCTGTAATAAACCAGAACCCTTTATAAACCAGAGCCCGTTATAAAACAGAGCCCTTTCTAAACCAGAGCCCTTTACAAACCAGAGCCGTGTATAAACCAAAGCCCTTTATAAACCAGAGCCCTGTATAAACCAAAGCCGGTTATAAACCAAAGCCCATTATAATCCATAGCCCTTTATAAACCAGAACCCTTTATAAACCAAAGCCGGTAATAAACCAGAGCCCGTTATAAACAAAAGCCGGTTATAAACCAGAGCATGTTATAAACCAGAGCCCGTTATAAACCAGAGCCCTTTATAAACCTAAGCCGGTTATAAACCAGATCCCGTTAATAAACCAGAACCCTTTAAAAACCAGAGTCCATTATAATCCATAGCCCTTTATAAACCAGAACCTTTATATACCAAAGCCGGTTATAAACCAGAGCCCGTTAAAAACAAAAGCCGGTTATAATCCAGAGCCTGTTATAAACAGGAGCCCTTTATAAACCAAAGCCGGTTATAAACCAGATCCCGTCATAAACCAGAGCCCGTTTTAGACCAAAGCCGGTCATAAACCACACCAATTATAAACCAGAACCCTTTATATACCAAAGCCTGTTATAAACCAGAGCCCGTTAAAAACAAAAGCCGGTTATAATCCAGAGCCTGTTATAAACAGGAGCCCTTTATAAACCAAAGCCGGTTATAAACCAGATCCCGTCATAAACCAGAGCCCGTTTTAGACCAAAGCCGGTCATAAACCACACCAATTATAAATCAGAGCCCTTTATAAACCAAAGCCCTTTTTAAAACAGAGCCGGTTATAAACCAGAGCCCTTTATAAACCAGAGCCCTTTATAAACCAGAACCCTTTATAAACCAGAGCCCTTTGTAAACCAGAGCCCATTTATAAACCAGAGCCCTTTCTGAACAAGAGCCCTTTAAAAACCAAAGCCCATTAGAAACCATAGCCCTTTAGAAACCAAAGCCCTTTCTATACCAGAGCCTGTCATAAACCAGAACCCTTTATAAACAAGAGCCCTTTATAAACCGAAGCCGGTTTTAAACCAGAGACCGTTTTAAACGAGAACACTTTATAAACCAGAGCCGGTTATAAACCAGAGCCTGTTATAAACCATAGACCTTTATAAACCAAAGCCCGTTAGAAGCCAGAGCCCATTAAAAACCAGAGCCCTATATGAACCAGAACCCTTTATAAACCAAAGCCCTCTATATACCAGAACCTGTTATAAACCACAGCACTTTATAAACCACAGTCTTTAATAAACCAAAGCCGGTTATAAACCAGAGCCCGTTATAAACCAGAGGTCTTTTTTCACCAGAGCCTGTTATAAACCTGAGCCCTTTATAAACCAAAGCCGGTTATAAAACAGAGCCTGTTATAAACCAGAGCCCTTTTTAAACCAAAGCCCGTAATAAACCAGAGCCCATTACAAGCCAGAGCCCTTTATAAACCAGAAATCTTTATATACCAGAGCCCTTTATGAACCAGAGCCCATTAAAAACCAGAGCCCTTTATTAACAACAGCCTGTTATAAACCAGAGCCAGTGTTAAACCAAAGCTTGTCATAAACCAGAGCCAATTATAAATCAGAGCCCTCTATAAACCAAAGCACTTTTTAAAACAGAGCCGGTTATAAACCAGAGCCCTTTATAAACCAGAACCCTTTATAAACCAGAACCCGTTATAAACGATTGGCCTTTATAAACCAGAGCCCTTTATAAACCAAAGCCCTTAATAAACCAGAGCCCTTTAGAAACCAAAGCCCTTTTTAAACCCAAGCCCGTTATAAACCAGAGCCCGTTATAAATCAGAGCCCTTTAAAAACCAGAGCCGTTTATAAACCAGAGCCCTTTACAAACCAGAACCCTTTATAAACCAGAGCCCGTTATAAACCAGAGCCCTTTATAAACCAGAGCCCTTTATAAACAAGAGCCGTTTATAAACCAAAGCCCGTTAGAAGCCAGGGCCAATTTAAAACCAGAGCCCTTTATAAACCAGATCCCGTTATAAACCATAGCCCTGTTTAAAACAGAGCCCTTTATTAACCAAAGCCCTTTATAAACAAGAACCCTTTATAAACCAGAACGGGTTATAAACTAGAGCCCTTTATGAACCAGAGAGCTTTATAAACCAGTGCCCTTTATAAACCAAAGCCCTTTAGAAAAGAAAGCCCTTTATACACCAGAGCTGGTTATAAATCAGAGCCTGTTATAATCCAGAGGTCTTTTTAAACCAAAGCCCATTATAAGCCAGAGCCAATTATAAACCAAAGCCCTTTATAAATCAAAGCCCTTTATATACCAGCGCCTGTAATAAACCAGAGTTCTTCATAAACCAAAGCCGGTTATAAACAAGAGCCTGTTATAATCCAGAGTCCTTTATAAACCAAAACCCTTTATAAACCAGAGCCCGTTATAAACCAGAGCCCTTTCTAAACCAGAGCCCTTTGAAAACCAGAGCCCTGTATAAACCAAAGCAGGTTATGAACCAGAGCCCATTATAATCCATAGCCCTTTATAAACCAGAGCCCTTTATATACCAAAGCCGGTTATAAACCAGAGCCCGTTATAAACCAAAGCCGGTAATAAACCAGAGTCCGTTATAAACAAAAGCCGGTTATAAACCAGAGCATGTTATAAACCAGAGCCCGTAATAAACCAGAGCCCTTTATAAACCTAAGCCGGTTATAAACCAGATCCCGTTAATAAACCAGAACCCTTTATAAACCAGAGCCCATTATAATCCATAGCCCTTTATAAACCAGAACCCTTTATATACCAAAGCCGGTTATAAACCACAGCCCATTAAAAACAAAAGCCGGTTATAATCCAGAGCCTGTTATAAACCAGAGCCCGTTATAAACAGGAGCCCTTTATAAACCAAAGCCGGTTATAAACCAGATCCCGTTATAAACCAGAGCCCGTTTTAGACCAAAGCCGGTCATAAACCACACCAATTATAAATCAGAGCCCTTTTATAAACCAAAGCCCTTTTTAAAACAGAGCCGGTTATAAACAAGAGCCCTTTATAAACCAGAGCCCTGTATAAACCAGAAACCTTTATAAACCAGAGCCCTTTGTAAACCAGAGCCCATTTATAAACCAGAGCCCTTTATAAACAAGAGCCCTTTAAAAACCAAAGCCCATTAGAAACCATAGCCCTTTAGAAACCAAAGCCCTTTATATACCAGAGCCTGTCATAAACCAGAACCCTTTATAAACAAGAGCCCTTTATAAACCAAAGCCGGTTTTAAACCAGAGACCGTTTTAAACGAGAACACTTTATAAACCAGAGCCGGTTATAAACCAGAGCCTGTTATAAACCATAGACCTTTATAAACCAAAGCCCGTTAGAAGCCAGAGCCCATTAAAAACCAGAGCCCTATATGAACCAGAACCCTTTATAAACCAAAGCCCTCTATATACCAGAGCCTGTTATAAACCACAGCCCTTTATAAACCACAGCCTTTAATAAACCAAAGCCGGTTATAAACCAGAGCCCGTTATAAACCAGAGGTCTTTTTTCACCAGAGCCTGTTATAAACCAGAGCCCTTTATAAACCAAAGCCGGTTATAAAACAGAACCTGTTATAAACCAAAGCCCTTTTTAAACCAAAGCCCGTAATAAACCAGAGCCCATTACAAGCCAGAGCCCTTTATAAACCAGAAATCTTTATATACCAGAGCCCGTTATAAAGCAGAGCCCTTTAAAAACCAGAGCCCTTTATAAACCAGAGCCCTTTATAACACAGCGCCCTTAAGAAACCAAAGCCCTTTAGAAACCAAAGCCCTTTAGAAACCAAAGCCCTTTATATACCAGAGCCTGTAATAAACCAGAGCCGGTAATGTACCAGAGCCTGTAATAAAC
Source organism: Cyprinodon diabolis (assembly GCA_030533445.1). NCBI lineage: Eukaryota > Metazoa > Chordata > Actinopteri > Cyprinodontiformes > Cyprinodontidae > Cyprinodon > Cyprinodon diabolis. The sequence continues at coordinate 54,708,069 of CM060066.1, read as the reverse complement.
CAGAGCCGTTTATAAACCAGAGCTCTTTATAAACCTAAGCCGGTTATAAACAAGAACCCTTTATAAACCAGAGCCCGTCATAAACCAGAGCCCTTTACAAACCAGAGCCCTTTATAAACCAGAGCCCTTTAGAAACCAAAGCCCTTTAGAAACCAAAGCCCTTTATATACCAGAGCCTGTTATAAACCAGAGCCCTTTATAAACCAGAGCCCTGTATAAACCAAAGCTGGTTATAAACCAGAGCCTGTTATAAACAAGAGCCAGTTATAAACCAGAGCCCTTTATGAACCAGAGCCCATTAAAAAACCAGCGCCCTTTACAAACCAAAGCCCTTTAGAAACCAAAGCACTTTATATACCAGAGCCTGTAATAAACCAGAGCCCTTTATAAACCAGAGCCCTTTATAAAACAAATTCGGTTATAAACCAGAGCCCGTTATAAACCAGAGCTCTTTTTTTTTTCTTTGTTATAAACCATAGACCTTTATAAACCAAAGCCCGTTAGAAGCCAGAGCCCATTAAAAACCAGAGCCCTATATGAACCAGAACCCTTTATAAACCAAAGCCCTCTATATACCAGAGCCTGTTATAAACCACAGCCCTTTATAAACCACAGCCCTTTTTAAACCAGAGCCAGTTGAAAACCAGAACCCTTTATAAACCAAAGCCGGTTATAAACCAGAGCCTGTTATAAACCAGAACCCTTTATAAACCAAAGCCGGTTATAAAACAGAGCCTGTTATAAACCAGAGCCCTTTTTAAACCAAAGCCCGTTATACACCAGAGCCCATTACAAACCAGAGCTCTTTATAAACCAGAAACCTTTATATACCATAGCACGTTATAAAGCAGAGCCATTTAAAAACCAGAGCCCTTTATAAACTAGAGCCCTTTATAACCCAGCGCCCTTAAGAAACCAAAGCCCTTTAGAAACCAAAGCCCTTTATATACCAGAGCCTGTAATAAACCAGATCCGGTAATATACCAGAGCCTGTAATAAACCAGAACCGTTTATAAACCAGAGCTCTTTATAAACCTAAGCCGGTTACAAACCAGAGCCGGTAATATACCAGAGCCTGTAATAAACCAGAACCGTTTATAAACCAGAGCTCTTTATAAACCTAAGCCGGTTATAAACAAGAACCTTTTATAAACCCGAGCCCGTCATAAACCCGAGCCCTTTACAAACCAGAGCCCTTTATAAACCAGAGCCCTTTAGAAACCAAAGCCCTTTATATACCAGAACCTGTTATAAACCAGAGCCCTTTATAAACCAGAGCCCTGTATAAACCAAAGCTGGTTATAAACCAGAGCCTGTTATAAACAAGAACCCTTTACAAACCAGAGCCCTTTATAAACCAGAGCCCTTTAGAAACCAAAGCCCTTTAGAAACCAAAGCCCTTTATATACCAGAGCCTGTTATAAACCAGAGCCCTTTATAAACCAGAGCCCTGTATAAACCAAAGCTGGTTATAAACCAGAGCCTGTTATAAACAAGAGCCAGTTATAAACCAGAGGTCCACCACTATGAAATGCAAAGACACAGTTTGAAAGTTAGATCTTACAGTTTTACAAGTTGACATTTTTTTTATAAAGAAACTTATGTTAAAGACCAGAAGAGTTTACCTATTTTCATTCATCCGAACAAGCGAGCAAACAAACAAAGCGATTAAAAATAATACAAATATTATGTTGTATGTGCAGCTCACATTTTATTCATTTGTTGACGGGAAACCTGATGCTATATAGATCATAATATCTATATAAAATAACAGAAAGTTTAGAATTTGTCTGTTTTTTATGTTCTTTATTGAACTAATATTTACTTTTTTGGATTCGGGTTTTTTTTTTTTTTTCCTGTTGGCAGCCTTTTTAAATAAATTTCTTATAGTTTTATGGCAGAAAAAAAGATAAAATTATCCACCTTGATTTATTTTGTTTTTACTTTAACTAATTTGTCGACAAGGTAACCTAAGATTCAAAATTTGATAAAAAGATAAATTGGAGAAATAAAAAAAAAAGAACACAACAAAAAGGATAAGAAAAACACATTCAAAATGAAAGCAAAAGTGAGGTGAAAAAATGGGAGAAAGTTTTAGCAAAAATGACTAAGGACATAAAAAAGTAAGCATAAGAAGTCAATGGTTACGTCTCAGGCTTTTGGCATCCCTGAATCTGATACCAACCCACATATTCTATTTTTTTTTTTAATCCAGATGTAATGAAATAGTTTAAAAGTAGTGTCATTCAGTTTTTAATCTTTTGTAAATATACAGTATCCAGAAAGGAGAGATTAAAAGTAATTCATCTAGATTTATTTTATTTTACTGTTATCTTTCTCTCTTTACACAGATTTCTACATTTTATAATTACAAACGTAAAAAAAAATAACCAGAAGAAAAATGACGAAAGAGTAAAAATAAAAAGAAAACTGAGAAAACAAAAAAAGATGAGTAAAGAAGAAACCAAAAATGTAAGTTTGGATTCCCTGAATGAGACACACCTTTTTTCATGCATGATGCCAAGGTAAATGACACACATTAAAGGGCCTGAAAGCCTGGGACTTAATCCAATCTGTGTCAAAATACACAGAAATGAAAATAGAAGAAAAGAAAGACAAGAAAATAAACATTTCACAGTTTTATTCTGGAATGTGCTTGTCTGCCAGGGTGTCTCAGTGACAGCTTTCTGTTTAATTTATAAACAGCCAGTAAGACGATCTTTGTAATAAATAATAGAAGTTTACTCAGTTGAACATTTGTGTGATTTAATACTCGCTCAGTCAATTTTTATATAAAACACACTTCCACTGCATCCTGTTTTTTTTGGACATTTCACTTTCTACACGTGTCACTACAAATGTCTGCAGCAGAAAGTGACTTTCTGCAGGTGGTACCTGGTGAGCTGGGCTGGAATTAAGTCCAGGAAATGTGTGAATAGCCCATTGACTAAGTAAAGCAGGCCTTTCTGTCGTCAGCTGACGGAGAAGGATTGCTCCTCCCGATAATGATGTTCTTTATGCCGTCTGCCTTTGTTCCACGTCTCACTTTGTTTGTCAGGGAAGCGTAAACATGCCCAAAGAGAATAACAGTGATCATCGCAGATGAATTGGAAGCCTCCACCTCCAGTCTCGGTGTACAGTAAACAAAACTCTGATTTCCACAGCAACTAAATCCAGCAGTAAAAACATGTTTTATTCTAAGATTATGCTCCTGTATATGCTTGTTTGAACATGTAATTCTGGACACTCTATGATTTTCTACATATTCTCATGTGCAATGGCAGAGGTGATGTCTTGTTGGGCCACTCCTTTCCACCAATTTTACATTTTATTGATTAGAACATTTAAAACCTAGGCTCTATACACACCTTCAGACAGTGATGAGTTAATGATAGGATTATCAAACCGTTTTTATTTTGTTTTACCACATCTAGTCCTTTAAAAAGTTTATAGAATTGTCTTGTACAATGACCATGTTTACCTTGTCTGGTCCTTTTAATCATCTATTAAATAAGCAAAATTAAACAGGGCTGCATTCTCTTAAAAAGATTAATTGTGTTTGTCTGTACCTAACATCAACATTAACAGTAGTTTTGTTTATTTCCTAATTCTCCCCAGTAAAACCTGCACAGTGAAAGACTGGATGCAATCATCTCGGGTTCCATGGATACAAAACTTTTAACTAGTCTGTCTGTATGATTCGATCGAATTGTCTCTATAATGTGCCTTGAGTCGCCATGTCTTGTAAGATGGAGCTATATAAATAATCCAAATTAAACAGTTGTGCTAAACCAGGGGTCTGCAACCTTTAAGAACCAAAGAGCCAAAGATTTTTCCCTGGGTTCGGCTGAGTAAAAATCATTTAGAGCTGCAAATATTATATAGCCTTTTAACAAAAGACAGCTTATTATCTTTGTTAAATGTCTATTATAGGAAATGTGTTACAGTTTTTAGAAAAAAAAATTTATTTGTTTATTTAACATTTAAATGATAAAAAACATAAGGCACTTCATAAATATGATGCATAGAGTTTCTACTATAAGCTATTTTTTGATAAAGAAAAAAAAGAAAAACAACAACGAGCTGGTGAAAAGGGCTCTGGTTTGTAATGGGCTGTGGTTTATAACAGGCTCTGGTTTATAAAGGGCTCTGGTTCATAACGGGCTCTGGTCTATAACCGGCTCTGGTTTATAACCAAATTTGTTTTATAAAGGGCTCTGGTTTCTAAAGAACTCTGGTTTATTACAGGCTCTGGTATATAAACGGCTTTGGTTTCTAAAGGGCTTTGGTTTTTAAAGGGCGCTGGGTTATAAAGGGCTCTTGTTTATAAAGTGTTCTGTTTTATAACGGTCTCTGGTTTATAAAGGGCTCTGGTTTAAAAAGGGTTCTGGTTTATATAGGGCTCTGGTTTATAACAGGCTCTGGTTTATAACCAGCTTTGGTTTATACAGGGCTCTGGTTTATAAAGGGCTCTGGTTTATAACAGGCTCTGGTATATAAAGGGCTTTGGTTTCTAAAAGGCTTTGGTTTCTAAAGGGCTCTGGTTTATAAAGGGCTCTGGTTTGTAAAGGGCTCTGGTTTGTAAAGGGCTCTGATTTATGACGGGCTCTGGTTTATAAAGGGTTCTTGTTTATAAAGGGCCCTGGTTTTTAATGGGATCTGGCTTATAAAGAGGTCTGGTTTATAACAGGCTCTGGTTTATAACCGACTTTGGTTTATAACAGGCTCTGGTTTATAAAGGGCTCTGGTTTATAAAGGGCTCTGGTTCTTAACGGCCTCTGGCTTATAACGGGCTTTGGTTTAAAAAGGCCTCTGGATTATAACAGGCTCTGGTTTATCACAGGCTTTGGTTTATAAAGGGCTCTGGTTTAGAAAGGGCTATGAATTATAATGGGCTGTGGTTTATAACCGGCTTTGGTTTATACAGGGCTCTGGTTTATAAAGGGCTTTGGTTTATTGTTGGGATCTGGAGCTGTACCACCTTCCTCCAGCAGAGTGCGCCGTGGGTCTCCTGGAGCTGTAGTCTTCCAGCACACCTGTGACGCATCTACTCATCAAAAGACCTGCCCTTTATAACCAGCTGCCAGACCTTGCTTCCGCAGTGTTGACCTAGTTTTGTTAGCGACCTGAGCCTAGAACCTGAAGAATTTTAGCTGTCTGTTGAGAGAGATCTGATTCTAACTCTCCCTTGTTTTTGCCTCACAGGAAACCTGTCTCGAACCTGAAGCTCTGGATGAGCTTAACCTGCCGAGATAACCCTCGTGAGCCAAACCTGAAGATTCCTATGTGGATTCCCCTGCTGCTCTTTACTAGAGCTGGAAACTCTGATCAAGGTCTGCCATTAAAGTCAGAAGCAAGACGCTGCAGCTACTCTTGGACTCTGCTGAACAAACAGTCTCTGGACCCAACGGTTCCCTCTCTCTCAAAGAGAAGCCCGGACTCATAGAGGTATTCTTTTGAATTATCAAGGACTAAAAACTCATCAACCTGCTTCCTAATCAAACTATCATCTCTGCAGACTTCAGTGAACCAGCCCGGACCAGTTCCTGATCCAGTTCATGATTTTGTGTTTATGTGCAAACTCAATAAACTCTGTTAAACTTTTACCAAGCCTCCGTTGTGTTCTGCATGTGGGCTAAGAACCTAAGACCCATCATGACCTTTATAAAGGGTTCTGGTTTATAAAGGGCTCTGGTTCTTAATGGCCTCTGGCTTATAACGGGCTTTGGTTTAAAAAGGCCTCTGGATTATAACATGCTCTGGTTTATAACCGGCTTTGGTTTATCAAGGGCTCTGGTTTATTACAGGCTCTGGTATATAAAGGGCTTTGGTTTCTAAAGGGATTTGGTTTATGAAGGGCTTTGGTTTATAAAGGGCTTTGGTTTATAAAGGGCTCTGGTTTATAAAGGGCTCTTGTTTATAACAGGCTCTGGTTTTTAACTGGCTCTGGTTTAAATAGGGCTCTGGTTTTTAAGAGGCTCTGGTCTATAACCAGCTCTGGTTTAAAAATGCCTTTGGTTTGTAACAGGCTCTGGTCTATAACCGGCTCTGGTTTATAAAGAGCTCTGGTTTATAAACGGCTCTGGTTTATTACAGGCTCTGGTATATAAACGGCTCTGGTTTATTACAGGCTCTGGTATATAAAGGGCTTTGGTTTATAAAGGGCTTTGGTTTCTAAAGGGCTTGGTTTATAAAGGAAGCTGGTTTATAAAGGGCTCTGGTTTATAAAGGGCTCTGGTTTATAACAGGGTCTGGTTAATAGAGGGCTCTGGTTTTTAATGGGCTCTGGTTCATAAAGGGCTCTGGTTTATAACAGGCTCTGGTTTATAAAGGGTTCTGGTTTATAAAGAGCTCTGGTTTTTAACGGCCTCTGGCTTATAACGGGCTTTGGTTTATAAAGGGCTCTAGTTTATAACGGGGTCTAGTTTATAACCGGCTTTGGTTTATAAAGGGCTCTAGTTTATGAAGGGCTCTGTATTATTACGGGCTCTGGTATATAAAGGGCTTTGGTTTCTAAAGAGCTTTGGTTCATAACGGGCGCTTGTTTATAAAGGGCTCTGGTTTATAAAGGGATCTGGTTTATATCGGGCTCTGGTTTATAAAGGGTTCTGGTTTATAAAGGGCTCTGGTTTGTAATGGGCTGTGGTTTATAACCGGCTTTGGTTTATAAAGGGCTCTGGTTTATAACAGGCTCTGGTTTATAACCGGCTTTGGTTTACAAAAGGCTCTGGTTTATAAAGAGCTCTGTATTGGGATCCAGAGGTTTGCCCTCCAGAGGGCGGTGTGGATCCCCTCCTGTGGGTCTCTGTCTTTTCTGTTGGGATCCAGAGGCTTGCCCACCAGAGGGCGCCGTGGATCCTCTCTTGGGAGCTGATGCTCAGCGCTCAGTTGATTCCCATCAGCTCATGATTAAGCTCTCCCTATATAAGCTGAGTGAAAGCCTCACTCTGAGCTGGATTGTTGTCCTTGCCATGGAAACAAACCTGAGCCACCCTGCCTGTTGAACTCTGCCTGTCTGAACCAGCAAACGAGTGAGTTTGAGCCTGTAATCTGTACCAGAGTCTAACCTGTTTCTGTTCGTCTCTGCCTCCCAGGAAGGGAGACCTGTGCTACTAATAAATATTGGACTTTAATCCTGCCTGAGTCTCTGTGAGTTCTGCATCTGGGCTAGTAAACCTGCGCATCATGACACTCTGACGCTCTGGTCTATAACCGGCTCTGGTTTATAACCGAATTTGTTTTATAAAGGGCTCTGGTTTATGACAGGCTCTGGTATATAAAGGGCTTTGGTTTCTAAAGGGCTTTGGTTTATAAAAGGCTCTGGTTTATAAAGGGCTATGGTTTATAACAGGCTCTGGTTAATAAAGGGCTCTGGTTTTTATTGGGCTCTGGTTTATAAAGGGCTCTGTTTTATAACAGGCTCTGGTTTATAAAGGGTTCTGGTTTATAAAGGGCTCTGGTTTTTAACTGGCTCTGGTTTAAAAAGGGCTCTGGTTTTTAACGGGCTCTGGTCTATATCCGGCTCTGGTTTAAAAAGGCCTTTGGTTTGTAACAGGCTCTGGTCTATAACCGGCTCTGGTTTGAAAAGGGTCTGGTTTTTAAGCGGCTTTGGTTTATAAAGAGCTCTGGTTTATAAACGGCTCTGGTTTATTACAGGCTCTGGTATATAAACGGCTCTGGTTTCTAAAGGGCTTTGGTTTCTTAAGGGTTCTGGTTTATAAAGGGTTCTGGTTTATAAAGGGCTCTGGTTTTTAACGGCTTCTGGCTTATAACAGGCTTTGGTTTGAAAAGGCCACTGGTTTATAACCGGCTTTGTTTTATAAAGGGCTCTAGTTTATAACGGGGTCTAGTTTATAACCGGCTTTGGTTTATAAAGGGCTCTGGTTTATAAAGGGCTCTGGTTTAGAACGGGCTCTGGTCTATAACAGGCTCTGGTTTATAACCGAATTTGTTTTATAAAGGGCTCTGGTTTATTACAGGCTCTGGTATATAAAGGGCTTTGGTTTCTAAAGGGCTTTGGTTTGTAAAGGGCGCTGGGTTATAAAGGGCTCTTGTTTTTAACGGCTTCTGGCTTATAACGGGCTTTGGTTTGAAATGGCCTCTGGTTTATAACTGACTTTGGTTTATAAAGGGCTCTGGTTTATAAAGGGTTCTGGTTTATAAAGGGCTCTGGTTTGTAATGGGCTGTGGTTTATAACAGGCTCTGGTTTATAACCGGCTTTGGTTTACAAAAGGCTCTGGTTTATAAAGGGCTCTGGTTTATAACGGGCTCTGGTCTATAACCGCGTCTGGTTTATAACCAAATTTGTTTTATAAAGGGCTCTGGTTTCTAAAGGGCTCTGGTTTATTACAGGCTCTGGTATATAAAGGGCTTTGGTTTCTAAAGGGCTTTGGTTTGTAAAGGGCCCTGGGTTATAAAGGGCTCTTGTTTATAAAGTGTTCTGGTTTATAACGGTCTCTGGTTTATAAAGGGCTCTGGTTTAAAAAGGGTTCTGGTTTATATAGGGCTCTGGTTTATAACAGGCTCTGGTTTATAACCAGCTTTGGTTTATACAGGGCTCTGGCTTATAATGGTCTCTGGTTTATAACAGGCTCTGGTTTATAACTGGCTTTGGTTTATAAAGGGCTCTTTTCTATAACAGGCTCTGGTTTATGAAGGGTTCTGGTTTATAAAGGGCTCTGGTTTTTAACTGGCTCTGGTTTAAAAAGGGCTCTGGTTTTTAACGGGCTCTGGTCTATAACCGGCTCTGGTTTAAAAAGGCCTTTGGTTTGTAACAGGCTCTGGTCTATAACCGGCTCTGGTTTATAACCAAATTTGTTTTATAAAGGGCTCTGGTTTATAAAGGGCTCTGGTTTATTACAGGCTCTGGTATATTAAGTGCTTTGGTTTCTAAAGGGCTTAGGTTTGTAAAGGGCGCTGGGTTATAAAGGGCTCTGGTTTATAAAGTGTTCTGGTTTATAACGGTCTCTGGTTTATAAAGGGCTCTGGTTTTTTAATGGGCTCTGGTTCATAAAGGGCTCTGGTTTATAACTGGCTCTAGTTTATAACGGGCTCTGGTTTAAAAATGGTTCTGGTTTATATAGGGCTCTGGTTTATAACAGGCTCTGGTTTATAACCAGCTTTGGTTTATACAGGGCTCTGGTTTATAAAGGGCTCTGGTTTATAACAGGCTCTGGTATATAAAGGGCTTTGGTTTCTAAAGGGCTTTGGTTTCTAAAGGGCTCTGGTTTATAAAGGGCTCTGTTTTGTAAAGGGCTCTGGTTTATGACGGGCTCTGGTTTATAAAGGGTTCTTGTTTATAACCGGCTTAGGTTTATAAAGAGCTCTGGTTTATAAACGGTTCTGGTTTATTACAGGCTCTGGTATATTACCGGCTCTGGTTTGTAACCGGCTTAGGTTTATAAAGAGCTCTGGTTTATAAACGGTTCTGGTTTATTACAGGCTCTGGTATATTACCGGCTCTGGTTTATTACAGGCTCTGGTATATAAAGGTCTTTGGTTTCTAAAGGGCTTTGGTTTCTTAAGGGCGCTGGGTTATAAAGGGCTCTAGTTTATAAAGGGCTCTGGTTTTTAAATGGCTCTGCTTTATAACGTGCTATGGTATATAAAGGTTTCTGGTTTATAAAGGGCTCTGGTTTGTAATGGGCTCTGGTGTATAACGGGCTTTGGTTTAAAAAGGGCTCTGGTTTATAACAGGCTCTCTTTTATAACCGGCTTTGGTTTATAAAGGGTTCTGGTTTATAACAGGCTCTGGTTTATAACCGGATTTGGATTATAAAGGGTTCTGTTTTTTAACTGGCTCTGGTTTAAAAAGGGCTGTGGTTTATAAAGGGCTGTGGTTTATAACAGGCTCTGGTATATAGAGGGCTTTGGTTTATAAAGGGTTCTGGTTCATATAGGGCTCTGGTTTTTAATGGGCTCTGGCTTCTAAAGGGCTCTGGTTTATAACCGAATTTGTTTTATAAAGGGCTCTGGTTTATAAAGGGCTCTGGTTTATTACAGGCTCTGGTATATAAAGTGCTTTGGTTTCTAAAGGACTTTGGTTTGTAAAGGGCGCTGGTTTTTTAATGGGCTCTGGTTCATAAAGGGCTCTGGTTTATAACTGGCTCTGGTTTATAACTGGCTCTGGTTTATAACAGGCTCTGGTTTATAACCAGCTTTGGTTTATACAGGGCTCTGGTTTATAAAGGGCTCTGGTTTATAACAATCTCTGGTATATAAAGGGCTTTGGTTTCTAAAGGGCTTTGGTTTCTAAAGGGCTCTGGTTTATAAAGGGCTCTGGTTTGTAAAGGGCTCTGGTTTATGACGGGCTCTGGTTTATAAAGGGTTCTTGTTTATAACCGGCTTAGGTTTATAAAGAGCTCTGGTTTATAAACGGTTCTGGTTTATTACAGGCTCTGGTATATTACCGGCTCTGGTTTATTACAGGCTCTGGTATATAAAGGGCTTTGGTTTCTAAAGAGCTTTGGTTCATAACGGGCGCTTGTTTATAAAGGGCTCTGGTTTATAAAGGGATCTGGTTTATATCGGGCTCTGGTTTATAAAGGGTTCTGGTTTATAAAGGGCTCTGGTTTGTAATGGGCTGTGGTTTATAACCGGCTTTGGTTTATAAAGGGCTCTGGTTTATAACAGGCTCTGGTTTATAACCGGCTTTGGTTTACAAAAGGCTCTGGTTTATAAAGGGCTCTGTATTGGGCTCCAGAGGTTTGCCCTCCAGAGGGCGGTGTGGATCCCCTCCTGTGGGTCTCTGTCTTTTCTGTTGGGATCCAGAGGCTTGCCCACCAGAGGGCACCGTGGATCCTCTCTTGGGAGCTGATGCTCAGCGCTCAGTTGATTCCCATCAGCTCATGATTAAGCTCTCCCTATATAAGCTGAGTGAAAGCCTCACTCTGAGCTGGATTGTTGTCCTTGCCATGGAAACAAACCTGAGCCACCCTGCCTGTTGAACTCTGCCTGTCTGAACCAGCAAACGAGTGAGTTTGAGACTGTAATCTGTACCAGAGTCTAACCTGTTTCTGTTCGTCTCTGCCTCCCAGGAAGGGAGACCTGTGCTACTAATAAATATTGGACTTTAATCCTGCCTGAGTCTCTGTGAGTTCTGCATCTGGGCTAGTAAACCTGCGCATCATGACACTCTGACGCTCTGGTCTATAACCGGCTCTGGTTTATAACCGAATTTGTTTTATAAAGGGCTCTGGTTTATGACAGGCTCTGGTATATAAAGGGCTTTGGTTTCTAAAGGGCTTTGGTTTATAAAAGGCTCTGGTTTATAAAGGGCTATGGTTTATAACAGGCTCTGGTTAATAAAGGGCTCTGGTTTTTATTGGGCTCTGGTTTATAAAGGGCTCTGTTTTATAACAGGCTCTGGTTTATAAAGGGTTCTGGTTTATGAAGGGCTCTGGTTTTTAACTGGCTCTGGTTTAAAAAGGGCTCTGGTTTTTAACGGGCTCTGGTCTATATCCGGCTCTGGTTTAAAAAGGCCTTTGGTTTGTAACAGGCTCTGGTCTATAACCGGCTCTGGTTTGAAAAGGGTCTGGTTTTTAAGCGGCTTTGGTTTATAAAGAGCTCTGGTTTATAAACGGCTCTGGTTTATTACAGGCTCTGGTATATAAACGGCTCTGGTTTCTAAAGGGCTTTGGTTTCTTAAGGGTTCTGGTTTATAAAGGGTTCTGGTTTATAAAGGGCTCTGGTTTTTAACGGCTTCTGGCTTATAACAGGCTTTGGTTTGAAAAGGCCACTGGTTTATAACCGGCTTTGTTTTATAAAGGGCTCTAGTTTATAACGGGGTCTAGTTTATAACCGGCTTTGGTTTATAAAGGGCTCTGGTTTATAAAGGGCTCTGGTTTAGAACGGGCTCTGGTCTATAACAGGCTCTGGTTTATAACCGAATTTGTTTTATAAAGGGCTCTGGTTTATTACAGGCTCTGGTATATAAAGGGCTTTGGTTTCTAAAGGGCTTTGGTTTGTAAAGGGCGCTGGGTTATAAAGGGCTCTTGTTTTTAACGGCTTCTGGCTTATAACGGGCTTTGGTTTGAAATGGCCTCTGGTTTATAACTGACTTTGGTTTATAAAGGGCTCTGGTTTATAAAGGGTTCTGGTTTATAAAGGGCTCTGGTTTGTAATGGGCTGTGGTTTATAACAGGCTCTGGTTTATAACCGGCTTTGGTTTACAAAAGGCTCTGGTTTATAAAGGGCTCTGGTTTATAACGGGCTCTGGTCTATAACCGCGTCTGGTTTATAACCAAATTTGTTTTATAAAGGGCTCTGGTTTCTAAAGGGCTCTGGTTTACTACAGGCTCTGGTATATAAAGGGCTTAGGTTTCTAAAGGGCTTTGGTTTGTAAAGGGCGCTGGGTTATAAAGGGCTCTTGTTTATAAAGGGCTCTGGTTTAAAAAGGGTTCTGGTTTATATAGGGCTCTGGTTTATAACAGGCTCTGGTTTATAACCAGCTTTGGTTTAAACAGGGCTCTGGCTTATAATGGTCTCTGGTTTATAACAGGCTCTGGTTTATAACTGGCTTTGGTTTATAAAGGGCTCTTTTCTATAACAGGCTCTGGTTTATGAAGGGTTCTGGTTTATAAAGGGCTCTGGTTTTTAACTGGCTCTGGTTTAAAAAGGGCTCTGGTTTTTAACGGGCTCTGGTCTATAACCGGCTCTGGTTTAAAAAGGCCTTTGGTTTGTAACAGGCTCTGGTCTATAACCGGCTCTGGTTTATAACCAAATTTGTTTTATAAAGGGCTCTGGTTTATAAAGGGCTCTGGTTTATTACAGGCTCTGGTATATTAAGTGCTTTGGTTTCTAAAGGGCTTAGGTTTGTAAAGGGCGCTGGGTTATAAAGGGCTCTGGTTTATAAAGTGTTCTGGCTTATAACGGTCTCTGGTTTATAAAGGGCTCTGGTTTTTTAATGGGCTCTGGTTCATAAAGGGCTCTGGTTTATAACTGGCTCTAGTTTATAACGGGCTCTGGTTTAAAAAGGGTTCTGGTTTATATAGGGCTCTGGTTTATAACAGGCTCTGGTTTATAACCAGCTTTGGTTTATACAGGGCTCTGGTTTATAAAGGGCTCTGGTTTATAACAGGCTCTGGTATATAAAGGGCTTTGGTTTCTAAAGGGCTTTGGTTTCTAAAGGGCTCTGGTTTATAAAGGGCTCTGTTTTGTAAAGGGCTCTGGTTTATGACGGGCTCTGGTTTATAAAGGGTTCTTGTTTATAACCGGCTTAGGTTTATAAAGAGCTCTGGTTTAATAACGGTTCTGGTTTATTACAGGCTCTGGTATATTACCGGCTCTGGTTTGTAACCGGCTTAGGTTTATAAAGAGCTCTGGTTTATAAACGGTTCTGGTTTATTACAGGCTCTGGTATATTACCGGCTCTGGTTTATTACAGGCTCTGGTATATAAAGGGCTTTGGTTTCTAAAGGGCTTTGGTTTCTTAAGGGCGCTGGGTTATAAAGGGCTCTAGTTTATAAAGGGCTCTGGTTTTTAAATGGCTCTGCTTTATAACGTGCTATGGTATATAAAGGTTTCTGGTTTATAAAGGGCTCTGGTTTGTAATGGGCTCTGGTGTATAACGGGCTTTGGTTTAAAAAGGGCTCTGGTTTATAACAGGCTCTCTTTTATAACCGGCTTTGGTTTATAAAGGGTTCTGGTTTATAACAGGCTCTGGTTTATAACCGGATTTGGATTATAAAGGGTTCTGTCTTTTAACTGGCTCTGGTTTAAAAAGGGCTGTGGTTTATAAAGGGCTGTGGTTTATAACAGGCTCTGGTATATAGAGGGCTTTGGTTTATAAAGGGTTCTGGTTCATATAGGGCTCTGGTTTTTAATGGGCTCTGGCTTCTAAAGGGCTCTGGTTTATAACCGAATTTGTTTTATAAAGGGCTCTGGTTTATAAAGGGCTCTGGTTTATAAAGGGCTCTGGTATATAAAGTGCTTTGGTTTCTAAAGGACTTTGGTTTGTAAAGGGCGCTGGTTTTTTAATGGGCTCTGGTTCATAAAGGGCTCTGGTTTATAACTGGCTCTGGTTTATAACTGGCTCTGGTTTATAACAGGCTCTGGTTTATAACCAGCTTTGGTTTATACAGGGCTCTGGTTTATAAAGGGCTCTGGTTTATAACAATCTCTGGTATATAAAGGGCTTTGGTTTTTAAAGGGCTTTGGTTTCTAAAGGGCTCTGGTTTATAAAGGGCTCTGGTTTGTAAAGGGCTCTGGTTCATGACAGGCTCTGGTTTATAAAGGGTTCTTGTTTATAACCGGCTTAGGTTTATAAAGAGCTCTGGTTTATAAACGGTTCTGGTTTATTACAGGCTCTGGTATATTACCGGCTCTGGTTTATTACAGGCTCTGGTATATAAAGGGCTTTGGTTTCTAAAGGGCTTTGGTTTCTTAAGGGCGCTGGGATATAAAGGGCTCTGGTTTATAAAGGGCTCTGGTTTTTAAATGGCTCTGCTTTATAACGTGCTATGGTATATAAAGGTTTCTGGTTTATAAAGGGCTCTGGTTTGTAATGGGCTCTGGTGTATAACGGGCTTTGGTTTAAAAAGGGCTCTGGTTTATAACAGGCTCTGTTTTATAACCGGCTTTGGTTTATGAAGGGTTCTGGTTTATAACAGGCTCTGGTTTATAACCGGCTTTGGTTGATAAAGGGTTCTGGTTTTTAACTGGCTCTGGTTTAAAAAGGGCTCTGGTTTGTAACAGGCTCTGGTCTATAACCGGCTCTGGTTTAAAAAGGGTCTGTTTTATAACCGGCTTAGGTTTATAAAGAGCTCTGGTTTATAAACGGCTCTGATTTATTACAGGCTCTGGTACATTACCGGCTCTGGTTTATTACAGGCTCTGGTATATAAAGGGCTTTGGTTTCTAAAGGGCTTTGGTTTCTTAAGGGCGCTGTGTTATAAAGGGCTCTGGTTTATAAAGGGCTCTGGTTTTTAAAGGGCTCTGCTTTATAACGGGCTCTGGTATATAAAGATTTCTGGTTTATAAAGGGCTCTGGCTTGTAATGGGCTCTGGTTTATTACGGGCTTTGGTTTAAAAAGGGCTCTGGTTTATAACAGGCTCTGTTTTATAACCGGCTTTGGTTTATAAAGGGCTCAGGTTTATAACAGGCTCTGGTGAAAAAAGACCTCTGGTTTATAACGGGCTCTGGTTTATAACCGGCTTTGGTTTATTAAAGGCTGTGGTTTATAAAGTGCTGTGGTTTATAACAGGTTCTGGTATATAGAGGGCTTTGGTTTATAAAGGGTTCTGGTTCATATAGGGCTCTGGTTTTTAATGGGCTCTGGCTTCTAACGGGCTTTGGTTTATAAAGGTCTATGGTTTATAACAGGCTCTGGTTTATAACCGGCTCTGGTTTATAAAGTGTTCTCGTTTAAAACGGTCTCTGGTTTAAAACCGGCTTCGGTTTATAAAGGGCTCTTGTTTATAAAGGGTTCTGGTTTATGACAGGCTCTGGTATAGAAAGGGCTTTGGTTTCTAAAGGGCTATGGTTTCTAATGGGCTTTGGTTTTTAAAGGGCTCTTGTTCAGAAAGGGCTCTGGTTTATAAATGGGCTCTGGTTTACAAAGGGCTCTGGTTTATAAAGGGTTCTGGTTTATAAAGGGCTCTGGTTTATAAAGGGCTCTGGTTTATAACCGGCTCTGTTTTAAAAAGGGCTTTGGTTTATAAAGGGCTCTGATTTATAATTGGTGTGGTTTATGACCGGCTTTGGTCTAAAACGGGCTCTGGTTTATGACGGGATCTGGTTTATAACCGGCTTTGGTTTATAAAGGGCTCCTGTTTATAACAGGCTCTGGATTATAACCGGCTTTTGTTTTTAACGGGCTCTGGTTTATAACAGGCTTTGGTATATAAAGGGTTCTGGTTTATAATTGGTGTGGTTTATGACCGGCTTTGGTCTAAAACGGGCTCTGGTTTATGACGGGATCTGGTTTATAACCGGCTTTGGTTTATAAAGGGCTCCTGTTTATAACAGGCTCTGGATTATAACCGGCTTTTGTTTTTAACGGGCTCTGGTTTATAACCGGCTTTGGTATATAAAGGGTTCTGGTTTATAAAGGGCTATGGATTATAATGGGCTCTGGTTTATAAAGGGTTCTGGTTTATTAACGGGATCTGGTTTATAACCGGCTTAGGTTTATAAAGGGCTCTGGTTTATAACGGGCTCTGGTTTATAACATGCTCTGGTTTATAACCGGCTTTTGTTTATAACGGGCTCTGGTTTATTACCGGCTTTGGTTTATAAAGGGTTCTGGTTTATAAAGGGCTATGGATTATAATGGGCTTTGGTTTATAACCGGCTTTGGTTTATACAGGGCTCTGGTTTATAAAGGGCTTTGGTTTATACACGGCTCTGGTTTGTAAAGGGCTCTGGTTTAGAAAGGGCTCTGTTTTATAACGGGCTCTGGTTTATAAAGGGTTCTGGTTTATTACAGGCGCTGGTATATAAAGGGCTTTGGTTTCTAAAGGGCTTGGTTTATAAAGGGCGCTGGTTTATAAAGGGCTCTGGTTTATAAAGGGTTCTGGTTTATAAAGGGCTCTGGTTTTTAACGGCTTCTGGCTTATAACAGGCTTTGGTTTGAAAAGGCCTCTGGTTTATAACCGGCTTTGGTTTATAAAGGGCTCTAGTTTATAACGGGGTCTAGTTAATAACCGGCTTTGATTTATAAAGGGCTCTGGTTTATAAAGGGTTCTGGTTTATAAAGGGCTCTGGTTTGTAATGGGCTGTGGTTTATAACAGGCTCTGGTTTATAACAGTCTTTGGTTTACAAAAGGCTCTGGTTTATAAAGGGCTCTGGTTTATAACGGGCTCTGGTCTATAACCGTCTCTGGTTTATAACCGAATTTGTTTTATAAAGGGCTCTGGTTTATAAAGGGCTCTGGTTTATTACAGGCTCTGGTATATAAAGGGCTTTGGTTTCAAAAGGGCTTTGGTTTATAAAGGGCTCTTGTTTTTAACGGCTTCTGGCTTATAACGGGCTTTGGTTTGAAAAGGCCTCTGGTTTATAACCGGCTTTGGTTTATAAAGGGTTCTAGTTTATAACGGGGTCTAGTTTATAACCGGCTTTGGTTTATAAAGGGCTCTGGTTTATAAAGGGTTCTGGTTTATAAAGGGCTCTGGTTTGTAATGGGCTGTGGTTTATAACAGGCTCTGGTTTATAAAGGGCTCTGGTTTATAACGGGCTCTGGTCTATAACCGGCTCTGGTTTATAACCAAATTTGTTTTATAAAGGGCTCTGGTTTCTAAAGAACTCTGGTTTATTACAGGCTCTGGTATATAAACGGCTTTGGTTTCTAAAGGGCTTTGGTTTGTAAAGGGCGCTGGGTTATAAAGGGCTCTTGTTTATAAAGTGTTCTGGTTTATAACGGTCTCTGGTTTATAAAGGGCTCTGGTTTAAAAAGGGTTCTGGTTTATATAGGGCTCTGGTTTATAACAGGCTCTGGTTTATAACCAGCTTTGGTTTATACAGGGCTCTGGTTTATAAAGGGCTCTGGTTTATAACAGGCTCTGGTATATAAAGGGCTTTGGTTTCTAAAAGGCTTTGGTTTCTAAAGGGCTCTGGTTTATAAAGGGCTGTGGTTTGTAAAGGGCTCTGGTTTGTAAAGGGCTCTGATTTATGACGGGCTCTGGTTTATAAAGGGTTCTTGTTTATAAAGGGCCCTGGTTTTTAATGGGATCTGGCTTATAAAGAGGTCTGGTTTATAACAGGCTCTGGTTTATAACCGGCTTTGGTTTATAACAGGCTCTGGTTTATAAAGGGCTCTGGTTTATAAAGGGCTCTGGTTCTTAACGGCCTCTGGCTTATAACGGGCTTTGGTTTAAAAAGGCCTCTGGATTATAACAGGCTCTGGTTTATCACAGGCTTTGGTTTATAAAGGGCTCTGGTTTAGAAAGGGCTATGAATTATAATGGGCTGTGGTTTATAAAGTGTTCTGGTTCATAAAGGGCTCTGGTTTTAAATGGGCCCTCTCTTCTAACGGGCTTTGGTTTATAAAGGCCTCTGGTTTATAACAGGCTCTGGTTTATAACCGGCTCTGGTTTATAAAGTGTTCTCGTTTATAACGGGCT
This sequence comes from Cyprinodon diabolis, assembly GCA_030533445.1. Lineage (NCBI taxonomy): Eukaryota > Metazoa > Chordata > Actinopteri > Cyprinodontiformes > Cyprinodontidae > Cyprinodon > Cyprinodon diabolis. The sequence continues at coordinate 54,690,007 of CM060066.1, read as the reverse complement.
CTGGTTTAAAACCGTTTGTAAAGGGCTTTGGTTTCTATAGGGCTTTGGTTTATAAACAGCTCTGGTTTTTAATGGCCTCTGGCTTATAACGTGCTTTGGTTTAAAAAGGCCTCTGGTTTATAACCGGCTTTGGTTTATGATGGGCTTTGGTTTATTACAGGCTATGGTGTATTAAGGGCTTTCTTTTCTAAAGGGCTTTGGTTTATAAAGGGCACTGGTTTATAAAGGGCTCTGGTTTATAACAGGCTCTGGTTAATAAAGGGCTCTGGTTTTTAATGGGCTCTGGTTAATAAAGGGCTCTAATTTATAACGACTATGGTTTATAAAGGGTTCTGGTTTATAAAGGGCTTTGGTTTATAAAGTGCTCTGGTTTATAAAGGGCTATGGTTTATAACGGGATCTGGTTTATAAAGGGTTCTGGTTTATAACGGTCTCTGGTTTAACACCGGCTTTGGTTTATAAAGGGCTCTGGTTTATAAAGGCCTCTGGTTTTTAATGGGATCTGGCTTATAACGTTATAACTGGCTTAGTTTAAAAAGGACTCTGGATTATAACAGGCTCTGGTTTATAACCGGCTCTGATGTATAAAGGGCTTTGTTTTCTAAAGGGCTTTGGTTTATAAAGGACTCTGGTTTATAAAGGGTTCTGGTTTATAACAGGCTCTGGTTAATAAAGGGCTCTGGTTTTTAATGTGCTCTGGTTCATAAAGGGCTCTAGTTTATAACAGGCTCTGGTTTATAAAGGGTTCTAATTTATAACGGGGTCTAGTTTATAACCGGCTTTGGTTTCTAAAGGGCTTTGGTTTCTAAAGGGCTTTTGTTTCTAAAGAGCTTTGGTTCATAAAGGGCGCTGGCTTATAAAGGGCTCTAGTTTATAACGGGGTCTAGTTTATAAGCGGCTCTGGTTTAAAAAGGCCTTTGGTTTATAACGGGCTCTTGTTTATAATCGGCTCTGGTTTAAAAAGGCTTATGTTTATAACCGGCATTGGTTTATAAAGAGCTCTAATTTATAACGGGGTCTAGTTTATAACCGTCTTTGGTTTCTAAAGGGCTTTGGTTTCTAAAGGGCTTTGGTTTCTAAAGAGCTTTGGTTCATAAATGGCGCTGGCTTATAAAGGGCTCTAGTTTATAACGGGGTCTAGTTTATAACCGGCTCTGGTTTAAAAAGGCCTTTGGTTTATAACGGGCTCTGGTCTATAACCGGCTCTGGTTTAAAAAGGCTTATGTTTATAACCGGCTTTGGTTTATAAAGGGCTCTGGTTTATAAACGGCTCTGGTTTATTACAGGCTCTGGTATATAAAGGGCTTTGCTTTCTAAAGGGTGCTGGGTTATAAAGGGCTCTGGTTTATAAAGCACTCTAGTTTTTAAAGGGCTCTGGTTTATAACGGGCTCTGGTTTATAAATGCTTCTGGTTTATAAAGGACTCTGGTTTTTAATGGGATCTGGCTTATAAAGGCCTCTGGTTTATAACAGGCTCTGGTTTATAACAGGCTTTGGTTTATAAAGGGTTCTGGTTTATAACAGGCTCTGCTTTATAACCGGCTTTGGTATTTAAAGGGCTCTGGTTTGTAATGGGCTGTGGTTTATGACGGGCTCCGGTTTATAAACGGTTCTGGTTTATAAAGGCCTCTGGTTTTTAATGGGATCTGGCTTATAACGTTATAACGTGCTTTGGTTTAAAAAGGACTCTGGATTATAACAGGCTCTGGTTTATAACTGGCTCTGATGTATAAAGGGCTTTGTTTTCTAAAGGGCTTTGGTTTAGAAAGGACTCTGGTTTATAAAGGGTTCTGGTTTATAACAGGCTCTTGTTTATAAAGGTTTCTGGTTTATAAAGGGCTTTGGTTTATTAAGGGCTCTGGTTTAAACAGGGCTATGGTTTATAACGGGATCTGGTTTATAAAGTGTTCTGGTTCATAAAGGGCTCTGGTTTTAAATGGGCCCTCGCTTCTAACAGGCTCTGGTTTATAACCGGCTCTGATTTATTAAGTGTTCTCGTTTATAACGGGCTCTGGTTTAAAACCGTTTGTAAAGGGCTTTGGTTTCTATAGGGCTTTGGTTTATAAACAGCTCTGGATTTTAATGGCCTCTGGCTTATAACGTGCTTTGGTTTAAAAAGGCCTCTGGTTTATAACCGGCTTTGGTTTATGATGGGCTTTGGTTTATTACAGGCTCTTGTGTATTAAGGTCTTTCTTTTCTAAAAGGCTTTGGTTTATAAAGGGCACTGGTTTATAAAGGGCTCTGGTTTATAAAGGGCTCTGGTTTATAACAGGCTCTGGTTAATAAAGGGCTCTTGTTTTTAATGGGCTCTGGTTAAAAAAGGGCTCTAATTTATAACGACTATGGTTTATAAAGGGTTCTGGTTTATAAAGGGCTTTGGTTTATAAAGTGCTCTGGTTTATAAAGGGCTATGGTTTATAACGGGATCTGGTTTATAAAAGGGTTCTGGTTTATAACGGTCTCTGGTTTAACACCGGCTTTGGTTTATAAAGGGCTCTGGTTTATAAAGGCCTCTGGTTTTTAATGGGATCTGGCTTATAACGTTATAACGGGCTTTGGTTTAAAAAGGACTCTGGATTATAACAGGCTCTGGTTTATAACCGGCTCTGATGTATAAAGGGCTTTGTTTTCTAAAGGGCTTTGGCTTATAACGGGCTTTGGTTTAAAAAGGCCTCTGGATTATAACAGGCTCTGGTTTATAAAGGGTTCTGGTGTTTAATGTGCTCTGGTTCATAAAGGGCTCTAGTTTATAATAGGCTCTGGTTTACAAAGGGTTCTGCTTTATAAAGGGCTTTGGTTTAGAAAGGGCTCTGGTTTATAACGGGCTCTGGTTTATAAAGGGTTCTGGTTTATAAAGGGCTCTGGTTTTTAACGACCCCTGGCTTATAACGGGCTTTGGTTTAAAAAAACCTTTGGATTATAACAGGCTCTGGTTTATAACCGGCTTTGGTTTATGAAGGGCTCTGGTTTTTTACAGGCTCTGGTGTATTAAGGGCTTTGGTTTCTAAAGGGCTTTGGTTTCTAAAGGGCTTTGGTTTATAATTGGCTATGGTTTATAACCGGCTTTGGTTTATAACAGGCTCTGGTTTATAACGGGTTCTGGTTTATAACCGGCTTTAGTTTATAAAGGGCTCCGGTTTATAAAGGCCTCTGGTTTATAACATTCTCTGATTTATAACCGGCTTTGGTTTATAAAGGGATCTGGATTATAACGGGCTCTGGTTTATAACAGGCTCTGGTTTATAAAGGGTTCTGGTTTATAAAGGGCTCTGGTTTTTAACGGTCTCTGGCTTATAACGGGCTTTGGTTTAAAAAGGCCTCTGGATTATAACAGGCTCTGGTTTATAAAGGGTTCTGGTTTTTAATGGGCTCTGGTTCATAGGGGGCTCTAGTTTATAATAGGCTCTGGTTTATAAAGGGTTCTGGTTTATAAAGGGCTTTGGTTTATAAAGGGCTCTGGTATAAACAGGGCTATGGTTTATAACCACCTCTGTTTTAAAAAGGGCTTTGGTTTATAAAGGGCTCTGATTTATAATTGGCTCTTGTTTATGACAAGCTTTGGTTTAAAACGGGCTCTGGTTTATAACGGGATCTGGTTTATAACCGGCTTTGGTTTATAAAGGGCTCCTGTTTATAACGAGCTCTGGTTTATAACAGGCTCTGGATTGTAACCGGCTTTTGTTTATAACGGGCTCTGGTTTAAAACCAGCCTTTGGTTTATAAAGGGTTCTGGTTTATAAAGGGCTGTGGATTATAATGGGCTCTGGTTTATAACCGGCTTTGGTTTATACAGCTCTCTAGTTTATAAAGGGCTCTGGTTTAGAAAGGGCTCTGGTTTATAACGGGCTCTGGTTTATAAAGGGTTCTGGTTTATTACAGGGTTCTGGTTTATTAACGGGATCTGGTTTATAACCGGCTTTGGTTTATAAAGGGCTCTGGTTTATAAAGGGCTTTGGTTTATACAGGGCTCTGGTTTATAAAGCGCTCTGGTTTAGAAAGGGCTCTGGTTTATAATGGGCTCTGGTTTATAAAGGGTTCTGGTTTATTACAGGTGCTGGTATATAAAGGGCTTTGGTTTCTAAAGGGCTTGGTTTATAAAGGGCGCTTGTTTATAAAGGGCTTGGTTTATAAAGGGCGCTTGGTTATAAAGGGCTCTGGTTTTTAACAGCCTCTCGCTTATAACCGGCTTGGGTTTATAAAGGCCTCTGGTTTATAACAGGCTCTGGTTTATAACCGGCTTTGGTTTATAAAGGGCGCTGGGTTATAAAGGGCTCTGGGTTTTAAAGGGCTCTGGTTTATAACGGGCTCTGGCTTATAAAGGGCTCTGGTTTTTAATGGGCTCTGGTTCATAAAGGGCGCTGGTTTATAACTGACTCTGGTTTTTAAAGGGCTTTGGTTTATAAAGGGCTCTGGTTTACAAACCGCTCTGGTTTTTAAAGGGCTCTGGTTTATAACAGGCTCTGGTTTATAAAGGGTTCTTGTTTATAAAGGGCTCTGGTTTATAAAGGGCTCTGGTTTATAACGGGCTCTGGTTTATAAAGGGTTCTGGTTTATAAAGGGCTCTTGTTTATAACCAGCTCTGTTTTAAAAAGGGCTTTGGTTAATAAAGGGCTCTGGTTTTTAATGGGCTCTGGTTCATAAAGGGCTCTAGTTTATAACAGGCTCTGGTTTATAAAGGGTTCTGGTTTATAAAGGGCTTTGGTTTATAAAGGGCTCTGGTTTAAACAGGGCTATGGTTTTTAACGGGATCTGGTTTATAAAGTGTTCTGGTTTATAAAGGGCTCTGGTTTTAAATGGGCCCTGGCTTCTAACGGGCTTTGGTTTATAAAGGCCTCTGGTTTATAACAGGCTCTGGTTTATAACCGGCTCTGGTTTACAAAGTATTCTTGTTTATAACGGGCTCTGGTTTAAAACCGGCTTTGGTGTCTAAAGGGCTTTGGTTTCTAAAGGGCTTTGGTTTATAAACGGCTCTTGTTTATAAATGGCTCTTGTTTATAAAGGGCTTTGGTTTATAAAGGGCTTTGGTTTTTAAAGGCCTCTGGTTTATAACGGGCTTGGGTTTATAAAGGCCTCTGGTTTATAACCGGCTCTTTTTTATAAAGTGTTATCGTTTATAACGGGCTCTGGTTTAAAACCGGCTGTGGTTTCTAAAGGGCGCTGGTTTCTAAAGGGCTTTGGTTTCTAAAGGGCTTTGGTTTATAAACGGCTCTTGTTTATAAAGGGCTCTGGTTTATAAAGGGCTCTTGTTTATAACGGGCTCTGGTTTATAAAGGGTTCTGGTTTATAAAGGGCTCTGGTTTTTAACAGCCTCTGGCTTATAACCGGCTTTGGTTTATAAAGGCCTTTGGTTTATAACAGGCTCTGGTTTATAACCGGCTTTGGTTTGTAAAGGGCTCTGGTTTATAACGGGCTCTGGTTTATAACCGGCTTTGGTTCATAAAGGGCTCTGGTTTATAAAGGGCTCTGGTTTATTACAGGCTCTGGTATATAAAGGGCTTTGGTTTCTAAAGGGCTTTGGTTTATACATGGGCTGCGTTATAAAGGGCTCTGGTTTTTAAAGGGCTGTGGGTCATAACGGGCTCTGGTTCATAAAGGGCTCTGGTTTATAACTGGCTATGGTTTATAATGGGCTCTGGTTTAAAAAGGGCTTTGGTTTGTAAAGGGTTCTGGTTTATAAAGGGCTTTGGTTTATAAAGGGCTCTGGTTTATAAACGGCTCTGGTTTTTAAAGGGCTCTGGTTTATAACAGGCTCTGGTTTATAAAGGGTTCTGGTGTATAACGGGCTCTGGTTTATAAAGGGCTCTGGTTTATAACGGGCTCTGGTTTAGAAAGGGTTCTGGTTTATAAAGGGCTCTGGTTTATAACCGGCTCTGTTTTTAAAAGGGCTTTGGTTTATAAAGGGCTCTGATTTATAATTGGCTCTGGTTTATGACAAGCTTTGGTTTAAAACTGGCTCTGGTTTATAACGGGATCTGGTTTATAACCGGCTTTGGTTTATAAAGGGCTCATGTTTATAACGGGCTCTGGTTTATAACAGGCTCTGGATTATAACCGGCTTTTGTTTATAACGGGCTCTGGTTTATAAAGGGCTTTGGTTTATACAGGGCTCTGGTTTATAAAGCGCTCTGGTTTAGAAAGGGCTCTGGTTTATAATGGGCTCTGGTTTATAAAGGGTTCTGGTTTATTACAGGTGCTGGTATATAAAGGGCTTTGGTTTCTAAAGGGCTTGGTTTATAAAGGGCGCTTGTTTATAAAGGGCTTGGTTTATAAAGGGCGCTTGGTTATAAAGGGCTCTGGTTTTTAACAGCCTCTCGCTTATAACCGGCTTGGGTTTATAAAGGCCTCTGGTTTATAACAGGCTCTGGTTTATAACCGGCTTTGGTTTATAAAGGGCGCTGGGTTATAAAGGGCTCTGGGTTTTAAAGGGCTCTGGTTTATAACGGGCTCTGGCTTATAAAGGGCTCTGGTTTTTAATGGGCTCTGGTTCATAAAGGGCGCTGGTTTATAACTGACTCTGGTTTTTAAAGGGCTTTGGTTTATAAAGGGCTCTGGTTTACAAACCGCTCTGGTTTTTAAAGGGCTCTGGTTTTCAACAGGCTCTGGTTTATAAAGGGTTCTTGTTTATAAAGGGCTCTGGTTTATAAAGGGCTCTGGTTTATAACGGGCTCTGGTTTATAAAGGGTTCTGGTTTATAAAGGGCTCTTGTTTATAACCAGCTCTGTTTTAAAAAGGGCTTTGGTTAATAAAGGGCTCTGGTTTTTAATGGGCTCTGGTTCATAAAGGGCTCTAGTTTATAACAGGCTCTGGTTTATAAAGGGTTCTGGTTTATAAAGGGCTTTGGTTTATAAAGGGCTCTGGTTTAAACAGGGCTATGGTTATTAACGGGATCTGGTTTATAAAGTGTTCTGGTTTATAAAGGGCTCTGGTTTTAAATGGGCCCTGGCTTCTAACGGGCTTTGGTTTATAAAGGCCTCTGGTTTATAACAGGCTCTGGTTTATAACCGGCTCTGGTTTACAAAGTATTCTTGTTTATAACGGGCTCTGGTTTAAAACCGGCTTTGGTGTCTAAAGGGCTTTGGTTTCTAAAGGGCTTTGGTTTATAAACGGCTCTTGTTTATAAACGGCTCTTGTTTATAAAGGGCTTTGGTTTATAAAGGGCTCTGGTTTTTAAAGGCCTCTGGTTTATAACGGGCTTGGGTTTATAAAGGCCTCTGGTTTATAACAGGCTCTGGTTTATAACCGGCTCTTTTTTATAAAGTGTTATCGTTTATAACGGGCTCTGGTTTAAAACCGGCTGTGGTTTCTAAAGGGCGTTGGTTTCTAAAGGGCTTTGGTTTCTAAAGGGCTTTGGTTTATAAACGGCTCTTGTTTATAAAGGGCTCTGGTTTATAAAGGGCTCTTGTTTATAACGGGCTCTGGTTTATAAAGGGTTCTGGTTTATAAAGGGCTCTGGTTTTTAACAGCCTCTGGCTTATAACCGGCTTTGGTTTATAAAGGCCTTTGGTTTATAACAGGCTCTGGTTTATAACCGGCTTTGGTTTGTAAAGGGCTCTGGTTTATAACGGGCTCTGGTTTATAACCGGCTTTGGTTCATAAAGGGCTCTGGTTTATAAAGGGCTCTGGTTTATTACAGGCTCTGGTATATAAAGGGCTTTGGTTTCTAAAGGGCTTTGGTTTATACATGGGCTGCGTTATAAAGGGCTCTGGTTTTTAAAGGGCTGTGGTTCATAACGGGCTCTGGTTTATAAAGGGCTTTGGTTTTTTAATGGGCTCTGGTTCATAAAGGGCTCTGGTTTATAACTGGCTATGGTTTATAATGGGCTCTGGTTTAAAAAGGGCTTTGGTTTGTAAAGGGTTCTGGTTTATAAAGGGCTTTGGTTTATAAAGGGCTCTGGTTTATAAACGGCTCTGGTTTTTAAAGGGCTCTGGTTTATAACAGGCTCTGGTTTATAAAGGGTTCTGGTGTATAAAGGGCTCTGGTTTATAAAGGGCTCTGGTTTATAACGGGCTCTGGTTTATAAAGGGTTCTGGTTTATAAAGGGCTCTGGTTTATAACCGGCTCTGTTTTTAAAAGGGCTTTGGTTTATAAAGGGCTCTGATTTATAATTGGCTCTGGTTTATGACAAGCTTTGGTTTAAAACTGGCTCTGGTTTATAACGGGATCTGGTTTATAACCGGCTTTGGTTTATAAAGGGCTCCTGTTTATAACGGGCTCTGGTTTATAACAGGCTCTGGATTATAACCGGCTTTTGTTTATAACGGGCTCTGGTTTATAACCGGCTTTGGTTTATAAAGGGTTCTGGTTTATAAAGGGCTATGGATTATAATGGGCTCTGGTTTATAACCGGCTTTGGTTTATAAAGGGCTCTGGTTTATAAAGGGCTATTGTTTAGAAAGGGCTCTGGTTTATAAAGGGCTTTGGTTTATACAGGGCTGTGGTTTATAAAGGGCTCTGGTTTAGAAAGGGCTCTGGTTTATGACGGGCTCTGGTTTATAAAGGGTTCTGGTTTATTACAGGCGCTGGTATATAAAGGGCCTTGGTTTCTAAAGGGCTTGGTTTATAAAGGGCGCTAGTTTATAAAGGGCTCTGGTATTTAACGGCCTCTGGCTTATAACGGGCTTTGGTTTAAAAAGGCCTCTGGTTTATAACAGGCTCTGGTTTATAACCGGCTTTGGTTTATAAAGGGCTCTAGTTTATAACGGGGTCTAGTTTATAACCGGCTTTGGTTTATAAAGGGCTCTGGTTTATAAAGGGCTCTGTATTATTACAGGCTCTGGTATATAAAGGGCTTTGGTTTCTAAAGGGCTCTGGTTTATAAAGGGCTTTGGTTTATACAGGGCTCTGGTTTATAAAGGGCTCTGGTTTAGAAAGGGATCTGGTTTATATTGGGATCTGGTTTATAAAGGGTTCTGGTTTATAAAGGGCTCTGGTTTGTAATGGGCTGTGGTTTATAACCGGCTTTGGTTTATAAAGGGCTATGGTTTATAACATTCTCTGGTTTATAACCGGCTTTGGTTTATAAAGGGCTATGGTTTATAACGGGCTCTGGTTTATAACAGGCTCTGGTTTATAAAGGGTTCTGGTTTTTAATGGGCTCTGGATCATAAAGGGCTCTGGTTTATAACAGGCTCTGGTTTATAAAGGGTTCTGGTTTTTAATGGGCTCTGGATCATAAAGGGCTCTAGTTTATAATAGGCTCTGGTTTATAAAGGGCGCTGGTATATAAAGGGCTTTGGTTTCTAAAGGGCTTGGTTTATAAAGGGCGCTGGGTAATAAAGGGCTCTGGTTTTTAACGGTCTCTTGCTTATAATGGGTTTTGGTTTAAAAAGGCCTCTGGATTATAACAGGCTCTGGTTTATAAAGGGTTCTGGTTTTTAATGGGCTCTGGATCATAAAGGGCTCTAGTTTATAATAGGCTGTGGTTTATAAAGGGTTCTGGTTTATAAAGGGCTTTGGTTTATAAAGGGCTCTGGTTTAAACAGGGCTATGGTTTATAACGGGATCTGGTTTATAAAGTGTTCTGGTTTATAAAGGGCTCTTGTTTTAAATGGGCCCTGGCTTCTAATGGGCTTTGGTTCATAAAGGGCTCTGGTTTATAAAGGGCTCTGGTTTATTACAGGCTCTGGTATATAAAGGGCTTTGGTTTATAAAGGGCTTTGGTTTATACATGGCGCTCCGTTATAAAGGGCTCTGGTTTTTAAAGGGCTGTGGTTCATTTCGGGCTCTGGTTTATAAAGGGCTTTGGTTTTTTAATGGGCTCTGGTTCATAAAGGGCTCTGGTTTATAACTGGCTATGGTTTATAATGGGCTCTGGTTTAAAAAGGGCTTTGGTTTGTAAAGGGTTCTGGTTTATAAAGGGCTTTGGTTTATAAAGGGCTCTGGTTTATAAACGGCTCTGGTTTTTAAAGGGCTCTGGTTTATAACAGGCTCTGGTTTATAAAGGGTTCTGGTGTATAAAGGGCTCTGGTTTATAAAGGGCTCTGGTTTATAACGGGCTCTGGTTTATAAAGGGTTCTGGTTTATAAAGGGCTCTGGTTTATAACCGGCTCTGTTTTTAAAAGGGCTTTGGTTTATAAAGGGCTCTGATTTATAATTGGCTCTGGTTTATGACAAGCTTTGGTTTAAAACTGGCTCTGGTTTATAACGGGATCTGGTTTATAACCGGCTTTGGTTTATAAAGGGCTCCTGTTTATAACGGGCTCTGGTTTATAACAGGCTCTGGATTATAACCGGCTTTTGTTTATAACGGGCTCTGGTTTATAACCGGCTTTGGTTTATAAAGGGTTCTGGTTTATAAAGGGCTATGGATTATAATGGGCTCTGGTTTATAACCAGCTTTGGTTTATAAAGGGCTCTGGTTTATAAAGGGCTATTGTTTAGAAAGGGCTCTGGTTTATAAAGGGCTTTGGTTTATACAGGGCTGTGGTTTATAAAGGGCTCTGGTTTAGAAAGGGCTCTGGTTTATGACGGGCTCTGGTTTATAAAGGGTCCTGGTTTATTACAGGCACTGGTATATAAAGGGCCTTGGTTTCTAAAGGGCTTGGTTTATAAAGGGCGCTAGTTTATAAAGGGCTTTGGTATTTAACGGCCTCTGGCTTATAACGGGCTTTGGTTTAAAAAGGCCTCTGGATTATAACAGGCTCTGGTTTATGAAGGGTTCTCGTTTTTAATGGGCTCTGGATCATAAAGGGCTCTAGTTTATAATAGGCTCTGGTTTATAAAGGGTTCTGGTTTATAAAGGGCTTTGGTTTATAAAGGGCTCTGGTTTAAACAGGGCTATGGTTTATAACGGGATCTGGTTTATAAAGTGTTCTGGTTTATAAAGGGCTCTTGTTTTAAATGGGCCCTGGCTTCTAATGGGCTTTGGTTTATAAAAGCCTCTGGTTTATAACATTCTCTGGTTTATAATCGGCTTTGGTTTATAAAGGGCTGTGGTTTATAACAGGCTCTGGTTTACAAAGGGCTTTGGTTTACAAAGGGCTTTGGTTTATAACAGGCTCTGGTAAATAAAGGGTTTTGGTTTATAAATGGCTTTGGTTTATAAAGGGCTCTGGTTTATAACGGGATTTGGTTTACAAAGGGTTTTGGTTTATAAAGGGCTCTGGTTTATAACCAGCTCTGGTTTAAAAAGGGCTTTGGTTTATAAAGGGCTCTGATTTATAACAGGTTCTGGTTTATAACCGGCTTTGGTTTATGACGGGCTCTGGTTTATAACGGGATCTGGTTTATAACCGGCTTTGGTTTATATAGGGCTCCGGTTTATAAAGGGCTCTGGTTTATAAGATTCTCTGGTTTATAATCGGCTTTGGTTTATAAAGGGCTCTGGTTTATAACGGGCTCTGGTTTATAACAGGCTCTGGTTTATAACCGGCTTTGGTTTATAATGGGCTCTGGTTTAAAAAGGGCTTTGGTTTGTAAAGGGTTCTGGTTTATAAAGGGCTTTTGTTTATAAAAGGCTCTGGTTTATAAACGGCTCTGGTTTTTAAAGGGCTCTGGTTTATAACAGGCTCTGTTTTTAAAAGGGCTTTGGTTTATAAAGGGCTCTGATTTATAATTGGCTCTGGTTTATGACAAGCTTTGGTTTAAAACTGGCTCTGGTTTATAACGGGATCTGGTTTATAACCGGCTTTGGTTTATAAAGGGCTCCTGTTTATAACGGGCTCTGGTTTATAACAGGCTCTGGATTATAACCGGCTTTTGTTTATAACGGGCTCTGGTTTATAACCGGCTTTGGTTTATAAAGGGTTCTGGTTTATAAAGGGCTATGGATTATAATGGGCTCTGGTTTATAACCAGCTTTGGTTTATAAAGGGCTCTGGTTTATAAAGGGCTATTGTTTAGAAAGGGCTCTGGTTTATAAAGGGCTTTGGTTTATACAGGGCTGTGGTTTATAAAGGGCTCTGGTTTAGAAAGGGCTCTGGTTTATGACGGGCTCTGGTTTATAAAGGGTTCTGGTTTATTACAGGCACTGTTATATAAAGGGCCTTGGTTTCTAAAGGGCTTGGTTTATAAAGGGCGCTAGTTTATAAAGGGCTTTGGTATTTAACGGCCTCTGGCTTATAACGGGCTTTGGTTTAAAAAGGCCTCTGGATTATAACAGGCTCTGGTTTATGAAGGGTTCTCGTTTTTAATGGGCTCTGGATCATAAAGGGCTCTAGTTTATAATAGGCTCTGGTTTATAAAGGGTTCTGGTTTATAAAGGGCTTTGGTTTATAAAGGGCTCTGGTTTAAACAGGGCTATGGTTTATAATGGGATCTGGTTTATAAAGTGTTCTGGTTTATAAAGGGCTCTTGTTTTAAATGGGCCCTGGCTTCTAATGGGCTTTGGTTTATAAAGGCCTCTGGTTTATAACATTCTCTGGTTTATAATCGGCTTTGGTTTATAAAGGGCTGTGGTTTATAACAGGCTCTGGTTTACAAAGGGCTTTGGTTTACAAAGGGCTTTGGTTTATAACAGGCTCTGGTAAATAAAGGGTTTTGGTTTATAAAGGGCTTTGGTTTATAAAGGGCTCTGGTTTATAACGGGATTTGGTTTACAAAGGGTTTTGGTTTATAAAGGGCTCTGGTTTATAACCGGCTCTGGTTTAAAAAGGGCTTTGGTTTATAAAGGGCTCTGATTTATAACAGGATCTGGTTTATAACCGGCTTTGGTTTATGACGGGCTCTGGTTTATAACGGGATCTGGTTTATAACCGGCTTTGGTTTATTTAGGGCTCCGGTTTATAAAGGGCTCTGGTTTATAACATTCTCTGGTTTATAATCGGCTTTGGTTTATAAAGGGCTCTGGTTTATAACGGGCTCTGGTTTATAACAGGCTCTGGTTTATAACCGGCTTTGGTTTATAATGGGCTCTGGTTTAAAAAGGGCTTTGGTTTGTAAAGGGTTCTGGTTTATAAAGGGCGTTGGTTTATAAAGGGCTCTGGTTTATAAACGGCTCTGGTTTTTAAAGGGCTCTGGTTTATAACAGGCTCTGGTTTATAAAGGGTTCTGGTGTATAAAGGGCTCTGGTTTATAAAGGGCTCTGGTTTATAACGGGCTCTGGTTTATAAAGGGTTCTGGTTTATAAAGGTCTCTGGTTTATAACCGGCTCTGTTTTTAAAAGGGCTTTGGTTTATAAAGGGCTCTGATTTATAATTGGCTCTGGTTTATGAGAAGCTTTGGTTTAAAACTGGCTCTGGTTTATAACGGGATCTGGTTTATAACCGGCTTTGGTTTATAAAGGGCTCCTGTTTATAACGGGCTCTGGTTTATAACAGGCTCTGGATTATAACCGGCTTTTGTTTATAACGGGGTCTGGTTTATAACCGGCTTTGGTTTATAAAGGGTTCTGGTTTATAAAGGGCTATGGATTATAATGGGCTCTGGTTTATAACCGGCTTTGGTTTATAAAGGGCTCTGGTTTATAAATGGCTATTGTTTAGAAAGGGCTCTGGTTTATAAAGGGCTTTGGTTTATACAGGGCTGTGGTTTATAAAGGGCTCTGGTTTAGAAAGGGCTCTGGTTTATGACGGGCTCTGGTTTATAAAGGGTTCTGGTTTATTACAGGCGCTGGTATATAAAGGGCCTTGGTTTCTAAAGGGCTTGGTTTATAAAGGGCGCTAGTTTATAAAGGGCTTTGGTATTTAACGGCCTCTGGCTTATAACGGGCTTTGGTTTAAAAAGGCCTCTGGTTTATAACAGGCTCTGGTTTATAACCGGCTTTGGTTTATAAAGGGCTCTAGCTTATAACGGGGTCTAGTTTATAACCGGCTTTGGTTTATAAAGGGCTCTGGTTTATAAAGGGCTCTGTATTATTACAGGCTCTGGTATATAAAGGGCTTTGGTTTCTAAAGGGCTCTGGTTTATAAAGGGCTTTGGTTTATACAGGGCTCTGGTTTATAAAGGGCTCTGGTTTAGAAAGGGATCTGGTTTATATTGGGATCTGGTTTATAAAGGGTTCTGGTTTATAAAGGGCTCTGGTTTGTAATGGGCTGTGGTTTATAACCGGCTTTGGTTTATAAAGGGCTATGGTTTATAACATTCTCTGGTTTATAACCGGCTTTGGTTTATAAAGGGCTATGGTTTATAACGGGCTCTGGTTTATAACAGGCTCTGGTTTATAAAGGGTTCTGGTTTTTAATGGGCTCTGGATCATAAAGGGCTCTAGTTTATAATAGGCTCTGGTTTATAAAGGGCGCTGGTATATAAAGGGCTTTGGTTTCTAAAGGGCTTGGTTTATAAAGGGCGCTGGGTAATAAAGGGCTCTGGTTTTTAACGGTCTCTTGCTTATAACGGGTTTTGGTTTAAAAAGGCCTCTGAATTATAACAGGCTCTGGTTTATAAAGGGTTCTCGTTTTTAATGGGCTCTGGATCATAAAGGGCTCTAGTTTATAATAGGCTCTGGTTTATAAAGGGTTCTGGTTTATAAAGGGCTTTGGTTTATAAAGGGCTCTGGTTTAAACAGGGCTATGGTTTATAACGGGATCTGGTTTATAAAGTGTCCTGGTTTATAAAGGGCTCTTGTTTTAAATGGGAACTGGCTTCTAATGGGCTTTGGTTTATAAAGGCCTCTGGTTTATAACATTCTCTGGTTTATAATCGGCTTTGGTTTATAAAGGGCTGTGGTTTATAACAGGCTCTGGTTTACAAAGGGCTTTGGTTTACAAAGGGCTTTGGTTTATAACAGGCTCTGGTAAATAAAGGGTTTTGGTTTATAAAGGGCTTTGGTTTATAAAGGGCTCTGGTTTATAACGGGATTTGGTTTACAAAGGGTTTTGGTTTATAAAGGGCTCTGGTTTATAACCGGCTCTGGTTTAAAAAGGGCTTTGATTTATAAATGGCTCTGATTTATAACAGGATCTGGTTTATAACCGGCTTTGGTTTATGACGGGCTCTGGTTTATAACGGGATCTGGTTTATAACCGGCTTTGGTTTATATAGGGCTCCGGTTTATAAAGGGCTCTGGTTTATAACATTCTCTGGTTTATAATCGGCTTTGGTTTATAAAGGGCTCTGGTTTATAACGGGCTCTGGTTTATAACAGGCTCTGGTTTATAACCGGCTTTGGTTTATAAAGGGCTCTGGTTTATAAAGGGCTATGGATTATAATGGGCTCTGGTTTATAAACAGCTCTGGTTTTTAAAGGGCTCTGGTTTATAACAGGCTCTGGTTTATAAAGGGTTCTGGTGTATAAAGGGCTCTGGTTTATAAAGGGCTCTGGTTTATAACGGGCTCTGGTTTATAAAGGGTTCTGGTTTATAAAGGGCTCTGGTTTATAACCGGCTCTGTTTTTAAAAGGGCTTTGGTTTATAAAGGGCTCTGATTTATAATTGGCTCTGGTTTATGACAAGCTTTGGTTTAAAACTGGCTCTGGTTTATAACGGGATCTGGTTTATAACCGGCTTTGGTTTATAAAGGGCTCCTGTTTATAACGGGCTCTGGTTTATAACAGGCTCTGGATTATAACCGGCTTTTGTTTATAACGGGCTCTGGTTTATAACCGGCTTTGGTTTATAAAGGGTTCTGGTTTATAAAGGGCTATGGATTATAATGGGCTCTGGTTTATAACCAGCTTTGGTTTATAAAGGGCTCTGGTTTATAAAGGGCTATTGTTTAGAAAGGGCTCTGCTTTATAAAGGGCTCTGGTTTATAAAGGGCTTTGGTTTATACAGGGCTCTGGTTTATAAAGGGCTCTGGTTTAGAAAGGGCTCTGGTTTATGACGGGCTCTGGTTTATAAAGGGTTCTGGTTTATTACAGGCGCTGGTATATAAAGGGCCTTGGTTTCTAAAGGGCTTGGTTTATAAAGGGCGCTAGTTTATAAAGGGCTCTGGTATTTAACGGCCTCTGGCTTATAACGGGCTTTGGTTTAAAAAGGCCTCTGGTTTATAACAGGCTCTGGTTTATAACCGGCTTTGGTTTATAAAGGGCTCTAGTTTATAACGGGGTCTAGTTTATAACCGGCTTTGGTTTATAAAGGGCTCTGGTTTATAAAGGGCTCTGTATTATTACAGGCTCTGGTATATAAAGGGCTTTGGTTTCTAAAGGGCTCTGGTTTATAAAGGGCTTTGGTTTATACAGGGCTCTGGTTTATAAAGGGCTCTGGTTTAGAAAGGGATCTGGTTTATATTGGGATCTGGTTTATAAAGGGTTCTGGTTTATAAAGGGCTCTGGTTTGTAATGGGCTGTGGTTTATAACCGGCTTTGGTTTATAAAGGGCTCTGGTTTATAACAGGCTCTGGTTTATAAAGGGCTCTGGTTTTTTAATGGGCTCTGGTTCATAAAGGGCTCTGGTTTATAACTGGCTCTGGTTTATAACGGGCTCTGGTTTAAAAAGGGCTTTGGTTTCTAACGGGCTCTGGTTTATAAAGGGCTTTGGTTTTTAATGGGCTCTGGTTCATAAAGGGCTATAGTTTATAAAGGGCTCTGGTTTAAACAGGGCTATGGTTTATAACGGGATCTGGTTTATAAAGTGTTCTGGTTCATAAAGGGCTCTAGTTTTAAATGGGCCCTCGCTTCTAACGGGCTTTGGTTTATAAAGGCCTCTGGTTTATAACAGGCTCTGGTTTATAACCGGCTCTGGTTTATAAAGTGTTCTCGTTTATAACGGGCTCTGGTTTAAAACCGGCTTTGGTTTCAAAAGGGCTTTGGTTTCTAAAGGGCTTTGGTTTATAAACGGCTCTGGTTTTAAATGGCCTCTGGCTTATAACGTGCTTTGGTTTAAAATGGCCTCTGAATTATAACAGGCTCTGGTTTATAACCGGCTTTGGTTTATGATGGGCTTTGGTTTATTACAGGCTCTTGTGTATTAAGGGCTTTCTTTTCTAAAGGGCTTTGGTTTATAAAGGGCACTGGTTTAAAAAGGGCTCTGGTTTATACAGGCTCTGGTCAATAAAGGGCTCTGGTTTTTAATGGGCTCTGGTTAATAAAGGGCTCTAATTTATAACAGGCTATGGTTTATAAAGGGTTCTGGTTTATAAAGGGCTTTGGTTTATAAAGTGCTCTTTTTTATAAAGGGCTATGGTTTATAATGGGATCTGGTTTATAAAGGGTTCTGGTTTATAAAGGGCTCTGGTTTTAAATGGGCCCTGGCTTCTAACGGGCTTTGGTTTCTAAAGGCCTCTGGTTTATAACAGGCTCTGGTTTATAACCGGCTTTGATTCATAAAGGGCTCTGGTTTATAAAGGGCTCTGGTTTATTACAGGCTCTGGTATATAAACGGCTTTTAGTTTCTAAAGGGCTTTGGTTTATAAATGGCGCTGGATTATAAAAGGCTCTGGTTTATAATGGGCTCTGGTTTATAACGGGCTCTGGTTTATAAAGGGCTCTGGTTTTTTAATGGGCTCTGGTTCATAAAGGGCTCTGGTTTATAACTGGCTCTGGCTTATAACGGGCTCTGGTTTAAAAAGGGCTTTGGTTTCTAACGGGCTCTGGTTTATAAAGGGCTTTGGTTTATAAAGAGCTCTGGTTTATAAAAGGCTCTGGTTTTTAAAGGGCTCTGGTTTATAACGGGCTCTGGTTTATAAAGGGTTCTGGTTTATAAAGGGCTCTGGCTTATAACGGGCTATGGTTTATAAAGGGTTCTGGTTTATAAAGGTCTCTGGTTTATAACCGGCTTTGGTTTATGACGGGCTCTGGTTTATAAAGGGATCTGGTTTATGACCGGCTTTGGTTTATAATGGGCTCCGGTTTATAAAGGGCTCTGGTTTATAACATTCTCTGGTTTATAATAGGCTTTGGTTTATAAAGGGCTGTGGTTTATAACGGGCTATGGTTTATAACCGGCTTTGGTTTATAACGGGCTCTGGTTTATATCCGGCTTTGGTATATAAAGGGCTCTGGTTTATAAAGGGCTATGGATTACAATGGGCTCTGGATCATAACCTGCTTTAGTTTATACAGGGCTCTGGTTTTCAAAGGGCTCTGGTTTAGAAAGGGCTCTGGTTTATAACGGGCTCTGGTTTATAAAGGGTTTTGGTTTATAAAGGGCTCTAGTTTTTAACTGCCTCTGGCTAATAAAGGGCTTTGGTTTAAAAAGACCTCTGGATTATAACAGGCTCTTGTTTATAACCGGCTTTGGTTTATGAAGAACTCTGGTTTATTACAGGCGCTGGTATATAAAGGGCTTTGATTTATTAGGGGTTTGGTTCATAATTGGCTCTGGCTTATAATGGGCTTTGGTTTAAAAAGACCTCTGCATTTTAACAGGCTCTGATTTATAACCGGCTCTGGTGTATAAAGGGCTTTCTTTTCTAAAGGGCTTTGGTTTATAAAGGGCGCTGGTTTAAAAAGCTCTCTGGTTCATAAAGGGCTCTAGTTTATAACCCGTTCTGGTTTATAAAGGGTTCTTGTTTATAAAGGGCTTTGGTTCATAAAGGGCTCTGGTTTATAAAGGGCTCTGGTTTATAAAGGGCTCTGGTTTATAAAGGGCTCTGGTTTATAACAGGCTCTGGTTAATAAAGGGCTCTGGTTTTTAATGGGCTCTGGTTAATAAAGGGCTCTAATTTATAACAGGCTATGGTTTATAAAGTGTTCTGGTTTATAAAGGGCTTTGGTTCATAAAGTGCTCTGGTTTATAAAGGGCTATGGCTTATAATGGGATCTGGTTTATAAAGGGTTCTGGTTTATAACGGTCTCTGGTTTAACACCGGCTTTGATTTATAAAGGGCTCTGGTTTATAAAGGGTTCTGGTTCATGGCAGGCTCTGGTATATAAAGGGCTTTGGTTTCTAAAGGGCTTTGGTTTATAAACAAATCTTGTTTATAAAGGGCTCTGGTTTATAAAGGGCTCTGGTTTATAACAGGCTCTGGTTTATAAAGGGTTCTGGTTTATAAAGGGCTCTGGTTTTTAACGGCCTCTGGCTTATACCTGGCTTGGGTTTATAAAAGCCTCTGGTTTATAACCGGCTCTGGTTTATAACCGGCTTTGGTTTATAAAGGGCTCTGGTTTATAACGGGTTCTGGTTTATAACCGGCTTTGATTCATAAAGGGCTCTGGTTTATAAAGGGCTCTGGTTTATTACAGGCTCTGGTATATAAATGGCTTTGGTTTCTAAAGGGCTTTGGTTTATAAATGGCGCTGGTTTATAACCGGCTCTGGTTTATAACCGGCTTTGGTTTATGACGGGCTCTGGATTATAACAGGCTCTGGTTTATAACCGACTCTGATGTATAAAGGGCTTTGTTTTCTAAAGGGCTTTGGTTTATAAAGGACTCTGGTTTATAAAGGGTTCTAGTTTATAACAGACTCTGGTTAATAAAGGGCTCTGGTTTTTAATGGACTCTGGTTCATAAAGGGCTATAGTTTATAAAGGGCTCTGGTTTAAACAGGGCTATGGTTTATAACGGGATCTGGTTTATAAAGTGTTCTGATTCATAAAGGGCTCTGGTTTTAAATGGGCCCTCGCTTCTAACGGGCTTTGGTTTATAAAGGCCTCTGGTTTATAACAGGCTCTGGTTTATAACCGGCTCTGGTTTATAAAGTGTTCTCGTTTATAACGGGCTCTGGTTTAAAACCGGCTTAGGTTTCTAAAGGGCTTTGGTTTCTAAAGGACTTTGGTTCATAAACAGCTCTGGTTTTAAATGGCCTCAAGCTTATAACGTGCTTTGGTTTAAAAAGGCCTCTGAATTATAACAGGCTCTGGTTTATAACCGGCTTTGGTTTATGATGGGCTTTGGTTTATAACAGGCTCTGGTGTATTAAGGGCTTTCTTTTCTAAAGGGCTTTGGTTTATAAAGGGCACTGGTTTATAAAGGGCTCTGGTTTATAAAGGGCTCTGGTTTATAACAGGCTCTGGTTAATAAAGGGCTCTGGTTTTTAATGGGCTCTGGTTAATAAAGGGCTCTAATTTATAACAGGCTATGGTTTATAAAGGGTTCTGGTTTATAAAGGGCTTTGGTTTATAAAGTGCTCTGGTTTATAAAGGGCTATGGTTTATAATGGGATCTGGTTTATAAAGGGTTCTGGTTTATAAAGGGCTCTGGTTTTAAATGGGCCCTGGCTTCTAACGGGTTTTGGTTTCTAAAGGCCTCTGGTTTATAACAGGCTCTGGTTTATAACCGGCTCTGGTTTATAAAGTCTTCTCGTTTATAACGGTCTCTGGTTTAACACCGGCTTTGGTTTATAAAGGGTTCTGGTTCATGACAGGCTCTGGTATATAAAGGGTTTTGGTTTCTAAAGGGCTTTGGTTTATAAACGAATCTTGTTTATAAAGGGCTCTGGTTTATAAAGGGCTCTGGTTTATCACGGGCTCTGGTTTATAAAGGGTTCTGGTTTATAAAGGGCTCTGGTTTTTAACGGCCTCTGGCTTATGCTGGGCTTGGGTTTATAAAAGCCTCTGGTTTATAACCGGCTCTGGTTTATAACCGGCTTTGGTTTATAAAGGGCTCTGGTTTATAACATTCTCTGGTTTATAATCTGCTTTGGTTTATAAAGGGCTCTGGTTTATAACGGGCTCTGGTTTATAACAGGCTCTGGTTTATAACCGGCTTTGGTTTATAAAGGGCTCTGGTTTATAAAGGGCTATGGATTATAATGGGCTCTGGTTTATAAACAGCTCTGGTTTTTAAAGGGCTCTGGTTTATAACAGGGTCTGGTTTATAAAGGGTTCTGGTGTATAAAGGGCTCTGGTTTATAAAGGGCTCTGGTTTATAACGGGCTCTGGTTTATAAAGGGTTCTGGTTTATAAAGGGCTCTGGTTTATAACCGGCTCTGTTTTTAAAAGGGCTTTGGTTTATAAAGGGCTCTGATTTATAATTGGCTCTGGTTTATGACAAGCTTTGGTTTAAAACTGGCTCTGGTTTATAACGGGATCTGGTTTATAACCGGCTTTGGTTTATAAAGGGCTCCTGTTTATAACGGGCTCTGGTTTATAACAGGCTCTGGATTATAACCGGCTTTTGTTTATAACGGGCTCTGGTTTATAACCGGCTTTGGTTTATAAAGGGTTCTGGTTTATAAAGGGCTATGGATTATAATGGGCTCTGGTTTATAACCGGCTTTGGTTTATAAAGGGCTCTGGTTTATAAAGGGCTATTGTTTAGAAAGGGCTCTGGTTTATAAAGGGCTCTGGTTTATAAAGGGCTTTGGTTTATACAGGGCTCTGGTTTATAAAGGGCTCTGGTTTAGAAAGGGCTCTGGTTTATGACGGGCTCTGGTTTATAAAGGGTTCTGGTTTATTACAGGCGCTGGTATATAAAGGGCCTTGGTTTCTAAAGGGCTTGGTTTATAAAGGGCGCTAGTTTATAAAGGGCTCTGGTATTTAACGGCCTCTGGCTTATAACGGGCTTTGGTTTAAAAAGGCCTCTGGTTTATAACAGGCTCTGGTTTATAACCGGCTTTGGTTTATAAAGGGCTCTAGTTTATAACGGGGTCTAGTTTATAACCGGCTTTGGTTTATAAAGGGCTCTGGTTTATAAAGGGCTCTGTATTATTACAGGCTCTGGTATATAAAGGGCTTTGGTTTCTAAAGGGCTCTGGTTTATAAAGGGCTTTGGTTTATACAGGGCTCTGGTTTATAAAGGGCTCTGGTTTAGAAAGGGATCTGGTTTATATTGGGATCTGGTTTATAAAGGGTTCTGGTTTATAAAGGGCTCTGGTTTGTAATGGGCTGTGGTTTATAACCGGCTTTGGTTTATAAAGGGCTCTGGTTTATAACAGGCTCTGGTTTATAAAGGGCTCTGGTTTTTTAATGGGCTCTGGTTCATAAAGGGCTCTGGTTTATAACTGGCTCTGGTTTATAACGGGCTCTGGTTTAAAAAGGGCTTTGGTTTCTAACGGGCTCTGGTTTATAAAGGGCTTTGGTTTTTAATGGGCTCTGGTTCATAAAGGGCTATAGTTTATAAAGGGCTCTGGTTTAAACAGGGCTATGGTTTATAACGGGATCTGGTTTATAAAGTGTTCTGGTTCATAAAGGGCTCTAGTTTTAAATGGGCCCTCGCTTCTAACGGGCTTTGGTTTATAAAGGCCTCTGGTTTATAACAGGCTCTGGTTTATAACCGGCTCTGGTTTATAAAGTGTTCTCGTTTATAACGGGCTCTGGTTTAAAACCGGCTTTGGTTTCAAAAGGGCTTTGGTTTCTAAAGGGCTTTGGTTTATAAACGGCTCTGGTTTTAAATGGCCTCTGGCTTATAACGTGCTTTGGTTTAAAATGGCCTCTGAATTATAACAGGCTCTGGTTTATAACCGGCTTTGGTTTATGATGGGCTTTGGTTTATTACAGGCTCTTGTGTATTAAGGGCTTTCTTTTCTAAAGGGCTTTGGTTTATAAAGGGCACTGGTTTAAAAAGGGCTCTGGTTTATACAGGCTCTGGTCAATAAAGGGCTCTGGTTTTTAATGGGCTCTGGTTAATAAAGGGCTCTAATTTATAACAGGCTATGGTTTATAAAGGGCTTTGGTTTATAAAGTGCTCTTTTTTATAAAGGGCTATGGTTTATAATGGGATCTGGTTTATAAAGGGTTCTGGTTTATAAAGGGCTCTGGTTTTAAATGGGCCCTGGCTTCTAACGGGCTTTGGTTTCTAAAGGCCTCTGGTTTATAACAGGCTCTGGTTTATAACCGGCTTTGATTCATAAAGGGCTCTGGTTTATAAAGGGCTCTGGTTTATTACAGGCTCTGGTATATAAACGGCTTTTAGTTTCTAAAGGGCTTTGGTTTATAAATGGCGCTGGATTATAAAAGGCTCTGGTTTATAATGGGCTCTGGTTTATAACGGGCTCTGGTTTATAAAGGGCTCTGGTTTTTTAATGGGCTCTGGTTCATAAAGGGCTCTGGTTTATAACTGGCTCTGGTTTATAACGGGCTCTGGTTTAAAAAGGGCTTTGGTTTCTAACGGGCTCTGGTTTATAAAGGGCTTTGGTTTATAAAGAGCTCTGGTTTATAAAAGGCTCTGGTTTTTAAAGGGCTCTGGTTTATAACGGGCTCTGGTTTATAAAGGGTTCTGGTTTATAAAGGGCTCTGGCTTATATCGGGCTCTGGTTTATAAAGGGTTCTGGTTTATAAAGGTCTCTGGTTTATAACCGGCTTTGGTTTATGACGGGCTCTGGTTTATAAAGGGATCTGGTTTATGACCGGCTTTGGTTTATAATGGGCTCCGGTTTATAAAGGGCTCTGGTTTATAACATTCTCTGGTTTATAATAGGCTTTGGTTTATAAAGGGCTGTGGTTTATAACGGGCTATGGTTTATAACCGGCTTTGGTTTATAACGGGCTCTGGTTTATATCCGGCTTTGGTATATAAAGGGCTGTGGTTTATAAAGGGCTATGGATTACAATGGGCTCTGGATCATAACCTGCTTTAGTTTATACAGGGCTCTGGTTTTCAAAGGGCTCTGGTTTAGAAAGGGCTCTGGTTTATAACGGGCTCTGGTTTATAAAGGGTTTTGGTTTATAAAGGGCTCTAGTTTTTAACTGCCTCTGGCTAATAAAGGGCTTTGGTTTAAAAAGACCTCTGGATTATAACAGGCTCTTGTTTATAACCGGCTTTGGTTTATGAAGAACTCTGGTTTATTACAGGCGCTGGTATATAAAGGGCTTTGATTTATTAGGGGTTTGGTTCATAATTGGCTCTGGCTTATAATGGGCTTTGGTTTAAAAAGACCTCTGCATTTTAACAGGCTCTGATTTATAACCGGCTCTGGTGTATAAAGGGCTTTCTTTTCTAAAGGGCTTTGGTTTATAAAGGGCGCTGGTTTAAAAAGCTCTCTGGTTCATAAAGGGCTCTAGTTTATAACCCGTTCTGGTTTATAAAGGGTTCTTGTTTATAAAGGGCTTTGGTTCATAAAGGGCTCTGGTTTATAAAGGGCTCTGGTTTATAAAGGGCTCTGGTTTATAACAGGCTCTGGTTAATAAAGGGCTCTGGTTTTTAATGGGCTCTGGTTAATAAAGGGCTCTAATTTATAACAGGCTATGGTTTATAAAGTGTTCTGGTTTATAAAGGGCTTTGGTTCATAAAGTGCTCTGGTTTATAAAGGGCTATGACTTATAATGGGATCTGGTTTATAAAGGGTTCTGGTTTATAACGGTCTCTGGTTTAACACCGGCTTTGATTTATAAAGGGCTCTGGTTTATAAAGGGTTCTGGTTCATGGCAGGCTCTGGTATATAAAGGGCTTTGGTTTCTAAAGGGCTTTGGTTTATAAACAAATCTTGTTTATAAAGGGCTCTGGTTTATAAAGGGCTCTGGTTTATAACGGGCTCTGGTTTATAAAGGGTTCTGGTTTATAAAGGGCTCTGGTTTTTAACGGCCTCTGGCTTATACCTGGCTTGGGTTTATAAAAGCCTCTGGTTTATAACCGGCTCTGGTTTATAACCGGCTTTGGTTTATAAAGGGCTCTGGTTTATAACGGGTTCTGGTTTATAACCGGCTTTGATTCATAAAGGGCTCTGGTTTATAAAGGGCTCTGGTTTATTACAGGCTCTGGTATATAAATGGCTTTGGTTTCTAAAGGGCTTTGGTTTATAAATGGCGCTGGTTTATAACCGGCTCTGGTTTATAACCGGCTTTGGTTTATGACGGGCTCTGGATTATAACAGGCTCTGGTTTATAACCGACTCTGATGTATAAAGGGCTTTGTTTTCTAAAGGGCTTTGGTTTATAAAGGACTCTGGTTTATAAAGGGTTCTAGTTTATAACAGACTCTGGTTAATAAAGGGCTCTGGTTTTTAATGGACTCTGGTTCATAAAGGGCTATAGTTTATAAAGGGCTCTGGTTTAAACAGGGCTATGGTTTATAACGGGATCTGGTTTATAAAGTGTTCTGATTCATAAAGGGCTCTGGTTTTAAATGGGCCCTCGCTTCTAACGGGCTTTGGTTTATAAAGGCCTCTGGTTTATAACAGGCTCTGGTTTATAACCGGCTCTGGTTTATAAAGTGTTCTCGTTTATAACGGGCTCTGGTTTAAAACCGGCTTTGGTTTCTAAAGGGCTTTGGTTTCTAAAGGACTTTGGTTCATAAACGTCTCTGGTTTTAAATGGCCTCAAGCTTATAACGTGCTTTGGTTTAAAAAGGCCTCTGAATTATAACAGGCTCTGGTTTATAACCGGCTTTGGTTTATGATGGGCTTTGGTTTATAACAGGCTCTGGTGTATTAAGGGCTTTCTTTTCTAAAGGGCTTTGGTTTATAAAGGGCACTGGTTTATAAAGGGCTCTGGTTTATAAAGGGCTCTGGTTTATAACAGGCTCTGGTTAATAAAGGGCTCTGGTTTTTAATGGGCTCTGGTTAATAAAGGGCTCTAATTTATACCAGGCTATGGTTTATAAAGGGTTCTGGTTTATAAAGGGCTTTGGTTTATAAAGTGCTCTGGTTTATAAAGGGCTATGGTTTATAATGGGATCTGGTTTATAAAGGGTTCTGGTTTATAAAGGGCTCTGGTTTTAAATGGGCCCTGGCTTCTAACGGGTTTTGGTTTCTAAAGGCCTCTGGTTTATAACAGGCTCTGGTTTATAACCGGCTCTGGTTTATAAAGTCTTCTCGTTTATAACGGTCTCTGGTTTAACACCGGCTTTGGTTTATAAAGGGTTCTGGTTCATGACAGGCTCTGGTATATAAAGGGTTTTGGTTTCTAAAGGGCTTTGGTTTATAAACGAATCTTGTTTATAAAGGGCTCTGGTTTATAAAGGGCTCTGGTTTATCACGGGCTCTGGTTTATAAAGGGTTCTGGTTTATAAAGGGCTCTGGTTTTTAACGGCCTCTGGCTTATGCTGGGCTTGGGTTTATAAAAGCCTCTGGTTTATAACCGGCTCTGGTTTATAACCGGCTTTGGTTTATAAAGGGCTCTGGTTTATAACCGGCTTTGATTCATAAAGGGCTCTGGTTTATAAAGGGCTCTGGTTTATTACAGGCTCTGGTATATAAACGGCTTTGGTATCTAAAGGGCTTTGGTTTATGAATGGCGCTGGATTGTAAAGGGCTCTGGTTTATAATGGGCTCTGGTTTATAACGGGCTCTGGTTTATAAAGGGCTCTGGTTTTTTAATGGGCTCTGGTTCATAAAGGGCTCTGGTTTATAACTGGCTCTGGTTTATAACGGGCTCTGGTTTAAAAAGGGCTTTGGTTTCTAACGGGCTCTGGTTTATAAAGGGCTTTGGTTTATAAAGAGCTCTGGTTTATAAAAGGCTCTGGTTTTTAAAGGGCTCTGGTTTATAACGGGCTCTGGTTTATAAAGGGTTCTGGTTTATAAAGGGCTCTGGCTTATAACGGGCTCTGGTTTATAAAGGGTTCTGGTTTATATAGGGCTCTGGTTTATAAAGGGCTCTGGTTTATAACATTCTCTGGTTTATAATAGGATTTGGTTTATAAAGGGCTCTGGTTTATAACCGGCTTTGGTTTATAACGGGCTCTGGTTTATAACCGGCTTTGGTATATAAAGGGCTCTGGTTTATAAAGGGCTATGGATTATAATGGGCTCTGGTTCATAACCTGCTTTGGTTTATACAGGGCTCTGCTTTTCAAAGGGCTCTGGTTTAGAAAGGGCTCTGGTTTATAACGGGCTCTGGTTTATAAAGGGTTTTGGTTTATAAAGGACTCTAGATTATAACAGGCTCTTGTTTATAACCGGCTTTGGTTTATGAAGAACTCTGGTTTATTACAGGCGCTGGTATATAAAGGGCTTTGATTTATAAAGGGCTTTGGTTTATAATTGGCTCTGGCTTATAATGGGCTTTGGTTTAAAAAGACCTCTGGATTATAACAGGCTCTGATTTATAACCAGCTCTGGTGTATAAAGGGCTTTCTTTTCTAAAGGGCTTTGGTTTATAAAGGGCGCTGGTTTATAAAGCTCTCTGGTTCATAAAGGGCTCTAGTTTATAACCCGTTCTGGTTTATAAAGGGTTCTTGTTTATAAAGGGCTTTGGTTAATAAAGGGCTCTGGTTTAAACAGGGCTATGGTTTATAACGGGATCTGGTTTATAAAGGGCTCTGGTTTTAAATTGGCCCTGGCTTCTAACGGGCTTTGGTTTATAAACGGCTCTTGTTTATAAAGGGCTCTGGTTTATAAAGGGCTCTGGTTTATAACGGGCTCTGGTTTATAAAGGGTTCTGGTTTGTAAAGGGCTCTGGTTTATAAACGGCTCTGGTTTTTAAAGGGCTCTGATTTATAACGGGCTCTGGTTTATAACGGGCTTGGGTTTAAAAAGGGCTTTGGTTTCTAAAGGGCTCTGGTTTATTAAGGGCTTTGGTTTATAAAGGGCTCTGGTTTATAAAGGCCAATCGTTTATAACGGGTTCTGGTTTATAAAGGGTTCTGGTTTATAAAGGGCTCTGGTTTATAACCGGCTCTGTTTTAAAAAGTGCTTTGGTTTATAGAGGGCTCTGATTTATAATTGGCTCTGGTTTATGACAAGCTTTGGTTTAACACTGGCTCTGGTTTATAACAGGCTGTTGTTAATAAAGGGCTCTGGTTTTTAATGGGCTCTGGTTCATAAAGGGCTCTAGTTTATAACAGGCTCTGGCTTATAAAGGGTTCTGGTTTATAAAGGGCTTTGGTTTATAAAGGGCTCTGGTTTAAAAAGGGCTATGGTTTATAACGGGATCTGGTTTATAAAGTGTTCTGGTTTATAAAGGGCTCTGGTTTTAAATGGGCCCTGGCTTGTAACGGGCTTTGGTTTATAAAGGCCTCTGGTTTATAACAGGCTCTGGTTTATAACCGGCTCTGGTTTACAAAGTATTCTCGTTTATAACGGGCTCTGGTTTAAAACCGGCTTTGGTGTCTAAAGGGCTTTGGTTTCTAAAGGGCTTTGGTTTATAAACGGCTCTTGTTTATAAAAGGCTCTTGTTTATAAAGGGCTTTGGTTTATAAAGGGCTCTGGTTTTTAAAGGCCTCTGGTTTATAACAGGCTTGGGTTTATAAAGGCCTCTGGTTTATAACAGGCTCTGGTTTATAACCGGCTCTTTTTTATAAAGTGTTATCGTTTATAACGGGCTCTGGTTTAAAACCGGCTGCGGTTTCTAAAGGGCTTTGGTTTCTAAAGGGCTTTGGTTTCTAAAGGGCTTTGGTTTATAAACGGCTCTTGTTTATAAAGGGCTCTGGTTTATAAAGGGCTCTTGTTTATAACGGGCTCTGGTTTAAAAAGGGTTCTGGTTTATAAAGGCCTCTGGTTTTTAACAGCCTCTGGCTTATAACCGGCTTGGGTTTATAAAGGCCTTTGGTTTATAACAGGCTCTGGTTTATAACCGGCTTTGGTTTATAAAGGGCTCTGGTTTATAACGGGCTCTGGTTTATAACCGGCTTTGGTTCATAAAGGGCTCTGGTTTATAAAGGGCTCTGGTTTATTACAGGCTCTGGTATATAAAGGGCTTTGGTTTCTAAAGGGCTTTGGTTTATACATGGGGCTGGGTTATAAAGGGCTCTGCTTTTTAAAGGGCTGTGGTTTATAACGGGCTCTGGTTTTTAAAGGGCTCTGGTTTATAACAGGCTCTGGTTTATAAAGGGTTCTGGTTTATAAAGGGCTCTGGTTTATAACCGGCTCTGTTTTTAAAAGGGCTTTGGTTTATAAAGGGCTCTGATTTATAATTGGTTCTGGTTTATGACAAGCTTTGGTTTACAACTGGCTCTGGTTTATAACGGGATCTGGTTTATAACCGGCTTTGGTTTATAAAGGGCTCCTGTTTATAACAGTCTCTGGTTTATAACAGGCTCTGGATTATAACCGGCTTTTGTTTATAACGGGCTCTGGTTTATAACCGGCTTTGGTTTATAACGGGTTCTGGTTTATAAAGGGCTATGGATTATAATGGGCTCTGGTTTATAACCGGCTTTGGTTTATAAAGGGCTCTGGTTTATAAAGGGCTATTGTTTAGAAAGGGCTCTGGTTTATAATGGGCTCTGGTTTATAAAGGGTTCTGGTTTATTACAGGGTTCTGCTTTATTAACGGGATCTGGTTTTTTAAACGGCTTTGGTTTATAAAGGGCTCTGGTTTATAAAGGGCTCTGGGTTATACAGGGCTCTGGTTTATAAAGGGCTCTGGTTTAGAAAGGGCTCTGGTTTATAACGGGCTCTGGTTTATAAAGGGTTCTGGTTTATTACAGGCGCTGGTATATAAAGGGCTTTGGTTTCTAAAGGGCTTGGTTTATAAAGGGCGCTGGTTTATAAAGGGCTCTGGTTTTTAACGGCCTCTGGCTTATAACGGGCTTTGGTTTATAACCGGCTTTGGTTTATAAAGGGCTCTAGTTTATAACGGGGTCTAGTTTATAACCGGCTTTGGTTTATAAAGGGCTCTGATTTATATAGGGCTCTGTATTATTACAGGCTCTGGTATATAAAGGGCTTTGGTTTCTAAAGGGCTTTGGTTTCTAAAGAGCTTTGGTTCATAAAGGGCGCTGGTTTATAAAGGGCTCTGGTTTATAAAGGGATCTTGTTTATATCGGGATCTGGTTTATAAAGGGTTCTGGTTTATAAAGGGCTCTGGTTTGTAATGGGCTGTGGTTTATAACCGGACTTGGTTTATAAAGGACTCTGGTTTATAACAGGCTCTCGTTTATAACCAGCTTTGGTTTACAAAAGGCTCTGGTTTATAAAGAGCTCTGGTTTATAACGGGCTCTGGTCTATAACCGGTTCTGGTTTATAACCGAATTTGTTTTATAAAGGGCTCTGGTTTATAAAGGGCTCTGGTTTATTACAGGCTCTGTTTTATAACCAGCTTTGGTTTGTACAGGGCTCTAGTTTATAAAGGGCTCTGGTTTATAACAGGCTCTGGTATATAAAGGGCTTTGGTTTCTAAAGGGCTTTGGTTTCTAAAGGGCTCTGGATTATAAAGGGCTCTGGTTTGTAAAGGGCTCTGGTTTATGACGGGCTCTGGTTTATAAAGGGTTCTTGTTTATAACAGGCTCTGGTTTATAACCAGCTTTGGTTTATACAGGGCTCTGGTTTATAAAGGGCTCTGGTTTATAACAGGTTCTGGTATATAAAGGGCTTTGGTTTCTAAAGGGCTCTGGTTTATAAAGGGCTCTGGTTTGTAAAGGGCTCGGGTTTATGACGGGCTCGGGTTTATAAAAGGTTCTTGTTTATAACCGGCTTAGGTTTATAAAGAGCTCTGGTTTATAAACGGTTCTGGTTTATTACAGGCTCTGGTATATTACCGGCTCTGGTTTGTAACCAGCTTAGGTTTATAAAGAGCTCTGGTTTATAAACGGTTCTGGTTTATTACAGGCTCTGGTATATTACCGGATCTGGTTTATTACAGGCTCTGGTATATAAAGGGCTTTGGTTTCTAAAGGGCTTTGGTTTCTTAAGGGCGCTGGGTTATAAAGGGCTCTAGTTTATAAAGGGCTCTGGTTTTTAAATGGCTCTGCTTTATAACGTGCTATGGTATATAAAGGTTTTTGGTTTATAAAGAGCTCTGGTTTGTAATGGGCTCTGGTGTATAACGGGCTTTGGTTTAAAAAGGGCTCTGGTTTATAACAGGCTCTGTTTTATAACCGGCTTTGGTTTATAAAGGGTTCTGGTTTATAACAGGCTCTGGTTTATAACCGGCTTTGGTTTATAAAGGGTTCTGGTTTTCAACTGGCTCTGGTTTAAAAAGGGCTGTGGTTTATAAAGGGCTGTGGTTTATAACAGGCTCTGGTATATAGAGGGCTTTGGTTTATAAAGGGTTCTGGTTCATATAGGGCTCTGGTTTTTAATGGGCTCTGGCTTCTAACGGGCTTTGGTTTATAAAGGTCTATGGTTTATAACAAAGAAAAAAAAAAGAGCTCTGGTTTATAACGGGCTCTGGTTTATAACCGAATTTGTTTTATAAAGGGCTCTGGTTTATTACAGGCTCTGGTATATAAAGTGCTTTGGTTTCTAAAGGGCTTTGGTTTGTAAAGGGCGCTGGTTTTTTAATGGGCTCTGGTTCATAAAGGGCTCTGGTTTATAACTGGCTCTTGTTTATAACAGGCTCTGGTTTATAACCAGCTTTGGTTTATACAGGGCTCTGGTTTATAAAGGGCTCTGGTTTATAACAGGCTCTGGTATATAAAGGGCTTTGGTTTCTAAAGGGCTTTGGTTTCTAAAGGGCTCTGGTTTATAAAGGGCTCTGGTTTGTAAAGGGCTCTGGTTTATGACGGGCTCTGGTTTATAAAGGGTTCTTGTTTATAACCGGCTTAGGTTTATAAAGAGCTCTGGTTTATAAACGGTTCTGGTTTATTACAGGCTCTGGTATATTACCGTCTCTGGTTTATTACATGCTCTGGTATATAAAGGGCTTTGGTTTCTAAAGGGCTTTGGTTTCTTAAGGGCGCTGGGTTATAAAGGGCTCTGGTTTATAAAGGGCTCTGGTTTTTAAATGGCTCTGCTTTATAACGTGCTATGGTATATAAAGGTTTCTGGTTTATAAAGGGCTCTGGTTTGTAATGGGCTCTGGTGTATAACGGGCTTTGGTTTAAAAAGGGCTCTGGTTTATAACAGGCTCTGTTTTATAACCGGCTTTGGTTTATAAAGGGTTTTGGTTTATAACAGGCTCTGGTTTATAATCGGCTTTGGTTTATAAAGGGTTCTGGTTTTTAACTGGCTCTGGTTTAAAAAGGGCTCTGGTTTGTAACAGGCTCTGGTCTATAACCGGCTCTGGTTTAAAAAGGGTCTGTTTTATAACCGGCTTAGGTTTATAAAGAGCTCTGGTTTATAAACGGCTCTGGTTTATTACAGGCTCTGGTACATTACCGGCTCTGGTTTATTACAGGCTCTGGTATATAAAGGGCTTTGGTTTCTAAAGGGCTTTGGTTTCTAAAGGGCTTTGGTTTCTTAAGGGCGCTGTGTTATAAAGGGCTCTGGTTTATAAAGGGCTCTGGTTTTTAAAGGGCTCTGCTTTATAACGGGCTCTGGTATATAAAGATTTCTGGTTTATAAAGGGCTCTGGCTTGTAATGGGCTCTGGTTTATTACGGGCTTTGGTTTAAAAAGGGCTTTGGTTTATAACAGGTTCTGTTTTATAACCGGCTTTGGTTTATAAAGGGCTCTGGTTTATAACCGGCTCTGGTTTATAAAGTGTTCTCGTTTAAAACGGTCTCTGGTTTAAAACCGGCTTTGGTTTATAAAGGGCTCTTGTTTATAAAGGGTTCTGGTTTATGACAGGCTCTGGTATATAAAGGGCTTTGGTTTCTAAAGGGCTATGGTTTCTAATGGGCTTTGGGTTTTAAAGGGCTCTTGTTTATAAAGGGCTCTGGTTTATAAATGGGCTCTGGTTTACAAAGGGCTCTGGTTTATAAAGGTTTCTGGTTTATACAGGGCTCTGGTTTATAAAGGGCTCTTGTTTATAACCGGCTCTGTTTTAAAAAGGGCTTTGGTTTATAAAAGGGCTCTGATTTATAATTGGTGTGGTTTATGACTGGCTTTGGTCTAAAACGGGCTCTGGTTTATAACGGGCTCTGGTTTATAACAGGCTCTGGATTATAACCGGCTTTTGTTTTTAATGGGCTCTGGTTTATAACCGGCTTTGGTATATAAAGGGTTCTGGTTTATAAAGGGCTATGGATTATAATGGGCTCTGGTTTATAAAGGGTTCTGGTTTATTAACGGGATCTGGTTTATAACCGGCTTAGGTTTATAAAGGGCTCTGGTTTATAACGGGCTCTGGTTTATAACATGCTCTGGTTTATAACCGGCTTTTGTTTATAACCGGCTTTGGTTTATACAGGGCTCTGGTTTATAAAGGGCTTTGGTTTATACACGGCTCTGGTTTATAAAGGGCTTTGGTTTATAAAGGGCTTGGTTTATAAAGGGCGCTGGTTTATAAAGGGCTCTGGTTTATAAAGGGTTCTGGTTTATAACAGGCTCTGGTTTAAAACCGGCTGCGGTTTCTAAAGGGCTTTGGTTTCTAAAGGGCTTTGGTTTATAAACGGCTCTTGTTTATAAAGGGCTCTTGTTTATAACGGGCTCTGGTTTAAAAAGGGTTCTGGTTTATAAAGGCCTCTGGTTTTTAACAGCCTCTGGCTTATAACCGGCTTGGGTTTATAAAGGCCTTTGGTTTATAACAGGCTCTGGTTTATAACCGGCTTTGGTTTATAAAGGGCTCTGGTTTATAACGGGCTCTGGTTTATAACCGGCTTTGGTTCATAAAGGGCTCTGGTTTATAAAGGGCTCTGGTTTATTACAGGCTCTGGTATATAAAGGGCTTTGGTTTCTAAAGGGCTTTGGTTTATACATGGGGCTGGGTTATAAAGGGCTCTGCTTTTTAAAGGGCTGTGGTTTATAACGGGCTCTGGTTTATAAAGGGCTTTGGGTTTTTAATGGGCTCTGGTTCATAAAGGGCTCTGGTTTATAACTGGCTCTGGTTTATAATGGGCTCTGGTTTAAAAAGGACTTTGGTTTCTAAAGGGTTCTGGTTTATAAACGGCTCTGGTTTTTAAAGGGCTCTGGTTTATAACAGGCTCTGGTTTATAAAGGGTTCTGGTTTATAAAGGGCTCTGGTTTATAACCGGCTCTGTTTTTAAAAGGGCTTTGGTTTATAAAGGGCTCTGATTTATAATTGGTTCTGGTTTATGACAAGCTTTGGTTTACAACTGGCTCTGGTTTATAACGGGATCTGGTTTATAACCGGCTTTGGTTTATAAAGGGCTCCTGTTTATAACAGTCTCTGGTTTATAACAGGCTCTGGATTATAACCGGCTTTTGTTTATAACGGGCTCTGGTTTATAACCGGCTTTGGTTTATAACGGGTTCTGGTTTATAAAGGGCTATGGATTATAATGGGCTCTGGTTTATAACCGGCTTTGGTTTATAAAGGGCTCTGGTTTATAAAGGGCTATTGTTTAGAAAGGGCTCTGGATTATAATGGGCTCTGGTTTATAACCGGCTTTGGTTTATAAAGGGCTCTGGTTTATAAAGGGCTATTGTTTAGAAAGGGCTTTGGTTTATAAAGGGCTCTGGTTTATAAAGGGCTCTGGTTTATACAGGGCTCTGGTTTATAAAGGGCTCTGGTTTAGAAAGGGCTCTGGTTTATAACGGCCTCTGGTTTATAAAGGGTTCTGGTTTATTAGAGGCGCTGGTATATAAAGGGCTTTGGTTTCTAAAGGGCTTGGTTTATAAAGGGCGCTGGTTTATAAAGGGCTCTGGTTTATAAAGGGCTCTGGTTTATACAGGGCTCTGGTTTATAAAGGGCTCTGGTTTAGAAAGGGCTCTGGTTTATAACGGGCTCTGGTTTAGAAAGGGCTCTGGTTTATAACGGGCTCTGATTTATAAAGGGTTCTGGTTTATTAGAGGCGCTGGTATATAAAGGGCTTTGGTTTCTAAAGGGCTTGGTTTATAAAGGGCGCTGGTTTATAAAGGGCTCTGGTTTTTAACGGCCTCTGGCTTATAACGGGCTTTGGTTTATAACCGGCTTTGGTTTATAAAGGGCTCTAGTTTATAACGGGGTCTAGTTTATAACCGGCTTTGGTTTATAAAGGGCTCTGATTTATAAAGGGCTCTGTATTATTACAGGCTCTGGTATATAAAGGGCTTTGGTTTCTAAAGGGCTTTGGGTTCTAAAGAGCTTTGGTTCATAAAGGGCGCTGGTTTATAAAGGGCTCTGGTTTATAAAGGGATCTGGTTTATATCGGGATCTGGTTTATAAAGGGTTCTGGTTTATAAAGGGCTCTGGTTTGTAATGGGCTGTGGTTTATAACCGGACTTGGTTTATAAAGGACTCTGGTTTATAACAGGCTCTCGTTTATAACCAGCTTTGGTTTACAAAAGGCTCTGGTTTATAAAGAGCTCTGGTTTATAACGGGCTCTGGTCTAAAACCGGCTCTGGTTTATAACCGAATTTGTTTTATAAAGGGCTCTGGTTTATAAAGGGCTCTGGTTTATTACAGGCTCTGTTTTATAACCAGCTTTGGTTTGTACAGGGCTCTGGTTTATAACTGGCTCTGGTTTATAATGGGCTCTGGTTTAAAAAGGACTTTGGTTTCTAAAGGGTTCTGGTTTATAAACGGCTCTGGTTTTCAAAGGGCTCTGGTTTATAACAGGCTCTGGTTTATAAAGGGTTCTGGTTTATAAAGGGCTCTGGTTTATAACCGGCTCTGTTTTTAAAAGAGCTTTGGTTTATAAAGGGCTCTGATTTATAATTGGTTCTGGTTTATGACAAGCTTTGGTTTACAACTGGCTCTGGTTTATAACGGGATCTGGTTTATAACCGGCTTTGGTTTATAAAGGGCTCCTGTTTATAACAGTCTCTGGTTTATAACAGGCTCTGGATTATAACTGGCTTTTGTTTATAACGGGCTCTGGTTTATAACCGGCTTTGGTTTATAACGGGTTCTGGTTTATAAAGGGCTATGGATTATAATGGGCTCTGGTTTATAACCGGCTTTGGTTTATAAAGGGCTCTGGTTTATAAAGGGCTATTGTTTAGAAAGGGCTCTGGTTTATAATGGGCTCTGGTTTATAAAGGGTTCTGGTTTATTACAGGGTTCTGGTTTATTAACGGGATCTGGTTTTTTAAACGGCTTTGGTTTATAAAGGGCTCTGGTTTATAAAGGGCTCTGGTTTATACAGGGCTCTGGTTTATAAAGGGCTCTGGTTTAGAAAGGGCTCTGGTTTATAACGGGCTCTGGTTTATAAAGGGTTCTGGTTTATTACAGGCGCTGGTGTATAAAGGGCTTTGGTTTCTAAAGGGCTTGGTTTATAAAGGGCGCTGGTTTATAAAGGGCTCTGGTTTTTAACGGCCTCTGGCTTATAACGGGCTTTGGTTTATAACCGGCTTTGGTTTATATAGGGCTCTAGTTTATAACGGGGTCTAGTTTATAACCGGCTTTGGTTTATAAAGGGCTCTGATTTATAAAGGGCTCTGTATTATTACAGGCTCTGGTATATAAAGGGCTTTGGTTTCTAAAGGGCTTTGGTTTCTAAAGAGCTTTGGTTCATAAAGGGCGCTGGTTTATAAAGGGCTCTGGTTTATAAAGGGATCTGGTTTATATCGGGATCTGGTTTATAAAGGGTTCTGGTTTATAAAGGGCTCTGGTTTGTAATGGGCTGTGGTTTATAACCGGACTTGGTTTATAAAGGACTCTGGTTTATAACAGGCTCTCGTTTATAACCAGCTTTGGTTTACAAAAGGCTCTGGTTTATAAAGAGCTCTGGTTTATAACGGGCTCTGGTCTATAACCGGCTCTGGTTTATAACCGAATTTGTTTTATAAAGGGCTCTGGTTTATAAAGGGCTCTGGTTTATTACAGGCTCTGTTTTATAACCAGCTTTGGTTTGTACAGGGCTCTGGTTTATAAAGGGCTCTGGTTTATAACAGGCTCTGGTATATAAAGGGCTTTGGTTTCTAAAGGGCTTTGGTTTCTAAAGGGCTCTGGATTATAAAGGGCTCTGGTTTGTAAAGGGCTCTGGTTTATGACGGGCTCTGGTTTATAAAGGGTTCTTGTTTATAACAGGCTCTGGTTTATAACCAGCTATGGTTTATACAGGGCTCTGGTTTATAAAGGGCTCTGGTTTATAACAGGCTCTGGTATATAAAGGGCTTTGGTTTCTAAAGGGCTCTGGTTTATAAAGGGCTCTGGTTTGTAAAGGGCTCGGGTTTATGACGGGCTCGGGTTTATAAAAGGTTCTTGTTTATAACCGGCTTAGGTTTATAAAGAGCTCTGGTTTATAAACGGTTCTGGTTTATTACAGGCTCTGGTATATTACCGGCTCTGGTTTGTAACCGGCTTAGGTTTATAAAGAGCTCTGGTTTATCAACGGTTCTGGTTTATTACAGGCTCTGGTATATTACCGGATCTGGTTTATTACAGGCTCTGGTATATAAAGGGCTTTGGTTTCTAAAGGGCTTTGGTTTCTTAAGGGCGCTGGGTTATAAAGGGCTCTAGTTTATAAAGGGCTCTGGTTTTTAAATGGCTCTGCTTTATAACGTGCTATGGTATATAAAGGTTTCTGGTTTATAAAGAGCTCTGGTTTGTAATGGGCTCTGGTGTATAACGGGCTTTGGTTTAAAAAGGGCTCTGGTTTATAACAGGCTCTGTTTTATAACCGGCTTTGGTTTATAAAGGGTTCTGGTTTATAACAGGCTCTGGTTTATAACCGGCTTTGGTTTATAAAGGGTTCTGGTTTTCAACTGGCTCTGATTTAAATAGGGCTGTGGTTTATAAAGGGCTGTGGTTTATAACAGGCTCTGGTATATAGAGGGCTTTGGTTTATAAAGGGTTCTGGTTCATATAGGGCTCTGGTTTTTAATGGGCTCTGGCTTCTAACGGGCTTTGGTTTATAAAGGTCTATGGTTTATAACAAAGAAAAAAAAAAGAGCTCTGGTTTATAACGGGCTCTGGTTTATAACCGAATTTGTTTTATAAAGGGCTCTGGTTTATAAAGGGCTCTGGTTTATTACAGGCTCTGGTATATAAAGTGCTTTGGTTTCTAAAGGGCTTTGGTTTGTAAAGGGCGCTGGTTTTTTAATGGGCTCTGGTTCATAAAGGGCTCTGGTTTATAACTGGCTCTGGTTTATAACAGGCTCTGGTTTATAACCAGCTTTGGTTTATACAGGGCTCTGGTTTATAAAGGGCTTTGGTTTCTAAAGGGCTCTGGTTTATAAAGGGCTCTGGTTTGTAAAGGGCTCTGGTTTATGACGGGCTCTGGTTTATAAAGGGTTCTTGTTTATAACCGGCTTAGGTTTATAAAGAGCTCTGGTTTATAAACGGTTCTGGTTTATTACAGGCTCTGGTATATAAAGGGCTTTGGTTTCTAAAGGGCTTTGGTTTCTTAAGGGCGCTGGGTTATAAAGGGCTCTGGTTTATAAAGGGCTCTGGTTTTTAAATGGCTCTGCTTTATAACGTGCTATGGTATATAAAGGTTTCTGGTTTATAAAGGGCTCTGGTTTGTAATGGGCTCTGGTGTATAACGGGCTTTGGTTTAAAAAGGGCTCTGGTTTATAACAGGCTCTGTTTTATAACCGGCTTTGGTTTATAAAGGGTTTTGGTTTATAACAGGCTCTGGTTTATAATCGGCTTTGGTTTATAAAGGGTTCTGGTTTTTAACTGGCTCTGGTTTAAAAAGGGCTCTGGTTTGTAACAGGCTCTGGTCTATAACCGGCTCTGGTTTAAAAAGGGTCTGTTTTATAACCGGCTTAGGTTTATAAAGAGCTATGGTTTATAAACGGCTCTGGTTTATTACAGGCTCTGGTACATTACCGGCTCTGGTTTATTACAGGCTCTGGTATATAAAGGGCTTTGGTTTCTAAAGGGCTTTGGTTTCTTAAGGGCGCTGTGTTATAAAGGGCTCTGGTTTATAAAGGGCTCTGGTTTTTAAAGGGCTCTGCTTTATAACGGGCTCTGGTATATAAAGATTTCTGGTTTATAAAGGGCTCTGGCTTGTAATGGGCTCTGGTTTATTATGGGCTTTGGTTTAAAAAGGGCTTTGGTTTATAACAGGTTCTGTTTTATAACCGGCTTTGGTTTATAAAGGGCTCTGGTTTATAACAGGCTCTGGTGAAAAAAGACCTCTGGTTTATAACGGGCTCTGGTTTATAACCGGCTTTGCTTTATTAAAGGTTGTGGTTTATAAAGTGCTGTGGTTTATAACAGGTTCTGGTATATAGAGGGCTTTGGTTTATAAAGGGTTCTGGTTCATATAGGGCTCTGGTTTTTAATGGGCTCTGGCTTCTAACAGGCTTTGGTTTATAAAGGTCTATGGTTTATAACAGGCTCTGGTTTTTAACCGGCTCTGGTTTATAAAGTGTTCTCGTTTAAAACGGTCTCTGGTTTAAAAC
The DNA here is from genome assembly GCA_030533445.1 of Cyprinodon diabolis. Lineage (NCBI taxonomy): Eukaryota > Metazoa > Chordata > Actinopteri > Cyprinodontiformes > Cyprinodontidae > Cyprinodon > Cyprinodon diabolis. The sequence goes on along the minus strand of CM060066.1, from coordinate 54,651,373 downwards.
CGGCTTCGGTTTATAAAGGGCTCTTGTTTATAAAGGGTTCTGGTTTATGACAGGCTCTGGTATAGAAAGGGCTTTGGTTTCTAAAGGGCTATGGTTTCTAATGGGCTTTGGTTTTTAAAGGGCTCTTGTTCAGAAAGGGCTCTGGTTTATAAATGGGCTCTGGTTTACAAAGGGCTCTGGTTTATAAAGGTTTCTGGTTTATAAAGGGCTCTGGTTTATAAAGGGCTCTTGTTTATAACCGGCTCTGTTTTAAAAAGGGCTTTGGTTTATAAAGGGCTCTGATTTATAATTGGTGTGGTTTATGACCGGCTTTGGTCTAAAACGGGCTCTGGTTTATGACGGGATCTGGTTTATAACCGGCTTTGGTTTATAAAGGGCTCCTGTTTATAACAGGCTCTGGATTATAACCGGCTTTTGTTTTTAACGGGCTCTGGTTTATAACAGGCTTTGGTATATAAAGGGTTCTGGTTTATAATTGGTGTGGTTTATGACCGGCTTTGGTCTAAAACGGGCTCTGGTTTATGACGGGATCTGGTTTATAACCGGCTTTGGTTTATAAAGGGCTCCTGTTTATAACAGGCTCTGGATTATAACCGGCTTTTGTTTTTAACGGGCTCTGGTTTATAACCGGCTTTGGTATATAAAGGGTTCTGGTTTATAAAGGGCTATGGATTATAATGGGCTCTGGTTTATAAAGGGTTTTGGTTTATTAACGGGATCTGGTTTATAACCGGCTTAGGTTTATAAAGGGCTCTGGTTTATAACGGGCTCTGGTTTATAACATGCTCTGGTTTATAACCGGCTTTTGTTTATAACGGGCTCTGGTTTATTACCGGCTTTGGTTTATAAAGGGTTCTGGTTTATAAAGGGCTATGGATTATAATGGGCTTTGGTTTATAACCGGCTTTGGTTTATACAGGGCTCTGGTTTATAAAGGGCTTTGGTTTATACACGGCTCTGGTTTGTAAAGGGCTCTGGTTTAGAAAGGGCTCTGTTTTATAACGGGCTCTGGTTTATAAAGGGTTCTGGTTTATTACAGGCGCTGGTATATAAAGGGCTTTGGTTTCTAAAGGGCTTGGTTTATAAAGGGCGCTGGTTTATAAAGGGCTCTGGTTTATAAAGGGTTCTGGTTTATAAAGGGCTCTGGTTTTTAACGGCTTCTGGCTTATAAAAGGCTTTGGTTTGAAAAGGCCTCTGGTTTATAACCGGCTTTGGTTTATAAAGGGCTCTAGTTTATAACGGGGTCTAGTTAATAACCGGCTTTGGTTTATAAAGGGCTCTGGTTTATAAAGGGTTCTGGTTTATAAAGGGCTGTGGTTTGTAATGGGCTGTGGTTTATAACAGGCTCTGGTTTATAACAGTCTTTGGTTTACAAAAGGCTCTGGTTTATAAAGGGCTCTGGTTTATAACGGGCTCTGGTCTATAACCGTCTCTGGTTTATAACCGAATTTGTTTTATAAAGGGCTCTGGTTTATAAAGGGCTCTGGTTTATTACAGGCTCTGGTATATAAAGGGCTTTGGTTTCAAAAGGGCTTTGGTTTATAAAGGGCTCTTGTTTTTAACGGCTTCTGGCTTATAACGGGCTTTGGTTTGAACAGGCCTCTGGTTTATAACCGGCTTTGGTTTATAAAGGGTTCTAGTTTATAACGGGGTCTAGTTTATAACCGGCTTTGGTTTATAAAGGGCTCTGGTTTATAAAGGGTTCTGGTTTATAAAGGGCTCTGGTTTGTAATGGGCTGTGGTTTATAACAGGCTCTGGTTTATAAAGGGCTCTGGTTTATAACGGGCTCTGGTCTATAACCGGCTCTGGTTTATAACCAAATTTGTTTTATAAAGGGCTCTGGTTTCTAAAGAACTCTGGTTTATTACAGGCTCTGGTATATAAACGGCTTTGGTTTCTAAAGGGCTTTGGTTTGTAAAGGGCGCTGGGTTATAAAGGGCTCTTGTTTATAAAGTGTTCTGGTTTATAACGGTCTCTGGTTTATAAAGGGCTCTGGTTTAAAAAGGGTTCTGGTTTATATAGGGCTCTGGTTTATAACAGGCTCTGGTTTATAACCAGCTTTGGTTTATACAGGGCTCTGGTTTATAAAGGGCTCTGGTTTATAACAGGCTCTGGTATATAAAGGGCTTTGGTTTCTAAAAGGCTTTGGTTTCTAAAGGGCTCTGGTTTATAAAGGGCTCTGGTTTGTAAAGGGCTCTGGTTTGTAAAGGGCTCTGATTTATGACGGGCTCTGGTTTATAAAGGGCCCTGGTTTTTAATGGGATCTGGCTTATAAAGAGGTCTGGTTTATAACAGGCTCTGGTTTATAACCGGCTTTGGTTTATAACAGGCTCTGGTTTATAAAGGGCTCTGGTTTATAAAGGGCTCTGGTTCTTAACGGCCTCTGGCTTATAACGGGCTTTGGTTTAAAAAGGCCTCTGGATTATAACAGGCTCTGGTTTATCACAGGCTTTGGTTTATAAAGGGCTCTGGTTTAGAAAGGGCTATGAATTATAATGGGCTGTGGTTTATAACCGGCTTTGGTTTATACAGGGCTCTGGTTTATAAAGGGCTCTGGTTTATTGTTGGGATCTGGAGCTGTACCACCTTCCTCCAGCAGAGTGCGCCGTGGGTCTCCTGGAGCTGTAGTCTTCCAGCACACCTGTGACGCATCTACTCATCAAAAGACCTGCCCTTTATAACCAGCTGCCAGACCTTGCTTCCGCAGTGTTGACCTAGTTTTGTTAGCGACCTGAGCCTAGAACCTGAAGAATTTTAGCTGTCTGTTGAGAGAGATCTGATTCTAACTCTCCCTTGTTTTTGCCTCACAGGAAACCTGTCTCGAACCTGAAGCTCTGGATGAGCTTAACCTGCCGAGATAACCCTCGTGAGCCAAACCTGAAGATTCCTATGTGGATTCCCCTGCTGCTCTTTACTAGAGCTGGAAACTCTGATCAAGGTCTGCCATTAAAGTCAGAAGCAAGACGCTGCAGCTACTCTTGGACTCTGCTGAACAAACAGTCTCTGGACCCAACGGTTCCCTCTCTCTAAAAGAGAAGCCCGGACTCATAGAGGTATTCTTTTGAATTATCAAGGACTAAAAACTCATCAACCTGCTTCCTAATCAAACTATCATCTCTGCAGACTTCAGTGAACCAGCCCGGACCAGTTCCTGATCCAGTTCATGATTTTGTGTTTATGTGCAAACTCAATAAACTCTGTTAAACTTTTACCAAGCCTCCGTTGTGTTCTGCATGTGGGCTAAGAACCTAAGACCCATCATGACCTTTATAAAGGGTTCGGGTTTATAAAGGGCTCTGGTTCTTAATGGCCTCTGGCTTATAACGGGCTTTGGTTTAAAAAGGCCTCTGGATTATAACATGCTCTGGTTTATAACCGGCTTTGGTTTATCAAGGGCTCTGGTTTATTACAGGCTCTGGTATATAAAGGGCTTTGGTTTCTAAAGGGATTTGGTTTATGAAGGGCTTTGGTTTATAAAGGGCTTTGGTTTATAAAGGGCTCTGGTTTATAAAGGGCTCTTGTTTATAACAGGCTCTGGTTTTTAACTGGCTCTGGTTTAAATAGGGCTCTGGTTTTTAAGAGGCTCTGGTCTATAACCGGCTCTGGTTTAAAAATGCCTTTGGTTTGTAACAGGCTCTGGTCTATAACCGGCTCTGGTTTATAAAGAGCTCTGGTTTATAAACGGCTCTGGTTTATTACAGGCTCTGGTATATAAACGGCTCTGGTTTATTACAGGCTCTGGTATATAAAGGGCTTTGGTTTCTAAAGGGCTTTGGTTTCTAAAGGGCTTGGTTTATAAAGGAAGCTGGTTTATAAAGGGCTCTGGTTTATAAAGGGCTCTGGTTTATAACAGGGTCTGGTTAATAGAGGGCTCTGGTTTTTAATGGGCTCTGGTTCATAAAGGGCTCTGGTTTATAACAGGCTCTGGTTTATAAAGGGTTCTGGTTTATAAAGAGCTCTGGTTTTTAACGGCCTCTGGCTTATAACGGGCTTTGGTTTATAAAGGGCTCTAGTTTATAACGGGGTCTAGTTTATAACCGGCTTTGGTTTATAAAGGGCTCTAGTTTATGAAGGGCTCTGTATTATTACGGGCTCTGGTATATAAAGGGCTTTGGTTTCTAAAGAGCTTTGGTTCATAACGGGCGCTTGTTTATAAAGGGCTCTGGTTTATAAAGGGATCTGGTTTATATCGGGCTCTGGTTTATAAAGGGTTCTGGTTTATAAAGGGCTCTGGTTTGTAATGGGCTGTGGTTTATAACCGGCTTTGGTTTATAAAGGGCTCTGGTTTATAACAGGCTCTGGTTTATAACCGGCTTTGGTTTACAAAAGGCTCTGGTTTATAAAGAGCTCTGTATTGGGATCCAGAGGTTTGCCCTCCAGAGGGCGGTGTGGATCCCCTCCTGTGGGTCTCTGTCTTTTCTGTTGGGATCCAGAGGCTTGCCCACCAGAGGGCGCCGTGGATCCTCTCTTGGGAGGATACACTCTGACGCTCTGGTCTATAACCGGCTCTGGTTTATAACCGAATTTGTTTTATAAAGGGCTCTGGTTTATGACAGGCTCTGGTATATAAAGGGCTTTGGTTTCTAAAGGGCTTTGGTTTATAAAAGGCTCTGGTTTATAAAGGGCTATGGTTTATAACAGGCTCTGGTTAATAAAGGGCTCTGGTTTTTATTGGGCTCTGGTTTATAAAGGGCTCTGTTTTATAACAGGCTCTGGTTTATAAAGGGTTCTGGTTTATAAAGGGCTCTGGTTTTTAACTGGCTCTGGTTTAAAAAGGGCTCTGGTTTTTAACGGGCTCTGGTCTATATCCGGCTCTGGTTTAAAAAGGCCTTTGGTTTGTAACAGGCTCTGGTCTATAACCGGCTCTGGTTTGAAAAGGGTCTGGTTTTTAAGCGGCTTTGGTTTATAAAGAGCTCTGGTTTATAAACGGCTCTGGTTTATTACAGGCTCTGGTATATAAACGGCTCTGGTTTCTAAAGGGCTTTGGTTTCTTAAGGGTTCTGGTTTATAAAGGGTTCTGGTTTATAAAGGGCTCTGGTTTTTAACGGCTTCTGGCTTATAACAGGCTTTGGTTTGAAAAGGCCACTGGTTTATAACCGGCTTTGTTTTATAAAGGGCTCTAGTTTATAACGGGGTCTAGTTTATAACCGGCTTTGGTTTATAAAGGGCTCTGGTTTATAAAGGGCTTTGGTTTAGAACAGGCTCTGGTCTATAACAGGCTCTGGTTTATAACCGAATTTGTTTTATAAAGGGCTCTGGTTTATTACAGGCTCTGGTATATAAAGGGCTTTGGTTTCTAAAGGGCTTTGGTTTGTAAAGGGCGCTGGGTTATAAAGGGCTCTTGTTTTTAACGGCTTCTGGCTTATAACGGGCTTTGGTTTGAAATGGCCTCTGGTTTATAACTGACTTTGGTTTATAAAGGGCTCTGGTTTATAAAGGGTTCTGGTTTATAAAGGGCTCTGGTTTGTAATGGGCTGTGGTTTATAACAGGCTCTGGTTTATAACCGGCTTTGGTTTACAAAAGGCTCTGGTTTATAAAGGGCTCTGGTTTATAACGGGCTCTGGTCTATAACCGCGTCTGGTTTATAACCAAATTTGTTTTATAAAGGGCTCTGGTTTCTAAAGGGCTCTGGTTTATTACAGGCTCTGGTATATAAAGGGCTTTGGTTTCTAAAGGGCTTTGGTTTGTAAAGGGCGCTGGGTTATAAAGGGCTCTTGTTTATAAAGTGTTCTGGTTTATAACGGTCTCTGGTTTATAAAGGGCTCTGGTTTAAAAAGGGTTCTGGTTTATATAGGGCTCTGGTTTATAACAGGCTCTGGTTTATAACCAGCTTTGGTTTATACAGGGCTCTGGCTTATAATGGTCTCTGGTTTATAACAGGCTCTGGTTTATAACTGGCTTTGGTTTATAAAGGGCTCTTTTCTATAACAGGCTCTGGTTTATGAAGGGTTCTGGTTTATAAAGGGCTCTGGTTTTTAACCGGCTCTGGTTTAAAAAGGCCTTTGGTTTGTAACAGGCTCTGGTCTATAACCGGCTCTGGTTTATAACCAAATTTGTTTTATAAAGGGCTCTGGTTTATAAAGGGCTCTGGTTTATTACAGGCTCTGGTATATTAAGTGCTTTGGTTTCTAAAGGGCTTAGGTCTGTAAAGGGCGCTGGGTTATAAAGGGCTCTGGTTTATAAAGTGTTCTGGTTTATAACGGTCTCTGGTTTATAAAGGGCTCTGGTTTTTTAATGGGCTCTGGTTCATAAAGGGCTCTGGTTTATAACTGGCTCTAGTTTATAACGGGCTCTGGTTTAAAAAGGGTTCTGGTTTATATAGGGCTCTGGTTTATAACAGGCTCCTGTTTATAACCAGCTTTGGTTTATACAGGGCTCTGGTTTATAAAGGGCTCTGGTTTATAACAGGCTCTGGTATATAAAGAGCTTTGGTTTCTAAAGGGCTTTGGTTTCTAAAGGGCTCTGGTTTATAAAGGGCTCTGTTTTGTAAAGGGCTCTGGTTTATGACGGGCTCTGGTTTATAAAGGGTTCTTGTTTATAACCGGCTTAGGTTTATAAAGAGCTCTGGTTTATAAACGGTTCTGGTTTATTACAGGCTCTGGTATATTACCGGCTCTGGTTTGTAACCGGCTTAGGTTTATAAAGAGCTCTGGTTTATAAACGGTTCTGGTTTATTACAGGCTCTGGTATATTACCGGCTCTGGTTTATTACAGGCTCTGGTATATAAAGGGCTTTGGTTTCTAAAGGGCTTTGGTTTCTTAAGGGCGCTGGGTTATAAAGGGCTCTAGTTTATAAAGGGCTCTGGTTTTTAAATGGCTCTGCTTTATAACGTGCTATGGTATATAAAGGTTTCTGGTTTATAAAGGGCTCTGGTTTGTAATGGGCTCTGGTGTATAACGGGCTTTGGTTTAAAAAGGGCTCTGGTTTATAACAGGCTCTCTTTTATAACCGGCTTTGGTTTATAAAGGGTTCTGGTTTATAACAGGCTCTGGTTTATAACCGGATTTGGATTATAAAGGGTTCTGTTTTTTAACTGGCTCTGGTTTAAAAAGGGCTGTGGTTTATAAAGGGCTGTGGTTTATAACAGGCTCTGGTATATAGAGGGCTTTGGTTTATAAAGGGTTCTGGTTCATATAGGGCTCTGGTTTTTAATGGGCTCTGGCTTCTAAAGGGCTCTGGTTTATAACCGAATTTGTTTTATAAAGGGCTCTGGTTTATTACAGGCTCTGGTATATAAAGTGCTTTGGTTTCTAAAGGACTTTGGTTTGTAAAGGGCGCTGGTTTTTTAATGGGCTCTGGTTCATAAAGGGCTCTGGTTTATAACTGGCTCTGGTTTATAACTGGCTCTGGTTTATAACAGGCTCTGGTTTATAACCAGCTTTGGTTTATACAGGGCTCTGGTTTATAAAGGGCTCTGGTTTATAACAATCTCTGGTATATAAAGGGCTTTGGTTTCTAAAGGGCTTTGGTTTCTAAAGGGCTCTGGTTTATAAAGGGCTCTGGTTTGTAAAGGGCTCTGGTTTATGACGGGCTCTGGTTTATAAAGGGTTCTTGTTTATAACCGGCTTAGGTTTATAAAGAGCTCTGGTTTATAAACGGTTCTGGTTTATTACAGGCTCTGGTATATTACCGGCTCTGGTTTATTACAGGCTCTGGTATATAAAGGGCTTTGGTTTCTAAAGGGCTTTGGTTTCTTAAGGGCGCTGGGATATAAAGGGCTCTGGTTTATAAAGGGCTCTGGTTTTTAAATGGCTCTGCTTTATAACGTGCTATGGTATATAAAGGTTTCTGGTTTATAAAGGGCTCTGGTTTGTAATGGGCTCTGGTGTATAACGGGCTTTGGTTTAAAAAGGGCTCTGGTTTATAACAGGCTCTGTTTTATAACCGGCTTTGGTTTATAAAGGGTTCTGGTTTATAACAGGCTCTGGTTTATAACCGGCTTTGGTTGATAAAGGGTTCTGGTTTTTAACTGGCTCTGGTTTAAAAAGGGCTCTGGTTTGTAACAGGCTCTGGTCTATAACCGGCTCTGGTTTAAAAAGGGTCTGTTTTATAACCGGCTTAGGTTTATAAAGAGCTCTGGTTTATAAACGGCTCTGATTTATTACAGGCTCTGGTAAATTACCGGCTCTGGTTTATTACAGGCTCTGGTATATAAAGGGCTTTGGTTTCTAAAGGGCTTTGGTTTCTTAAGAGCGCTGTGTTATAAAGGGCTCTGGTTTATAAAGGGCTCTGGTTTTTAAAGGGCTCTGCTTTATAACGGGCTCTGGTATATAAAGATTTCTGGTTTATAAAGGGCTCTGGCTTGTAATGGGATCTGGTTTATTACGGGCTTTGGTTTAAAAAGGGCTCTGGTTTACAACAGGCTCTGTTTTATAACCGGCTTTGGTTTATAAAGGGCTCAGGTTTATAACAGGCTCTGGTGAAAAAAGACCTCTGGTTTATAACGGGCTCTGGTTTATAACCGGCTTTGGTTTATTAAAGGCTGTGGTTTATAAAGTGCTGTGGTTTATAACAGGTTCTGGTATATAGAGGGCTTTGGTTTATAAAGGGTTCTGGTTCATATAGGGCTCTGGTTTTTAATGGGCTCTGGCTTCTAACGGGCTTTGGTTTATAAAGGTCTATGGTTTATAACAGGCTCTGGTTTATAACCGGCTCTGGTTTATAAAGTGTTCTCGTTTAAAACGGTCTCTGGTTTAAAACCGGCTTCGGTTTATAAAGGGCTCTTGTTTATAAAGGGTTCTGGTTTATGACAGGCTCTGGTATAGAAAGGGCTTTGGTTTCTAAAGGGCTATGGTTTCTAATGGGCTTTGGTTTTTAAAGGGCTCTTGTTCAGAAAGGGCTCTGGTTTATAAATGGGCTCTGGTTTACAAAGGGCTCTGGTTTATAAAGGGTTCTGGTTTATAAAGGGCTCTGGTTTATAAAGGGCTCTGGTTTATAACCGGCTCTGTTTTAAAAAGGGCTTTGGTTTATAAAGGGCTCTGATTTATAATTGGTGTGGTTTATGACCGGCTTTGGTCTAAAACGGGCTCTGGTTTATGACGGGATCTGGTTTATAACCGGCTTTGGTTTATAAAGGGCTCCTGTTTATAACAGGCTCTGGATTATAACCGGCTTTTGTTTTTAACGGGCTCTGGTTTATAACCGGCTTTGGTATATAAAGGGTTCTGGTTTATAAAGGGCTATGGATTATAATGGGCTCTGGTTTATAAAGGGTTCTGGTTTATTAACGGGATCTGGTTTATAACCGGCTTAGGTTTATAAAGGGCTCTGGTTTATAACGGGCTCTGGTTTATAACATGCTCTGGTTTATAACCGGCTTTTGTTTATAACGGGCTCTGGTTTATTACCGGCTTTGGTTTATAAAGGGTTCTGGTTTATAAAGGGCTATGGATTATAATGGGCTTTGGTTTATAACCGGCTTTGGTTTATACAGGGCTCTGGTTTATAAAGGGCTTTGGTTTATACACGGCTCTGGTTTATTAAGGGCTCTGGTTTATAAAGGGTTCTGGTTTATTACAGGCGCTGGTATATAAAGGGCTTTGGTTTCTAAAGGGCTTGGTTTATAAAGGGCGCTGCTTTATAAAGGGCTCTGGTTTATAAAGGGTTCTGGTTTATAAAGGGCTCTGGTTTTTAACGGCTTCTGGCTTATAACAGGCTTTGGTTTGAAAAGGCCTCTGGTTTATAACCGGCTTTGGTTTATAAAGGGCTCTAGTTTATAACGGGGTCTAGTTAATAACCGGCTTTGGTTTATAAAGGGCTCTGGTTTATAAAGGGTTCTGGTTTATAAAGGGCTCTGGTTTGTAATGGGCTGTGGTTTATAACAGGCTCTGGTTTATAACAGTCTTTGGTTTACAAAAGGCTCTGGTTTATAAAGGGCTCTGGTTTATAACGGGCTCTGGTCTATAACCGTCTCTGGTTTATAACCGAATTTGTTTTATAAAGGGCTCTGGTTTATAAAGGGCTCTGGTTTATTACAGGCTCTGGTATATAAAGGGCTTTGGTTTCAAAAGGGCTTTGGTTTGTAAAGGGCGCTGGGTTATAAAGGGCTCTTGTTTTTAACGGCTTCTGGCTTATAACGGGCTTTGGTTTGAAAAGGCCTCTGGTTTATAACCGGCTTTGGTTTATAAAGGGTTCTAGTTTATAAAGGGTTCTGGTTTATAAAGGGCTCTGGTTTGTAATGGGCTGTGGTTTATAACAGGCTCTGGTTTATAACCGGCTTTGGTTTACAAAAGGCTCTGGTTTATTAAGGGCTCTGGTTTATAACGGGCTCTGGTCTATAACCGGCTCTGGTTTATAACCAAATTTGTTTTATAAAGGGCTCTGGTTTCTAAAGAACTCTGGTTTATTACAGGCTCTGGTATATAAACGGCTTTGGTTTCTAAAGGGCTTTGGTTTGTAAAGGGCGCTGGGTTATAAAGGGCTCTTGTTTATAAAGTGTTCTGGTTTATAACGGTCTCTGGTTTATAAAGGGCTCTGGTTTAAAAAGGGTTCTGGTTTATATAGGGCTCTGGTTTATAACAGACTCTGGTTTATAACCAGCTTTGGTTTATACAGGGCTCTGGTTTATAAAGGGCTCTGGTTTATAACAGGCTCTGGTATATAAAGGGCTTTGGTTTCTAAAAGGCTTTGGTTTCTAAAGGGCTCTGGTTTATAAAGGGCTCTGGTTTGTAAAGGGCTCTGATTTATGACGGGCTCTGGTTTATAAAGGGTTCTTGTTTATAAAGGGCCCTGGTTTTTAATGGGATCTGGCTTATAAAGAGGTCTGGTTTATAACAGACTCTGGTTTATAACCGGCTTTGGTGTATAACAGGCTCTGGTTTATAATCGGCTTTGGGTTATAAAGGGCTCTGGTTTATAAAGGGCTCTGGTTTATAACAGGCTCTGGTTTATAACCGGATTTGGATTATAAAGGGTTCTGTTTTTTAACTGGCTCTGGTTTAAAAAGGGCTGTGGTTTATAAAGGGCTGTGGTTTATAACAGGCTCTGGTATATAGAGGGCTTTGGTTTATAAAGGGTTCTGGTTCATATAGGGCTCTGGTTTTTAATGGGCTCTGGCTTCTAAAGGGCTCTGGTTTATAACCGAATTTGTTTTATAAAGGGCTCTGGTTTATAAAGGGCTCTGGTTTATTACAGGCTCTGGTATATAAAGTGCTTTGGTTTCTAAAGGACTTTGGTTTGTAAAGGGCGCTGGTTTTTTAATGGGCTCTGGTTCATAAAGGGCTCTGGTTTATAACTGGCTCTGGTTTATAACTGGCTCTGGTTTATAACAGGCTCTGGTTTATAACCAGCTTTGGTTTATACAGGGCTCTGGTTTATAAAGGGCTCTGGTTTATAACAATCTCTGGTATATAAAGGGCTTTGGTTTCTAAAGGGCTCTGGTTTATAAAGGGCTCTGGTTTGTAAAGGGCTCTGGTTTATGACGGGCTCTGGTTTATAAAGGGTTCTTGTTTATAACCGGCTTAGGTTTATAAAGAGCTCTGGTTTATAAACGGTTCTGGTTTATTACAGGCTCTGGTATATTACCGGCTCTGGTTTATTACAGGCTCTGGTATATAAAGGGCTTTGGTTTCTAAAGAGCTTTGGTTCATAACGGGCGCTTGTTTATAAAGGGCTCTGGTTTATAAAGGGATCTGGTTTATATCGGGCTCTGGTTTATAAAGGGTTCTGGTTTATAAAGGGCTCTGGTTTATAACAGGCTCTGGTTTATAACCGGCTTTGGTTTACAAAAGGCTCTGGTTTATAAAGGGCTCTGTATTGGGATCCAGAGGTTTGCCCTCCAGAGGGCGGTGTGGATCCCCTCCTGTGGGTCTCTGTCTTTTCTGTTGGGATCCAGAGGCTTGCCCACCAGAGGGCGCCGTGGATCCTCTCTTGGGAGCTGATGCTCAGCGCTCAGTTGATTCCCATCAGCTCATGATTAAGCTCTCCCTATATAAGCTGAGTGAAAGCCTCACTCTGAGCTGGATTGTTGTCCTTGCCATGGAAACAAACCTGAGCCACCCTGCCTGTTGAACTCTGCCTGTCTGAACCAGCAAACGAGTGAGTTTGAGACTGTAATCTGTACCAGAGTCTAACCTGTTTCTGTTCGTCTCTGCCTCCCAGGAAGGGAGACCTGTGCTACTAATAAATATTGGACTTTAATCCTGCCTGAGTCTCTGTGAGTTCTGCATCTGGGCTAGTAAACCTGCGCATCATGACACTCTGACGCTCTGGTCTATAACCGGCTCTGGTTTATAACCGAATTTGTTTTATAAAGGGCTCTGGTTTATGACAGGCTCTGGTATATAAAGGGCTTTGGTTTCTAAAGGGCTTTGGTTTATAAAAGGCTCTGGTTTATAAAGGGCTATGGTTTATAACAGGCTCTGGTTAATAAAGGGCTCTGGTTTTTATTGGGCTCTGGTTTATAAAGGGCTCTGTTTTATAACAGGCTCTGGTTTATAAAGGTTTCTGGTTTATAAAGTGCTCTGGTTTTTAACTGTCTCTGGTTTAAAAAGGGCTCTGGTTTTTAACGGGCTCTGGTCTATATCCGGCTCTGGTTTAAAAAGGCCTTTGGTTTGTAACAGGCTCTGGTCTATAACCGGCTCTGGTTTGAAAAGGGTCTGGTTTTTAACCGGCTTTGGTTTATAAAGAGCTCTGGTTTATAAACGGCTCTGGTTTATTACAGGCTCTGGTATATAAACGGCTCTGGTTTCTAAAGGGCTTTGGTTTCTTAAGGGTTCTGGTTTATAAAGGGTTCTGGTTTATAAAGGGCTCTGGTTTTTAACGGCTTCTGGCTTATAACAGGCTTTGGTTTGAAAAGGCCACTGGTTTATAACCGGCTTTGTTTTATAAAGGGCTCTAGTTTATAACGGGGTCTAGTTTATAACCGGCTTTGGTTTATAAAGGGCTCTGGTTTATAAAGGGCTCTGGTTTAGAACGGGCTCTGGTCTATAACAGGCTCTGGTTTATAACCGAATTTGTTTTATAAAGGGCTCTGGTTTATTACAGGCTCTGGTATATAAAGGGCTTTGGTTTCTAAAGGGCTTTGGTTTGTAAAGGGCGCTGGGTTATAAAGGGCTCTTGTTTTTAACGGCTTCTGGCTTATAACGGGCTTTGGTTTGAAATGGCCTCTGGTTTATAACTGACTTTGGTTTATAAAGGGCTCTGGTTTATAAAGGGTTCTGGTTTATAAAGGGCTCTGGTTTGTAATGGGCTGTGGTTTATAACAGGCTCTGGTTTATAACCGGCTTTGGTTTACAAAAGGCTCTGGTTTATAAAGGGCTCTGGTTTATAACGGGCTCTGGTCTATAACCGCGTCTGGTTTATAACCAAATTTGTTTTATAAAGGGCTCTGGTTTCTAAAGGGCTCTGGTTTATTACAGGCTCTGGTATATAAAGGGCTTTGGTTTCTAAAGGGCTTTGGTTTGTAAAGGGCGCTGGGTTATAAAGGGCTCTTGTTTATAAAGTGTTCTGGTTTATAACGGTCTCTGGTTTATAAAGGGCTCTGGTTTAAAAAGGGTTCTGGTTTATATAGGGCTCTGGTTTATAACAGGCTCTGGTTTATAACCAGCTTTGGTTTATACAGGGCTCTGGCTTATAATGGTCTCTGGTTTATAACAGGCTCTGGTTTATAACTGGCTTTGGTTTATAAAGGGCTCTTTTCTATAACAGGCTCTGGTTTATGAAGGGTTCTGGTTTATAAAGGGCTCTGGTTTTTAACTGGCTCTGGTTTAAAAAGGGCTCTGGTTTTTAACGGGCTCTGGTCTATAACCGGCTCTGGTTTAAAAAGGCCTTTGGTTTGTAACAGGCTCTGGTCTATAACCGGCTCTGGTTTATAACCGAATTTGTTTTATAAAGGGCTCTGGTTTATAAAGGGCTCTGGTTTATTACAGGCTCTGGTATATTAAGTGCTTTGGTTTCTAAAGGGCTTAGGTTTGTAAAGGGCGCTGGGTTATAAAGGGCTCTGGTTTATAAAGTGTTCTGGTTTATAACGGTCTCTGGTTTATAAAGGGCTCTGGTTTTTTAATGGGCTCTGGTTCATAAAGGGCTCTGGTTTATAACTGGCTCTAGTTTATAACGGGCTCTGGTTTAAAAAGGGTTCTGGTTTATATAGGGCTCTGGTTTATAACAGGCTCTGGTTTATCACCAGCTTTGGTTTATACAGGGCTCTGGTTTATAAAGGGCTCTGGTTTATAACAGGCTCTGGTATATAAAGGGCTTTGGTTTCTAAAGGGCTTTGGTTTCTAAAGGGCTCTGGTTTATAAAGGGCTCTGTTTTGTGAAGGGCTCTGGTTTATGACGGGCTCTGGTTTATAAAGGGTTCTTGTTTATAACCGGCTTAGGTTTATAAAGAGCTCTGGTTTAATAACGGTTCTGGTTTATTACAGGCTCTGGTATATTACCGGCTCTGGTTTGTAACCGGCTTAGGTTTATAAAGAGCTCTGGTTTATAAACGGTTCTGGTTTATTACAGGCTCTGGTATATTACCGGCTCTGGTTTATTACAGGCTCTGGTATATAAAGGGCTTTGGTTTCTAAAGGGCTTTGGTTTCTTAAGGGCGCTGGGTTATAAAGGGCTCTAGTTTATAAAGGGCTCTGGTTTTTAAATGGCTCTGCTTTATAACGTGCTATGGTATATAAAGGTTTCTGGTTTATAAAGGGCTCTGGTTTGTAATGGGCTCTGGTGTATAACGGGCTTTGGTTTAAAAAGGGCTCTGGTTTATAACAGGCTCTCTTTTATAACCGGCTTTGGTTTATAAAGGGTTCTGGTTTATAACAGGCTCTGGTTTATAATCGGATTTGGATTATAAAGGGTTCTGTTTTTTAACTGGCTCTGGTTTAAAAAGGGCTGTGGTTTATAAAGGGCTGTGGTTTATAACAGGCTCTGGTATATAGAGGGCTTTGGTTTATAAAGGGTTCTGGTTCATATAGGGCTCTGGTTTTTAATGGGCTCTGGCTTCTAAAGGGCTCTGGTTTATAACCGAATTTGTTTTATAAAGGGCTCTGGTTTATAAAGGGCTCTGGTTTATTACAGGCTCTGGTATATAAAGTGCTTTGGTTTCTAAAGGACTTTGGTTTGTAAAGGGCGCTGTTTTTTTAATGGGCTCTGGTTCATAAAGGGCTCTGGTTTATAACTGGCACTGGTTTATAACTGGCTCTGGTTTATAACAGGCTCTGGTTTATAACCAGCTTTGGTTTATACAGGGCTCTGGTTTATAAAGGGCTCTGGTTTATAACAATCTCTGGTATATAAAGGGCTTTGGTTTCTAAAGGGCTTTGGTTTCTAAAGGGCTCTGGTTTATAAAGGGCTCTGGTTTGTAAAGGGCTCTGGTTTATGACGGGCTCTGGTTTATAAAGGGTTCTTGTTTATAACCGGCTTAGGTTTATAAAGAGCTCTGGTTTATAAACGGTTCTGGTTTATTACAGGCTCTGGTATATTACCGGCTCTGGTTTATTACAGGCTCTGGTATATAAAGGGCTTTGGTTTCTAAAGGGCTTTGGTTTCTTAAGGGCGCTGGGATATAAAGGGCTCTGGTTTATAAAGGGCTCTGGTTTTTAAATGGCTCTGCTTTATAACGTGCTATGGTATATAAAGGTTTCTGGTTTATAAAGGGCTCTGGTTTGTAATGGGCTCTGGTGTATAACGGGCTTTGGTTTAAAAAGGGCTCTGGTTTATAACAGGCTCTGTTTTATAACCGGCTTTGGTTTATAAAGGGTTCTGGTTTATAACAGGCTCTGGTTTATAACCGGCTTTGGTTGATAAAGGGTTCTGGTTTTTAACTGGCTCTGGTTTAAAAAGGGCTCTGGTTTGTAACAGGCTCTGGTCTATAACCGGCTCTGGTTTAAAAAGGGTCTGTTTTATAACCGGCTTAGGTTTATAAAGAGCTCTGGTTTATAAACGGCTCTGATTTATTACAGGCTCTGGTACATTACCGGCTCTGGTTTATTACAGGCTCTGGTATATAAAGGGCTTTGGTTTCTAAAGGGCTTTGGTTTCTTAAGGGCGCTGTGTTATAAAGGGCTCTGGTTTATAAAGGGCTCTGGTTTTTAAAGGGCTCTGCTTTATAACGGGCTCTGGTATATAAAGATTTCTGGTTTATAAAGGGCTCTGGCTTGTAATGGGCTCTGGTTTATTACGGGCTTTGGTTTAAAAAGGGCTCTGGTTTATAACAGGCTCTGTTTTATAACCGGCTTTGGTTTATAAAGGGCTCAGGTTTATAACAGGCTCTGGTGAAAAAAGACCTCTGGTTTATAACGGGCTCTGGTTTATAACCGGCTTTGGTTTATTAAAGGCTGTGGTTTATAAAGTGCTGTGGTTTATAACAGGTTCTGGTATATAGAGGGCTTTGGTTTATAAAGGGTTCTGGTTCATATAGGGCTCTGGTTTTTAATGGGCTCTGGCTTCTAACGGGCTTTGGTTTATAAAGGTCTATGGTTTATAACAGGCTCTGGTTTATAACCGGCTCTGGTTTATAAAGTGTTCTCGTTTAAAACGGTCTCTGGTTTAAAACCGGCTTCGGTTTATAAAGGGCTCTTGTTTATAAAGGGTTCTGGTTTATGACAGGCTCTGGTATAGAAAGGGCTTTGGTTTCTAAAGGGCTATGGTTTCTAATGGGCTTTGGTTTTTAAAGGGCTCTTGTTCAGAAAGGGCTCTGGTTTATAAATGGGCTCTGGTTTACAAAGGGCTCTGGTTTATAAAGGGTTCTGGTTTATAAAGGGCTCTGGTTTATAAAGGGCTCTGGTTTATAACCGGCTCTGTTTTAAAAAGGGCTTTGGTTTATAAAGGGCTCTGATTTATAATTGGTGTGGTTTATGACCGGCTTTGGTCTAAAACGGGCTCTGGTTTATGACGGGATCTGGTTTATAACCGGCTTTGGTTTATAAAGGGCTCCTGTTTATAACAGGCTCTGGATTATAACCGGCTTTTGTTTTTAACGGGCTCTGGTTTATAACAGGCTTTGGTATATAAAGGGTTCTGGTTTATAATTGGTGTGGTTTATGACCGGCTTTGGTCTAAAACGGGCTCTGGTTTATGACGGGATCTGGTTTATAACCGGCTTTGGTTTATAAAGGGCTCCTGTTTATAACAGGCTCTGGATTATAACCGGCTTTTGTTTTTAACGGGCTCTGGTTTATAACCGGCTTTGGTATATAAAGGGTTCTGGTTTATAAAGGGCTATGGATTATAATGGACTCTGGTTTATAAAGGGTTCTGGTTTATTAACGGGATCTGGTTTATAACCGGCTTAGGTTTATAAAGGGCTCTGGTTTATAACGGGCTCTGGTTTATAACATGCTCTGGTTTATAACCGGCTTTTGTTTATAACGGGCTCTGGTTTGTTACCGGCTTTGGTTTATAAAGGGTTCTGGTTTATAAAGGGCTATGGATTATAATGGGCTTTGGTTTATAACCGGCTTTGGTTTATACAGGGCTCTGGTTTATAAAGGGCTTTGGTTTATACACGGCTCTGGTTTGTAAAGGGCTCTGGTTTAGAAAGGGCTCTGTTTTATAACGGGCTCTGGTTTATAAAGGGTTCTGGTTTATTACAGGCGCTGGTATATAAAGGGCTTTGGTTTCTAAAGGGCTTGGTTTATAAAGGGCGCTGGTTTATAAAGGGTTCTGGTTTATAAAGGGCTCTGGTTTTTAACGGCTTCTGGCTTATAACAGGCTTTGGTTTGAAAAGGCCTCTGGTTTATAACCGGCTTTGGTTTATAAAGGGCTCTAGTTTATAACGGGGTCTAGTTAATAACCGGCTTTGGTTTATAAAGGGCTCTGGTTTATAAAGGGTTCTGGTTTATAAAGGGCTCTGGTTTGTAATGGGCTGTGGTTTATAACAGGCTCTGGTTTATAACAGTCTTTGGTTTACAAAAGGCTCTGGTTTATAAAGGGCTCTGGTTTATAACGGGCTCTGGTCTATAACCGTCTCTGGTTTATAACCGAATTTGTTTTATAAAGGGCTCTGGTTTATTACAGGCTCTGGTATATAAAGGGCTTTGGTTTCAAAAGGGCTTTGGTTTATAAAGGGCTCTTGTTTTTAACGGCTTCTGGCTTATAACGGGCTTTGGTTTGAAAAGGCCTCTGGTTTATAACCGGCTTTGGTTTATAAAGGGTTCTAGTTTATAACGGGGTCTAGTTTATAACCGGCTTTGGTTTATAAAGGGCTCTGGTTTATAAAGGGTTCTGGTTTATAAAGGGCTCTGGTTTGTAATGGGCTGTGGTTTATAACAGGCTCTGGTTTATAAAGGGCTCTGGTTTATAACGGGCTCTGGTCTATAACCGGCTCTGGTTTATAACCAAATTTGTTTTATAAAGGGCTCTGGTTTCTAAAGAACTCTGGTTTATTACAGGCTCTGGTATATAAACGGCTTTGGTTTCTAAAGGGCTTTGGTTTGTAAAGGGCGCTGGGTTATAAAGGGCTCTTGTTTATAAAGTGTTCTGGTTTATAACGGTCTCTGGTTTATAAAGGGCTCTGGTTTAAAAAGGGTTCTGGTTTATATAGGGCTCTGGTTTATAACAGGCTCTGGTTTATAACCAGCTTTGGTTTATACAGGGCTCTGGTTTATAAAGGGCTCTGGTTTATAACAGGCTCTGGTATATAAAGGGCTTTGGTTTCTAAAGGGCTCTGGTTTATAAAGGGCTCTGGTTTGTAAAGGGCTCTGGTTTGTAAAGGGCTCTGATTTATGACGGGCTCTGGTTTATAAAGGGTTCTTGTTTATAAAGGGCCCTGGTTTTTAATGGGATCTGGCTTATAAAGAGGTCTGGTTTGTAACAGGCTCTGGTTTATAACCGGCTTTGATTTATAACAGGCTCTGGTTTATAAAGGGCTCTGGTTTATAAAGGGCTCTGGTTCTTAACGGCCTCTGGCTTATAACGGGCTTTGGTTTAAAAAGGCCTCTGGATTATAACAGGCTCTGGTTTATCACAGGCTTTGGTTTATAAAGGGCTCTGGTTTAGAAAGGGCTATGAATTATAATGGGCTGTGGTTTATAACCGGCTTTGGTTTATACAGGGCTCTGGTTTATAAAGGGCTCTGGTTTATTGTTGGGATCTGGAGCTGTACCACCTTCCTCCAGCAGAGTGCGCCGTGGGTCTCCTGGAGCTGTAGTCTTCCAGCACACCTGTGACGCATCTACTCATCAAAAGACCTGCCCTTTATAACCAGCTGCCAGACCTTGCTTCCGCAGTGTTGACCTAGTTTGGTTAGTGACCTGAGCCTAGAACCTGAAGAATTTTAGCTGTCTGTTGAGAGAGATCTGATTCTAACTCTCCCTTGTTTTTGCCTCACAGGAAACCTGTCTCGAACCTGAAGCTCTGGATGAGCTTAACCTGCCGAGATAACCCTCGTGAGCCAAACCTGAAGATTCCTATGTGGATTCCCCTGCTGCTCTTTACTAGAGCTGGAAACTCTGATCAAGGTCTGCCATTAAAGTCAGAAGCAAGACGCTGCAGCTACTCTTGGACTCTGCTGAACAAACAGTCTCTGGACCCAACGGTTCCCTCTCTCTCAAAGAGAAGCCCGGACTCATCAAGGTATTCTTTTGAATTATCAAGGACTAAAAACTCATCAACCTGCTTCCTAATCAAACTATCATCTCTGCAGACTTCAGTGAACCAGCCCGGACCAGTTCCTGATCCAGTTCATGATTTTGTGTTTATGTGCAAACTCAATAAACTCTGTTAAACTTTTACCAAGCCTCCGTTGTGTTCTGCATGTGGGCTAAGAACCTAAGACCCATCATGACCTTTATAAAGGGTTCTGGTTTATAAAGGGCTCTGGTTCTTAACGGCCTCTGGCTTATAACGGGCTTTGGTTTAAAAAGGCCTCTGGATTATAACATGCTCTGGTTTATAACCGGCTTTGGTTTATCAAGGGCTCTGGTTTATTACAGGCTCTGGTATATAAAGGGCTTTGGTTTCTAAAGGGATTTGGTTTATGAAGGGCTTTGGTTTATAAAGGGCTTTGGTTTATAAAGGGCTCTGGTTTATAAAGGGCTCTTGTTTATAACAGGCTCTGGTTTTTAACTGGCTCTGGTTTAAATAGGGCTCTGGTTTTTAAGAGGCTCTGGTCTATAACCGGCTCTGGTTTAAAAATGCCTTTGGTTTGTAACAGGCTCTGGTCTATAACCGGCTCTGGTTTATAAAGAGCTCTGGTTTATAAACGGCTCTGGTTTATTACAGGCTCTGGTATATAAACGGCTCTGGTTTATTACAGGCTCTGGTATATAAAGGGCTTTGGTTTCTAAAGGGCTTGGTTTATAAAGGGCGCTGGTTTATAAAGGGCTCTGGTTTATAAAGGGCTCTGGTTTATAACAGGGTCTGGTTAATAGAGGGCTCTGGTTTTTAATGGGCTCTGGTTCATAAAGGGCTCTGGTTTATAACAGGCTCTGGTTTATAAAGGGTTCTGGTTTATAAAGAGCTCTGGTTTTTAACGGCCTCTGGCTTATAACGGGCTTTGGTTTATAAAGGGCTCTAGTTTATAACGGGGTCTAGTTTATAACCGGCTTTGGTTTATAAAGGGCTCTAGTTTATGAAGGGCTCTGTATTATTACGGGCTCTGGTATATAAAGGGCTTTGGTTTCTAAAGAGCTTTGGTTCATAACGGGCGCTTGTTTATAAAGGGCTCTGGTTTATAAAGGGATCTGGTTTATATCGGGCTCTGGTTTATAAAGGGTTCTGGTTTATAAAGGGCTCTGGTTTGTAATGGGCTGTGGTTTATAACCGGCTTTGGTTTATAAAGGGCTCTGGTTTATAACAGGCTCTGGTTTATAACCGGCTTTGGTTTACAAAAGGCTCTGGTTTATAAAGGGCTCTGTATTGGGATCCAGAGGTTTGCCCTCCAGAGGGCGGTGTGGATCCCCTCCTGTGGGTCTCTGTCTTTTCTGTTGGGATCCAGAGGCTTGCCCACCAGAGGGCGCCGTGGATCCTCTCTTGGGAGCTGATGCTCAGCGCTCAGTTGATTCCCATCAGCTCATGATTAAGCTCTCCCTATATAAGCTGAGTGAAAGCCTCACTCTGAGCTGGATTGTTGTCCTTGCCATGGAAACAAACCTGAGCCACCCTGCCTGTTGAACTCTGCCTGTCTGAACCAGCAAACGAGTGAGTTTGAGCCTGTAATCTGTACCAGAGTCTAACCTGTTTCTGTTCGTCTCTGCCTCCCAGGAAGGGAGACCTGTGCTACTAATAAATATTGGACTTTAATCCTGCCTGAGTCTCTGTGAGTTCTGCATCTGGGCTAGTAAACCTGCGCATCATGACACTCTGACGCTCTGGTCTATAACCGGCTCTGGTTTATAACCGAATTTGTTTTATAAAGGGCTCTGGTTTATGACAGGCTCTGGTATATAAAGGGCTTTGGTTTCTAAAGGGCTTTGGTTTATAAAAGGCTCTGGTTTATAAAGGGCTATGGTTTATAACAGGCTCTGGTTAATAAAGGGCTCTGGTTTTTATTGGGCTCTGGTTTATAAAGGGCTCTGTTTTATAACAGGCTCTGGTTTATAAAGGGTTCTGGTTTATAAAGGGCTCTGGTTTTTAACTGGCTCTGGTTTAAAAAGGGCTCTGGTTTTTAACGGGCTCTGGTCTATATCCGGCTCTGGTTTAAAAAGGCCTTTGGTTTGTAACAGGCTCTGGTCTATAACCAGCTCTGGTTTGAAAAGGGTCTGGTTTTTAACCGGCTTTGGTTTATAAAGAGCTCTGGTTTATAAACGGCTCTGGTTTATTACAGGCTCTGGTATATAAACGGCTCTGGTTTCTAAAGGGCTTTGGTTTCTTAAGGGTTCTGGTTTATAAAGGGCTCTGGTTTATAAAGGGCTCTGGTTTATAACCGGCTCTGTTTTAAAAAGGGCTTTGGTTTATAAAGGGCTCTGATTTATAATTGGTGTGGTTTATGACCGGCTTTGGTCTAAAACGGGCTCTGGTTTATGACGGGATCTGGTTTATAACCGGCTTTGGTTTATAAAGGGCTCCTGTTTATAACAGGCTCTGGATTATAACCGGCTTTTGTTTTTAACGGGCTCTGGTTTATAACCGGCTTTGGTATATAAAGGGTTCTGGTTTATAATTGGTGTGGTTTATGACCGGCTTTGGTCTAAAACGGGCTCTGGTTTATGACGGGATCTGGTTTATAACCGGCTTTGGTTTATAAAGGGCTCCTGTTTATAACAGGCTCTGGATTATAACCGGCTTTTGTTTTTAACGGGCTCTGGTTTATAACCGGCTTTGGTATATAAAGGGTTCTGGTTTATAAAGGGCTATGGATTATAATGGGCTCTGGTTTATAAAGGGTTCTGGTTTATTAACGGGATCTGGTTTATAACCGGCTTAGGTTTATAAAGGGCTCTGGTTTATAACGGGCTCTGGTTTATAACATGCTCTGGTTTATAACCGGCTTTTGTTTATAACGGGCTCTGGTTTATTACCGGCTTTGGTTTATAAAGGGTTCTGGTTTATAAAGGGCTATGGATTATAATGGGCTTTGGTTTATAACCGGCTTTGGTTTATACAGGGCTCTGGTTTATAAAGGGCTTTGGTTTATACACGGCTCTGGTTTATTAAGGGCTCTGGTTTATAAAGGGTTCTGGTTTATTACAGGCGCTGGTATATAAAGGGCTTTGGTTTCTAAAGGGCTTGGTTTATAAAGGGCGCTGCTTTATAAAGGGCTCTGGTTTATAAAGGGTTCTGGTTTATAAAGGGCTCTGGTTTTTAACGGCTTCTGGCTTATAACAGGCTTTGGTTTGAAAAGGCCTCTGGTTTATAACCGGCTTTGGTTTATAAAGGGCTCTAGTTTATAACGGGGTCTAGTTAATAACCGGCTTTGGTTTATAAAGGGCTCTGGTTTATAAAGGGTTCTGGTTTATAAAGGGCTCTGGTTTGTAATGGGCTGTGGTTTATAACAGGCTCTGGTTTATAACAGTCTTTGGTTTACAAAAGGCTCTGGTTTATAAAGGGCTCTGGTTTATAACGGGCTCTGGTCTATAACCGTCTCTGGTTTATAACCGAATTTGTTTTATAAAGGGCTCTGGTTTATAAAGGGCTCTGGTTTATTACAGGCTCTGGTATATAAAGGGCTTTGGTTTCAAAAGGGCTTTGGTTTGTAAAGGGCGCTGGGTTATAAAGGGCTCTTGTTTTTAACGGCTTCTGGCTTATAACGGGCTTTGGTTTGAAAAGGCCTCTGGTTTATAACCGGCTTTGGTTTATAAAGGGTTCTAGTTTATAAAGGGTTCTGGTTTATAAAGGGCTCTGGTTTGTAATGGGCTGTGGTTTATAACAGGCTCTGGTTTATAACCGGCTTTGGTTTACAAAAGGCTCTGGTTTATTAAGGGCTCTGGTTTATAACGGGCTCTGGTCTATAACCGGCTCTGGTTTATAACCAAATTTGTTTTATAAAGGGCTCTGGTTTCTAAAGAACTCTGGTTTATTACAGGCTCTGGTATATAAACGGCTTTGGTTTCTAAAGGGCTTTGGTTTGTAAAGGGCGCTGGGTTATAAAGGGCTCTTGTTTATAAAGTGTTCTGGTTTATAACGGTCTCTGGTTTATAAAGGGCTCTGGTTTAAAAAGGGTTCTGGTTTATATAGGGCTCTGGTTTATAACAGACTCTGGTTTATAACCAGCTTTGGTTTATACAGGGCTCTGGTTTATAAAGGGCTCTGGTTTATAACAGGCTCTGGTATATAAAGGGCTTTGGTTTCTAAAAGGCTTTGGTTTCTAAAGGGCTCTGGTTTATAAAGGGCTCTGGTTTGTAAAGGGCTCTGATTTATGACGGGCTCTGGTTTATAAAGGGTTCTTGTTTATAAAGGGCCCTGGTTTTTAATGGGATCTGGCTTATAAAGAGGTCTGGTTTATAACAGACTCTGGTTTATAACCGGCTTTGGTGTATAACAGGCTCTGGTTTATAATCGGCTTTGGGTTATAAAGGGCTCTGGTTTATAAAGGGCTCTGGTTCTTAACGGCCTCTGGCTTATAACGGGCTTTGGTTTAAAAAGGCCTCTGGATTATAACAGGCTCTGGTTTATCACAGGCTTTGGTTTATAAAGGGCTCTGGTTTAGAAAGGGCTATGAATTATAATGGGCTGTGGTTTATAACCGGCTTTGGTTTATACAGGGCTCTGGTTTATAAAGGGCTCTGGTTTATTGTTGGGATCTGGAGCTGTACCACCTTCCTCCAGCAGAGTGCGCCGTGGGTCTCCTGGAGCTGTAGTCTTCCAGCACACCTGTGACGCATCTACTCATCAAAAGACCTGCCCTTTATAACCAGCTGCCAGACCTTGCTTCCGCAGTGTTGACCTAGTTTGGTTAGCGACCTGAGCCTAGAACCTGAAGAATTTTAGCTGTCTGTTGAGAGAGATCTGATTCTAACTCTCCCTTGTTTTTGCCTCACAGGAAACCTGTCTCGAACCTGAAGCTCTGGATGAGCTTAACCTGCCGAGATAACCCTCGTGAGCCAAACCTGAAGATTCCTATGTGGATTCCCCTGCTGCTCTTTACTAGAGCTGGAAACTCTGATCAAGGTCTGCCATTAAAGTCAGAAGCAAGACGCTGCAGCTACTCTTGGACTCTGCTGAACAAACAGTCTCTGGACCCAACGGTTCCCTCTCTCTCAAAGAGAAGCCCGGACTCATCAAGGTATTCTTTTGAATTATCAAGGACTAATAACTCATCAACCTGCTTCCTAATCAAACTATCATCTCTGCAGACTTCAGTGAACCAGCCCGGACCAGTTCCTGATCCAGTTCATGATTTTGTGTTTATGTGCAAACTCAATAAACTCTGTTAAACTTTTACCAAGCCTCCGTTGTGTTCTGCATGTGGGCTAAGAACCTAAGACCCATCATGACCTTTATAAAGGGTTCTGGTTTATAAAGGGCTCTGGTTCTTAACGGCCTCTGGCTTATAACGGGCTTTGGTTTAAAAAGGCCTCTGGATTATAACAGGCTCTGGTTTATAACCGGCTTTGGTTTATCAAGGGCTCTGGTTTATTACAGGCTCTGGTATATAAAGGGCTTTGGTTTCTAAAGGGATTTGGTTTATGAAGGGCTTTGGTTTATAAAGGGCTTTGGTTTATAAAGGGCTTTGGTTTATAAAGGGCTCTGGTTTATAAAGGGCTCTTGTTTATAACAGGCTCTGGTTTTTAACTGGCTCTGGTTTAAATGGGGCTCTGGTTTTTAAGAGGCTCTGGTCTATAACCGGCTCTGGTTTAAAAATGCCTTTGGTTTGTAACAGGCTCTGGTCTATAACCGGCTCTGGTTTATAAAGAGCTCTGGTATATAAACGGCTCTGGTTTATTACAGGCTCTGGTATATAAAGGGCTTTGGTTTCTAAAGGGCTTTGGTTTCTAAAGGGCTTGGTTTATAAAGGGCGCTGGTTTATAAAGGGCTCTGGTTTATAAAGGGCTCTGGTTTATAACAGGGTCTGGTTAATAGAGGGCTCTGGTTTTTAATGGGCTCTGGTTCATAAAGGGCTCTGGTTTATAACAGGCTCTGGTTTATAAAGGGTTCTGGTTTATAAAGAGCTCTGGTTTTTAACGGCCTCTGGCTTATAACGGGCTTTGGTTTATAAAGGGCTCTAGTTTATAACGGGGTCTAGTTTATAACCGGCTTTGGTTTATAAAGGGCTCTAGTTTATGAAGGGCTCTGTATTATTACGGGCTCTGGTATATAAAGGGCTTTGGTTTCTAAAGAGCTTTGGTTCATAACGGGCGCTTGTTTATAAAGGGCTCTGGTTTATAAAGGGATCTGGTTTATATCGGGCTCTGGTTTATAAAGGGTTCTGGTTTATAAAGAGCTCTGGTTTGTAATGGGCTGTGGTTTATAACCGGCTTTGGTTTATAAAGGGCTCTGGTTTATAACAGGCTCTGGTTTATAACCGGCTTTGGTTTACAAAAGGCTCTGGTTTATAAAGGGCTCTGTATTGGGATCCAGAGGTTTGCCCTCCAGAGGGCGGTGTGGATCCCCTCCTGTGGGTCTCTGTCTTTTCTGTTGGGATCCAGAGGCTTGCCCACCAGAGGGCGCCGTGGATCCTCTCTTGGGAGCTGATGCTCAGCGCTCAGTTTATTCCCATCAGCTCATGATTAAGCTCTCCCTATATAAGCTGAGTGAAAGCCTCACTCTGAGCTGGATTGTTGTCCTTGCCATGGAAACAAACCTGAGCCAACCTGCCTGTTGAACTCTGCCTGTCTGAACCAGCAAACGAGTGAGTTTGAGCCTGTAATCTGTACCAGAGTCTAACCTGTTTCTGTTCGTCTCTGCCTCCCAGGAAGGGAGACCTGTGCTACTAATAAATATTGGACTTTAATCCTGCCTGAGTCTCTGTGAGTTCTGCATCTGGGCTAGTAAACCTGCGCATCATGACACTCTGACGCTCTGGTCTATAACCGGCTCTGGTTTATAACCGAATTTGTTTTATAAAGGGCTCTGGTTTATGACAGGCTCTGGTATATAAAGGGCTTTGGTTTCTAAAGGGCTTTGGTTTATAAAAGGCTCTGGTTTATAAAGGGCTATGGTTTATAACAGGCTCTGGTTAATAAAGGGCTCTGGTTTTTATTGGGCTCTGGTTTATAAAGGGCTCTGTTTTATAACAGGCTCTGGTTTATAAAGGGTTCTGGTTTATAAAGGGCTCTGGTTTTTAACTGGCTCTGGTTTAAAAAGGGCTCTGGTTTTTAACGGGCTCTGGTCTATATCCGGCTCTGGTTTAAAAAGGCCTTTGGTTTGTAACAGGCTCTGGTCTATAACCGGCTCTGGTTTGAAAAGGGTCTGGTTTTTAACCGGCTTTGGTTTATAAAGAGCTCTGGTTTATAAACGGCTCTGGTTTATTACAGGCTCTGGTATATAAACGGCTCTGGTTTCTAAAGGGCTTTGGTTTCTTAAGGGTTCTGGTTTATAAAGGGCTCTGGTTTATAAAGGCTCTGGTTTATAACCGGCTCTGTTTTAAAAAGGGCTTTGGTTTATAAAGGGCTCTGATTTATAATTGGTGTGGTTTATGACCGGCTTGGTCTAAAACGGGCTCTGGTTTATGACGGGATCTGGTTTATAACCGGCTTTGGTTTATAAAGGGCTCCTGTTTATAACAGGCTCTGGATTATAACCGGCTTTTGTTTTTAACGGGCTCTGGTTTATAACCGGCTTTGGTATATAAAGGGTTCTGGTTTATAATTGGTGTGGTTTATGACCGGCTTTGGTCTAAAACGGGCTCTGGTTTATGACGGGATCTGGTTTATAACCGGCTTTGGTTTATAAAGGGCTCCTGTTTATAACAGGCTCTGGATTATAACCGGCTTTTGTTTTTAACGGGCTCTGGTTTATAACCGGCTTTGGTATATAAAGGGTTCTGGTTTATAAAGGGCTATGGATTATAATGGGCTCTGGTTTATAAAGGGTTCTGGTTTATTAACGGGATCTGGTTTATAACCGGCTTAGGTTTATAAAGGGCTCTGGTTTATAACGGGCTCTGGTTTATAACATGCTCTGGTTTATAACCGGCTTTTGTTTATAACGGGCTCTGGTTTATTACCGCTTTGGTTTATAAAGGGTTCTGGTTTATAAAGGGCTATGGATTATAATGGGCTTTGGTTTATAACCGGCTTTGGTTTATACAGGGCTCTGGTTTATAAAGGGCTTTGGTTTATACACGGCTCTGGTTTGTAAAGGGCTCTGGTTTAGAAAGGGCTCTGTTTTATAACGGGCTCTGGTTTATAAAGGGTTCTGGTTTATTACAGGCGCTGGTATATAAAGGGCTTTGGTTTCTAAAGGGCTTGGTTTATAAAGGGCTCTGGTTTGTAATGGGCTGTGGTTTATAACAGGCTCTGGTTTATAACAGTCTTTGGTTTACAAAAGGCTCTGGTTTATAAAGGGCTCTGGTTTATAACGGGCTCTGGTCTATAACCGTCTCTGGTTTATAACCGAATTTGTTTTATAAAGGGCTCTGGTTTATAAAGGGCTCTGGTTTATTACAGGCTCTGGTATATAAAGGGCTTTGGTTTCAAAAGGGCTTTGGTTTGTAAAGGGCGCTGGGTATAAAGGGCTCTTGTTTTTAACGGCTTCTGGCTTATAACGGGCTTTGGTTTGAAAAGGCCTCTGGTTTATAACCGGCTTTGGTTATAAAGGGTTCTAGTTTATAAAGGGTTCTGGTTTATAAAGGGCTCTGGTTTGTAATGGGCTGTGGTTTATAACAGGCTCTGGTTTATAACCGGCTTTGGTTTACAAAAGGCTCTGGTTTATTAAGGGCTCTGGTTTATAACGGGCTCTGGTCTATAACCGGCTCTGGTTTATAACCAAATTTGTTTTATAAAGGGCTCTGGTTTCTAAAGAACTCTGGTTTATTACAGGCTCTGGTATATAAACGGCTTTGGTTTCTAAAGGGCTTTGGTTTGTAAAGGCGCTGGGTTATAAAGGGCTCTTGTTTATAAAGGGCTTTGGTTTCTAAAAGGCTTTGGTTTCTAAAGGGCTCTGGTTTATAAAGGGCTCTGGTTTGTAAAGGGCTCTGATTTATGACGGGCTCTGGTTTATAAAGGGTTCTTTTTTATAAAGGGCCCTGGTTTTTAATGGGATCTGGCTTTTAAAGAGGTCTGGTTTATAACAGGCTCTGGTTTATAACCGGCTTTGGTGTATAACAGGCTCTGGTTTATAATCGGCTTTGGTTTATAAAGGGCTCTGGTTTATAAAGGGCTCTGGTTCTTAACGGCCTCTGGCTTATAACGGGCTTTGGTTTAAAAAGGCCTCTGGATTATAACATGCTCTGGTTTATAACCGGCTTTTGTTTATAACGGGCTCTGGTTTATTACCGGCTTTGGTTTATAAAGGGTTCTGGTTTATAAAGGGCTATGGATTATAATGGGCTTTGGTTTATAACCGGCTTTGGTTTATACAGGGCTCTGGTTTATAAAGGGCTTTGGTTTAGACACGGCTCTGGTTTGTAAAGGGCTCTGGTTTAGAAAGGGCTCTGTTTTATAACGGGCTCTGGTTTATAAAGGGTTCTGGTTTATTACAGGCGCTGGTATATAAAGGGCTTTGGTTTCTAAAGGGCTTGGTTTATAAAGGGCGCTGGTTTATAAAGGGTTCTGGTTTATAAAGGGCTCTGGTTTTTAACGGCTTCTGGCTTATAACAGGCTTTGGTTTGAAAAGGCCTCTGGTTTATAACCGGCTTTGGTTTATAAAGGGCTCTAGTTTATAACGGGGTCTAGTTAATAACCGGCTTTGGTTTATAAAGGGCTCTGGTTTATAAAGGGTTCTGGTTTATAAAGGGCTCTGGTTTGTAATGGGCTGTGGTTTATAACAGGCTCTGGTTTATAACAGTCTTTGGTTTACAAAAGGCTCTGGTTTATAAAGGGCTCTGGTTTATAACGGGCTCTGGTCTATAACCGTCTCTGGTTTATAACCGAATTTGTTTTATAAAGGGCTCTGGTTTATAAAGGGCTCTGGTTTATTACAGGCTCTGGTATATAAAGGGCTTTGGTTTCAAAAGGGCTTTGGTTTATAAAGGGCTCTTGTTTTTAACGGCTTCTGGCTTATAACGGGCTTTGGTTTGAAAAGGCCTCTGGTTTATAACCGGCTTTGGTTTATAAAGGGTTCTAGTTTATAACGGGGTCTAGTTTATAACCGGCTTTGGTTTATAAAGGGCTCTGGTTTATAAAGGGTTCTGGTTTATAAAGGGCTCTGGTTTGTAATGGGCTGTGGTTTATAACAGGCTCTGGTTTATAAAGGGCTCTGGTTTATAACGGGCTCTGGTCTATAACCGGCTCTGGTTTATAACCAAATTTGTTTTATAAAGGGCTCTGGTTTCTAAAGAACTCTGGTTTATTACAGGCTCTGGTATATAAACGGCTTTGGTTTCTAAAGGGCTTTGGTTTGTAAAGGGCGCTGGGTTATAAAGGGCTCTTGTTTATAAAGTGTTCTGGTTTATAACGGTCTCTGGTTTATAAAGGGCTCTGGTTTAAAAAGGGTTCTGGTTTATATAGGGCTCTGGTTTATAACAGGCTCTGGTTTATAACCAGCTTTGGTTTATACAGGGCTCTGGTTTATAAAGGGCTCTTGTTTATAACAGGCTCTGGTATATAAAGGGCTTTGGTTTCTAAAAGGCTTTGGTTTCTAAAGGGCTCTGGTTTATAAAGGGCTCTGGTTTGTAAAGGGCTCTGGTTTGTAAAGGGCTCTGATTTATGACGGGCTCTGGTTTATAAAGGGTTCTTGTTTATAAAGGGCCCTGGTTTTTAATGGGATCTGGCTTATAAAGAGGTCTGGTTTATAACAGGCTCTGGTTTATAACCGGCTTTGGTTTATAACAGGCTCTGGTTTATAAAGGGCTCTGGTTTATAAAGGGCTCTGGTTCTTAACGGCCTCTGGCTTATAACGGGCTTTGGTTTAAAAAGGCCTCTGGATTATAACAGGCTCTGGTTTATCACAGGCTTTGGTTTATAAAGGGCTCTGGTTTAGAAAGGGCTATGAATTATAATGGGCTGTGGTTTATAACCGGCTTTGGTTTATACAGGGCTCTGGTTTATAAAGGGCTCTGGTTTATTGTTGGGATCTGGAGCTGTACCACCTTCCTCCAGCAGAGTGCGCCGTGGGTCTCCTGGAGCTGTAGTCTTCCAGCACACCTGTGACGCATCTACTCATCAAAAGACCTGCCCTTTATAACCAGCTGCCAGACCTTGCTTCCGCAGTGTTGACCTAGTTTGGTTAGCGACCTGAGCCTAGAACCTGAAGTATTTTAGCTGTCTGTTGAGAGAGATCTGATTCTAACTCTCCCTTGTTTTTGCCTCACAGGAAACCTGTCTCGAACCTGAAGCTCTGGATGAGCTTAACCTGCCGAGATAACCCTCGTGAGCCAAACCTGAAGATTCCTATGTGGATTCCCCTGCTGCTCTTTACTAGAGCTGGAAACTCTGATCAAGGTCTGCCATTAAAGTCAGAAGCAAGACGCTGCAGCTACTCTTGGACTCTGCTGAACAAACAGTCTCTGGACCCAACGGTTCCCTCTCTCTCAAAGAGAAGCCCGGACTCATCAAGGTATTCTTTTGAATTATCAAGGACTAAAAACTCATCAACGTGCTTCCTAATCAAACTATCATCTCTGCAGACTTCAGTGAACCAGCCCGGACCAGTTCCTGATCCAGTTCATGATTTTGTGTTTATGTGCAAACTCAATAAACTCTGTTAAACTTTTACCAAGCCTCCGTTGTGTTCTGCATGTGGGCTAAGAACCTAAGACCCATCATGACCTTTATAAAGGGTTCTGGTTTATAAAGGGCTCTGGTTCTTAACGGCCTCTGGCTTATAACGGGCTTTGGTTTAAAAAGGCCTCTGGATTATAACATGCTCTGGTTTATAACCGGCTTTGGTTTATCAAGGGCTCTGGTTTATTACAGGCTCTGGTATATAAAGGGCTTTGGTTTCTAAAGGGATTTGGTTTATGAAGGGCTTTGGTTTATAAAGGGCTTTGGTTTATAAAGGGCTCTGGTTTATAAAGGGCTCTTGTTTATAACAGGCTCTGGTTTTTAACTGGCTCTGGTTTAAATAGGGCTCTGGTTTTTAAGAGGCTCTGGTCTATAACCGGCTCTGGTTTAAAAATGCCTTTGGTTTGTAACAGGCTCTGGTCTATAACCGGCTCTGGTTTATAAAGAGCTCTGGTTTATAAACGGCTCTGGTTTATTACAGGCTCTGGTATATAAACGGCTCTGGTTTATTACAGGCTCTGGTATATAAAGGGCTTTGGTTTCTAAAGGGCTTTGGTTTCTAAAGGGCTTGGTTTATAAAGGGCGCTGGTTTATAAAGGGCTCTGGTTTATAAAGGGCTCTGGTTTATAACAGGGTCTGGTTAATAGAGGGCTCTGGTTTTTAATGGGCTCTGGTTCATAAAGGGCTCTGGTTTATAACAGGCTCTGGTTTATAAAGGGTTCTGGTTTATAAAGAGCTCTGGTTTTTAACGGCCTCTGGCTTATAACGGGCTTTGGTTTATAAAGGGCTCTAGTTTATAACGGGGTCTAGTTTATAACCGGCTTTGGTTTATAAAGGGCTCTAGTTTATGAAGGGCTCTGTATTATTACGGGCTCTGGTATATAAAGGGCTTTGGTTTCTAAAGAGCTTTGGTTCATAACGGGCGCTTGTTTATAAAGGGCTCTGGTTTATAAAGGGATCTGGTTTATATCGGGCTCTGGTTTATAAAGGGTTCTGGTTTATAAAGGGCTCTGGTTTGTAATGGGCTGTGGTTTATAACCGGCTTTGGTTTATAAAGGGCTCTGGTTTATAACAGGCTCTGGTTTATAACCGGCTTTGGTTTACAAAAGGCTCTGGTTTATAAAGGGCTCTGTATTGGGATCCAGAGGTTTGCCCTCCAGAGGGCGGTGTGGATCCCCTCCTGTGGGTCTCTGTCTTTTCTGTTGGGATCCAGAGGCTTGCCCACCAGAGGGCGCCGTGGATCCTCTCTTGGGAGCTGATGCTCAGCGCTCAGTTGATTCCCATCAGCTCATGATTAAGCTCTCCCTATATAAGCTGAGTGAAAGCCTCACTCTGAGCTGGATTGTTGTCCTTGCCATGGAAACAAACCTGAGCCACCCTGCCTGTTGAACTCTGCCTGTCTGAACCAGCAAACGAGTGAGTTTGAGCCTGTAATCTGTACCAGAGTCTAACCTGTTTCTGTTCGTCTCTGCCTCCCAGGAAGGGAGACCTGTGCTACTAATAAATATTGGACTTTAATCCTGCCTGAGTCTCTGTGAGTTCTGCATCTGGGCTAGTAAACCTGCGCATCATGACACTCTGACGCTCTGGTCTATAACCGGCTCTGGTTTATAACCGAATTTGTTTTATAAAGGGCTCTGGTTTATGACAGGCTCTGGTATATAAAGGGCTTTGGTTTCTAAAGGGCTTTGGTTTATAAAAGGCTCTGGTTTATAAAGGGCTATGGTTTATAACAGGCTCTGGTTAATAAAGGGCTCTGGTTTTTATTGGGCTCTGGTTTATAAAGGGCTCTGTTTTATAACAGGCTCTGGTTTATAAAGGGTTCTGGTTTATAAAGGGCTCTGGTTTTTAACTGGCTCTGGTTTAAAAAGGGCTCTGGTTTTTAACGGGCTCTGGTCTATATCCGGCTCTGGTTTAAAAAGGCCTTTGGTTTGTAACAGGCTCTGGTCTATAACCGGCTCTGGTTTGAAAAGGGTCTGGTTTTTAACCGGCTTTGGTTTATAAAGAGCTCTGGTTTATAAACGGCTCTGGTTTATTACAGGCTCTGGTATATAAACGGCTCTGGTTTCTAAAGGGCTTTGGTTTCTTAAGGGTTCTGGTTTATAAAGGGCTCTGGTTTATAAAGGGCTCTGGTTTATAACCGGCTCTGTTTTAAAAAGGGCTTTGGTTTATAAAGGGCTCTGATTTATAATTGGTGTGGTTTATGACCGGCTTTGGTCTAAAACGGGCTCTGGTTTATGACGGGATCTGGTTTATAACCGGCTTTGGTTTATAAAGGGCTCCTGTTTATAACAGGCTCTGGATTATAACCGGCTTTTGTTTTTAACGGGCTCTGGTTTATAACCGGCTTTGGTATATAAAGGGTTCTGGTTTATAATTGGTGTGGTTTATGACCGGCTTTGGTCTAAAACGGGCTCTGGTTTATGACGGGATCTGGTTTATAACCGGCTTTGGTTTATAAAGGGCTCCTGTTTATAACAGGCTCTGGATTATAACCGGCTTTTGTTTTTAACGGGCTCTGGTTTATAACCGGCTTTGGTATATAAAGGGTTCTGGTTTATAAAGGGCTATGGATTATAATGGGCTCTGGTTTATAAAGGGTTCTGGTTTATTAACGGGATCTGGTTTATAACCGGCTTAGGTTTATAAAGGGCTCTGGTTTATAACGGGCTCTGGTTTATAACATGCTCTGGTTTATAACCGGCTTTTGTTTATAACGGGCTCTGGTTTATTACCGGCTTTGGTTTATAAAGGGTTCTGGTTTATAAAGGGCTATGGATTATAATGGGCTTTGGTTTATAACCGGCTTTGGTTTATACAGGGCTCTGGTTTATAAAGGGCTTTGGTTTATACACGGCTCTGGTTTGTAAAGGGCTCTGGTTTAGAAAGGGCTCTGTTTTATAACGGGCTCTGGTTTATAAAGGGTTCTGGTTTATTACAGGCGCTGGTATATAAAGGGCTTTGGTTTCTAAAGGGCTTGGTTTATAAAGGGCTCTGGTTTGTAATGGGCTGTGGTTTATAACAGGCTCTGGTTTATAACAGTCTTTGGTTTACAAAAGGCTCTGGTTTATAAAGGGCTCTGGTTTATAACGGGCTCTGGTCTATAACCGTCTCTGGTTTATAACCGAATTTGTTTTATAAAGGGCTCTGGTTTATAAAGGGCTCTGGTTTATTACAGGCTCTGGTATATAAAGGGCTTTGGTTTCAAAAGGGCTTTGGTTTGTAAAGGGCGCTGGGTTATAAAGGGCTCTTGTTTTTAACGGCTTCTGGCTTATAACGGGCTTTGGTTTGAAAAGGCCTCTGGTTTATAACCGGCTTTGGTTTATAAAGGGTTCTAGTTTATAAAGGGTTCTGGTTTATAAAGGGCTCTGGTTTGTAATGGGCTGTGGTTTATAACAGGCTCTGGTTTATAACCGGCTTTGGTTTACAAAAGGCTCTGGTTTATTAAGGGCTCTGGTTTATAACGGGCTCTGGTCTATAACCGGCTCTGGTTTATAACCAAATTTGTTTTATAAAGGGCTCTGGTTTCTAAAGAACTCTGGTTTATTACAGGCTCTGGTATATAAACGGCTTTGGTTTCTAAAGGGCTTTGGTTTGTAAAGGGCGCTGGGTTATAAAGGGCTCTTGTTTATAAAGTGTTCTGGTTTATAACGGTCTCTGGTTTATAAAGGGCTCTGGTTTAAAAAGGGTTCTGGTTTATATAGGGCTCTGGTTTATAACAGACTCTGGTTTATAACCAGCTTTGGTTTATACAGGGCTCTGGTTTATAAAGGGCTCTGGTTTATAACAGGCTCTGGTATATAAAGGGCTTTGGTTTCTAAAAGGCTTTGGTTTCTAAAGGGCTCTGGTTTATAAAGGGCTCTGGTTTGTAAAGGGCTCTGATTTATGACGGGCTCTGGTTTATAAAGGGTTCTTTTTTATAAAGGGCCCTGGTTTTTAATGGGATCTGGCTTTTAAAGAGGTCTGGTTTATAACAGGCTCTGGTTTATAACCGGCTTTGGTGTATAACAGGCTCTGGTTTATAATCGGCTTTGGTTTATAAAGGGCTCTGGTTTATAAAGGGCTCTGGTTCTTAACGGCCTCTGGCTTATAACGGGCTTTGGTTTAAAAAGGCCTCTGGATTATAACAGGCTCTGGTTTATCACAGGCTTTGGTTTATAAAGGGCTCTGGTTTAGAAAGGGCTATGAATTATAATGGGCTGTGGTTTATAACCGGCTTTGGTTTATACAGGGCTCTGGTTTATAAAGGGCTCTGGTTTATTGTTGGGATCTGGAGCTGTACCACCTTCCTCCAGCAGAGTGCGCCGTGGGTCTCCTGGAGCTGTAGTCTTCCAGCACACCTGTGACGCATCTACTCATCAAAAGACCTGCCCTTTATAACCAGCTGCCAGACCTTGCTTCCGCAGTGTTGACCTAGTTTGGTTAGCGACCTGAGCCTAGAACCTGAAGAATTTTAGCTGTCTGTTGAGAGAGATCTGATTCTAACTCTCCCTTGTTTTTGCCTCACAGGAAACCTGTCTCGAACCTGAAGCTCTGGATGAGCTTAACCTGCCGAGATAACCCTCGTGAGCCAAACCTGAAGATTCCTATGTGGATTCCCCTGCTGCTCTTTACTAGAGCTGGAAACTCTGATCAAGGTCTGCCATTAAAGTCAGAAGCAAGACGCTGCAGCTACTCTTGGACTCTGCTGAACAAACAGTCTCTGGACCCAACGGTTCCCTCTCTCTCAAAGAGAAGCCCGGACTCATCAAGGTATTCTTTTGAATTATCAAGGACTAATAACTCATCAACCTGCTTCCTAATCAAACTATCATCTCTGCAGACTTCAGTGAACCAGCCCGGACCAGTTCCTGATCCAGTTCATGATTTTGTGTTTATGTGCAAACTCAATAAACTCTGTTAAACTTTTACCAAGCCTCCGTTGTGTTCTGCATGTGGGCTAAGAACCTAAGACCCATCATGACCTTTATAAAGGGTTCTGGTTTATAAAGGGCTCTGGTTCTTAACGGCCTCTGGCTTATAACGGGCTTTGGTTTAAAAAGGCCTCTGGATTATAACAGGCTCTGGTTTATAACCGGCTTTGGTTTATCAAGGGCTCTGGTTTATTACAGGCTCTGGTATATAAAGGGCTTTGGTTTCTAAAGGGATTTGGTTTATGAAGGGCTTTGGTTTATAAAGGGCTTTGGTTTATAAAGGGCTCTGGTTTATAAAGGGCTCTTGTTTATAACAGGCTCTGGTTTTTAACTGGCTCTGGTTTAAATAGGGCTCTGGTTTTTAAGAGGCTCTGGTCTATAACCGGCTCTGGTTTAAAAATGCCTTTGGTTTGTAACAGGCTCTGGTCTATAACCGGCTCTGGTTTATAAAGAGCTCTGGTTTATAAACGGCTCTGGTTTATTACAGGCTCTGGTATATAAACGGCTCTGGTTTATTACAGGCTCTGGTATATAAAGGGCTTTGGTTTCTAAAGGGCTTTGGTTTATAAAGGGCTTGGTTTATAAAGGGCGCTGGTTTATAAAGGGCTCTGGTTTATAACAGGGTCTGGTTAATAGAGGGCTCTGGTTTTTAATGGGCTCTGGTTCATAAAGGGCTCTGGTTTATAACAGGCTCTGGTTTATAAAGGGTTCTGGTTTATAAAGAGCTCTGGTTTTTAACGGCCTCTGGCTTATAACGGGCTTTGGTTTATAAAGGGCTCTAGTTTATAACGGGGTCTAGTTTATAACCGGCTTTGGTTTATAAAGGGCTCTAGTTTATGAAGGGCTCTGTATTATTACGGGCTCTGGTATATAAAGGGCTTTGGTTTCTAAAGAGCTTTGGTTCATAACGGGCGCTTGTTTATAAAGGGCTCTGGTTTATAAAGGGATCTGGTTTATATCGGGCTCTGGTTTATAAAGGGTTCTGGTTTATAAAGAGCTCTGGTTTGTAATGGGCTGTGGTTTATAACCGGCTTTGGTTTATAAAGGGCTCTGGTTTATAACAGGCTCTGGTTTATAACCGGCTTTGGTTTACAAAAGGCTCTGGTTTATAAAGGGCTCTGTATTGGGATCCAGAGGTTTGCCCTCCAGAGGGCGGTGTGGATCCCCTCCTGTGGGTCTCTGTCTTTTCTGTTGGGATCCAGAGGCTTGCCCACCAGAGGGCGCCGTGGATCCTCTCTTGGGAGCTGATGCTCAGCGCTCAGTTGATTCCCATCAGCTCATGATTAAGCTCTCCCTATATAAGCTGAGTGAAAGCCTCACTCTGAGCTGGATTGTTGTCCTTGCCATGGAAACAAACCTGAGCCACCCTGCCTGTTGAACTCTGCCTGTCTGAACCAGCAAACGAGTGAGTTTGAGCCTGTAATCTGTACCAGAGTCTAACCTGT
This sequence comes from Cyprinodon diabolis, assembly GCA_030533445.1. Taxonomy (NCBI): domain Eukaryota; kingdom Metazoa; phylum Chordata; class Actinopteri; order Cyprinodontiformes; family Cyprinodontidae; genus Cyprinodon; species Cyprinodon diabolis. The sequence goes on along the minus strand of CM060066.1, from coordinate 54,613,877 downwards.
TTCTGTTCGTCTCTGCCTCCCAGGAAGGGAGACCTGTGCTACTAATAAATATTGGACTTTAATCCTGCCTGAGTCTCTGTGAGTTCTGCATCTGGGCTAGTAAACCTGCGCATCATGACACTCTGACGCTCTGGTCTATAACCGGCTCTGGTTTATAACCGAATTTGTTTTATAAAGGGCTCTGGTTTATGACAGGCTCTGGTATATAAAGGGCTTTGGTTTCTAAAGGGCTTTAGTTTATAAAAGGCTCTGGTTTATAAAGGGCTATGGTTTATAACAGGCTCTGGTTAATAAAGGGCTCTGGTTTTTATTGGGCTCTGGTTTATAAAGGGCTCTGTTTTATAACAGGCTCTGGTTTATAAAGGGTTCTGGTTTATAAAGGGCTCTGGTTTTTAACTGGCTCTGGTTTAAAAAGGGCTCTGGTTTTTAACGGGCTTTGGTCTATATCCGGCTCTGGTTTAAAAAGGCCTTTGGTTTGTAACAGGCTCTGGTCTATAACCGGCTCTGGTTTGAAAAGGGTCTGGTTTTTAACCGGCTTTGGTTTATAAAGAGCTCTGGTTTATAAACGGCTCTGGTTTATTACAGGCTCTGGTATGTAAACGGCTCTGGTTTCTAAAGGGCTTTTGTTTCTTAAGGGCGCTGGGTTATAATGGGCTCTGGTTTATAAAGGGCTCTGGTTTTTAAAGGGCTCTGGTTTATAACGGGCTCTGGTATATAAATGTTTCTGGTTTATAAAGGGCTCTGGTTTATTACAGGCTCTGGTTTATAATCGGCTTTGGTTTATAACGGGCTCTGGTTTATAAAGGGTTCTGGTTTATGACAGGCTCTGGTATATAAAGGGCTTTGGTTTCTAAAGGGCTTTGGTTTCTAAAGGGCTTTGGTTTATAAAAGGCTCTTGTTTATAAAGGGCTCTGGTTTATAAATGGGCTCTGGTTTATAACGGGCTCTGGTTTTAAACGGCCTGTGACTTATAACAGGCTTTGGTTTAATAAGGCCTCTGGTTTATAACAGGCTCTGGTGAATAAAGAGCTCTGGTTTATAACAGCCTTTTGTTTATAACCGGCTTTGGTTTAAAAATGGCAATGGTTTATAAAGGGCTGTGGTTTATAACAGGCTCTGGTATATAGAGGGCTTTGGTTTATAAAGGGCTTTCGTTTTTAAAGAGCTCTGGTTTATAAAGGGCTATGGTTTATAATGGGATCTGGTTTACAAAGGGTTCTGGTTTATAAAGGGCTCTGGTTTTTATAGGGCTCCGGTTTAAAAAGTGCTTTGATTTCTAAAGGGCTTTGGTTTATAAAGGCCTTTGGTTTATAAAGGGTTCTGGTTTATATAGGGCTCTGGTTTATAACAGGCTCTGGTTTATAACCGGCTTTGGTTTATACAGGGCTCCTGTTTATAAAGGGCTCTGGTTTATAACAGGCTCTGGTATATAAAGGGCTTTGGTTTATAAATGGCTGTGGTTTATAAAGGGCTTTGGTTTATAAAGAGCTCTGGTTTATAAAGGGCTCTAGTTTGTAAAGGGCTCTGGTTTATGACGGGCTCTGGTTTATAAAGGGTTCTGGTTTATAAAGGGCCCTGGTTTTTAATGGGATCTGGGTTATAAAGGCCTCTGGTTTATCACAGGCTCGGGTTTATAACCGGCTTTGGTTTATAAAGGGTTCTTGTTTATAACAGGCTCTGGTTTATAACCGGCTTTGGTTTATAAAGGGTTCTGGTTTATTAAGGGCTCTGGTTTATAACAGGCTCTGGTGAATGAAGAGCTCTGGTTTATAACAGGCTCTGGTTTATAACTGGCTTTTGTTTATAAAGGGCTCTGGTTTATAAAGAGCTCTGGTTTATAAAGGGCTCTGGTTTATAAAGGGCTATGGTTTATAACGGGATCTGGTTTATAAAGGGCTCTGGTTTATAAAGGGCTCTGGTTTTTAATGGGCTCTGGTTTAAAAAGGGCTTTGGTTTCTAAAGGGCTTTGGTTTATATAGGGCTTTAGTTTATAAAGGGCTCTGGTTTATAACGGACTCTGGTTTATAAAGGGTTCTGGTTTATAAAGGGCTCTGGTTTTTAACGGCCTCTGGCTTATAACGGGCTTTGGTTTAAAAAGGCCTCTGGTTTATAATAGGCTCTGGTTTATAACCGTCTTTGGTTTATAAAGGGCTCTGGTTTTTTAATAGGCTCTGATTCATAAAGGGCTCTGGTTTATAAAGGGCTTTGGTTTATAAAGGGCTCTGGTTTAAAAAGGGCTTTGGTTTATGCAGGGCTCGGGTTTATAAAGGGCTCTGGTTTATAAAGGGCTCTGGTTTATAATGGGCTCTGGTTTATAAAGGGTTCTGGTTTATAAAGGGCTCTGGTTCTTAACGGCCTCTGGCTTATAACAGGCTTTGGTTTAAAAAAGGCCTCTGGATTACAGGCTCTGGTTTATAACCGGCTTTCGTTTATGAAGGGCTCTGGTTTATTACAGCTCTGGTATATGAAGGGCTTTGGTTTATAAAGGGCTTAGGGTCCTGGTTTATAAAGGGTTCTGGTTTATAACAGGCTCTGGTTAATAAAGGGCTCTGGTTTTTATTGGGCTCTGGTTCATAAAGGGCTCTGGTTTATAACAGGCTCTGGTTTATAAAGTGTTCTGGTTTATAAAGGGCTCTGGTTTTTAACGGGCTCTGGTCTATAACCGTTTCTGGTTTAAGAAGGCCTTTGGTTATTAAAGGGCTCTGGTCTATAACCGGCTCTGGTTTAAAAAGGGTCAGGTTTATAACCGGCTTTGGTTTATAAAGAGCTCTGGTTTATAAACGGCTCTGGTTTATTACAGGCTCTGGTATATAAATGGCTCTGGTTTATTACAGGCTCTGGTATATAAAGGGCTTTGGTTTCTAAAGGGCTTTGGTTTATAAAGGGCTCTGGTTTAAACAGGTCTATGGTTTATAACCGGATCTGGTTTATAAAGTGTTCTGGTTTTTAAAGGGCTCTGGTTTATAACAGGCTCTAGTTTATAACCGGCTTTGGTTTATGAAAGGGCTCTGGTTTATAAAGGGCTCTGGTTTATAAAGGGCTCTGGTTTGTAATGGGCTCTGGTTTATAACGGGCTTTGGTTTAAAAAGGGCTCTGGTTTATAACAGGCTCTGGTTTATAACCGGCTTTGGTTTATAACGGGCTCTGGTTTATAACGGGCTCTGGTTTATAACCGGCTCTGGTTTATAAAGTGTTCTCGTTTATAACGGGCTCTGGTTTAAAACCGGCTTTGGTTTATAAAGGGCTCTGGTTTATAAAGGGTTCTGGTTTATAACAGGCTCTGGTTTCTAAAGGGCTTTGGTTTCTAAAGGGCTTTAGTTTCTAATGGGCTTTGGTTTATAAAGGGCTCTGGTTTATAAAGGGCTCTGGTTTTTAAAGTGCTCTGGTTTATAACAGGCTCTGGTTTAAAAGGGTTCTGGTTTATAAAGGGCTTTGGTTTATAACAGGCTCTGGTTTATAACCGGCTTTGGTTTATAAAGAGCTCTGGTTTGTAAAGGGCTATGGTTTATAACGGGATCTGGTTTACAAAGGGTTCTGGTCTATAAAGGGCTCTGGTTTTTAATGGGCTGTGGTTTAAAAAGGGCTTTTATTTCTAAAGGGCTTTGGTTTATAAAGGCCTTTGGTTTATAAAGGGTTCTGGTTTATATAGGGCTCTGGTTTATAACGGGCTCTGGTTTATAACCGGCTTTGGTGTATACAGGGCTCTGGTTTATAAAGGGCTCTGGTTTAGAACAGGATCTGGTATATAAAGGGCTTTGGTTTCTATAGGGCTGTGGTTTATAAAGGGCTTTGGTTTATAAAGGGCTCTGGTTTATAACAGGCTCTGGTTTATAACCGTCTTTGGTTTATAAAGGATTCTGGTTTATAACAGGCTCTGGTTTCTAACCGGCTTTCGTTTATAAAGGGTTCTGGTTTATTAAGGGCTCTGGTTTATAACAGCCTCTGGTGAATAAAGAGCTCTGGTTTTTAACAGGCTCTGGTTTATAACCGGCTTTGGATTATAAAGGGTTCTGGTTTATAAATGGCTGTGGTTCATAACAGGCTCTGGTATATAGAGGGCCTTGGTTTATAAAGGGCTTTGGTTTATAAAGAGGTCTGGTTTTAAAAAGAGCTATGGTTTTTAATGGGCTCTGGTTTAAAAAGGGTTCCGGTTTATAACCGGCTCTGGTTTATAACCGGCTTTGATTTACAAAGGGTTCTGGTTTATAAAGGGCTCTGGTTTTTAATGGGCTCTGGTTTAAAAAGGCCTTTGATTTCTAAAGGGCTTTGGTTTATAACAGGCTCTGGTTTATAAAGGGTTCTGGTTTATAAAGGGCTCTGGTTTATAACAGGCCCTGGTTTATAACCGGCTTTGGTTTATAAAGAGCTTTGGTTTATAAAGAGCTCTGGTTTGTAAAGGGCTATGGTTTATAACGGGATCTGGTTTACAAAGGGTTCTGGTCTATAAAGGGCTCTGGTTTTTAATGGGCTGTGGTTTAAAAAGGGCTTTTATTTCTAAAGGGCTTTGGTTTATAAAGTCCTTTGGTTTATAAAGGGTTCTGGATTATATAGGGCTCTGGTTTATAACGGGCTCTGGTTTATAACCGGCTTTGGTGTATACAGGGCTCTGGTTTATAAAGGGCTCTGGTTTAGAACAGGATCTGGTATATAAAGGGCTTTGGTTTCTATAGGGCTGTGGTTTATAAAGGGCTTTGGTTTATAAAGGGCTCTGGTTTATAACAGGCTCTGGTTTATAACCGTCTTTGGTTTATAAAGGATTCTGGTTTATAACAGGCTCTGGTTTCTAACCGGCTTTCGTTTATAAAGGGTTCTGGTTTATTAAGGGCTCTGGTTTATAACAGCCTCTGGTGAATAAAGAGCTCTGGTTTTTAACAGGCTCTGGTTTATAACCGGCTTTGGATTATAAAGGGTTCTGGTTTATAAATGGCTGTGGTTCATAACAGGCTCTGGTATATAGAGGGCTTTGGTTTATAAAGGGCTTTGGTTTATAAAGAGGTCTGGTTTTAAAAAGAGCTATGGTTTTTAATGGGCTCTGGTTTAAAAAGGGTTCCGGTTTATAACCGGCTCTGGTTTATAACCGGCTTTGCTTTACAAAGGGTTCTGGTTTATAAAGGGCTCTGGTTTTTAATGGGCTCTGGTTTAAAAAGGGCTTTGATTTCTAAAGGGCTTTGGTTTATAAAGGCCTTTGGTTTATAAAGGGTTCTGGTTTATATAGGGCTCTGGTTTATAACAGGCTCTGGTTTATAACCGGCTTTGGTTTATACAGGGCTCTGGTTTATAAAGGGCTCAGGTTTATAACAGGCTCTGGTATATAAAGGGCTTTGGTTTATAAAGGGCTCTGGTTTATAACAGACTCTGGTTTATAAAGGGTTCTGGTTTATAAAGGGCTCTGGTTTTTAACGGCCTCTGGCTTTAAACGGGCTTTGGTTTAAAAAGGCCTCTGGTTTATAATAGGCTCTGGTTTATAACCGTCTTTGGTTTATAAAGGGCTCTGGTTTTTTAATAGGCTCTGATTCATAAAGGGATCTGGTTTATAAAGGGCTCTGGTTTATAACGGGCTCTGGTTTAAAAAGGGCTTTGGTTTATACAGGGCTCGGGTTTATAAAGGGCTCTGGTTTATAAAGGGCTCTGGTTTATAATGGGCTCTGGTTTATAAAGGGTTCTGGTTTATAAAGGGATCTTGTTCTTAACGGCCTCTGGCTTATAACGGGCTTTGGTTTAAAAAAGGCCTCTGGATTACAGGCTCTGGTTTATAACCGGCTTTGGTTTATGAAGGGCTCTGGTTTATTACAGCTCTGGTATATGAAGGGCTTTGGTTTATAAAGGGCTTAGGGTCCTGGTTTATAAAGGGTTCTGGTTTATAACAGGCTCTGGTTAATAAAGGGCTCTGGTTTTTATTGGGCTCTGGTTCATAAAAAGCTCTGGTTTATAACAGGCTCTGGTTTATAAAGTGTTCTGGTTTATAAAGGGCTCTGGTTTTTAACGGGCTCTGGTCTATAACCGTTTCTGGTTTAAGAAGGCCTTTGGTTATTAAAGGGCTCTGGTCTATAACCGGCTCTGGTTTAAAAAGGGTCAGGTTTATAACCGGCTTTGGTTTATAAAGAGCTCTGGTTTATAAACGGCTCTGGTTTATTACAGGCTCTGGTATATAAATGGCTCTGGTTTATTACAGGCTCTGGTATATAAAGGGCTTTGGTTTCTAAAGGGCTTTGGTTTATAAAGGGCTCTGGTTTAAACAGGTCTATGGTTTATAACGGGATCTGGTTTATAAAGTGTTCTGGTTTTTAAAGGGCTCTGGTTTATAACAGGCTCTGGTTTATAACCGGCTTTGGTTTATGAAAGGGCTCTGGTTTATAAAGGGCTCTGGTTTATAAAGGGCTCTGGTTTGTAATGGGCTCTGGTTTATAACGGGCTTTGGTTTAAAAAGGCCTCTGGTTTATAATAGGCTCTGGTTTATAACCGTCTTTGGTTTATAAAGGGCTCTGGTTTTTTAATAGGCTCTGATTCATAAAGGGCTCTGGTTTATAAAGGCCTCTGGTTTATAACGGGCTCTGGTTTAAAAAGGGCTTTGGTTTATAATGGGCTCTGGTTTATAAAGGGTTCTGGTTTATAAAGGGCTCTTGTTCTTAACGGCCTCTGGCTTATAACGGGCTTTGGTTTAAAAAAGGCCTCTGGATTACAGGCTCTGGTTTATAACCGGCTTTGTTTTATGAAGGGCTCTGGTTTATTACAGCTCTGGTATATGAAGGGCTTTGGTTTATAAAGGGCTTAGGGTCCTGGTTTATAAAGGGTTCTGGTTTATAACAGGCTCTGGTTAATAAAGGGCTCTGGTTTTTATTGGGCTCTGGTTCATAAAAAGCTCTGGTTTATAACAGGCTCTGGTTTATAAAGTGTTCTGGTTTATAAAGGGCTCTGGTTTTTAACGGGCTCTGGTCTATAACCGTTTCTGGTTTAAGAAGGCCTTTGGTTATTAAAGGGCTCTGGTCTATAACCGGCTCTGGTTTAAAAAGGGTCAGGTTTATAACCGGCTTTGGTTTATAAAGAGCTCTGGTTTATAAACGGCTCTGGTTTATTACAGGCTCTGGTATATAAATGGCTCTGGTTTATTACAGGCTCTGGTATATAAAGGGCTTTGGTTTCTAAAGGGCTTTGGTTTATAAAGGGCTCTGGTTTAAACAGGTCTATGGTTTATAACGGGATCTGGTTTATAAAGTGTTCTGGTTTTTAAAGGGCTCTGGTTTATAACAGGCTCTGGTTTATAACCGGCTTTGGTTTATGAAAGGGCTCTGGTTTATAAAGGGCTCTGGTTTATAAAGGGTTCTGGTTTATAACGGGCTCTGGTTTGTAATGGGCTCTGGTTTATAACGGGCTTTGGTTTAAAAAGGGCTCTGGTTTATAACAGGCTCTGGTTTATAACCGGCTTTGGTTTATAACGGGCTCTGGTTTATAACGGGCTCTGGTTTATAACCGGCTCTGGTTTATAAAGTGTTCTCGTTTATAACGGGCTCTGGTTTAAAACCGGCTTTGGTTTATAAAGGGCTCTGGTTTATAAAGGGTTCTGGTTTATAACAGGCTCTGGTTTCTAAAGGGCTTTGGTTTCTAAAGGGCTTTAGTTTCTAATGGGCTTTGGTTTATAACAGGCTCTGGTTTATAAAGGGTTCTGGTTTATAAAGGGCTTTGGTTTATAACAGGCTCTGGTTTATAACCGGCTTTGGTTTATAAAGAGCTTTGGTTTATAAAGAGCTCTGGTTTGTAGAGGGCTATGGTTTATAACGGGATCTGGTTTACAAAGGGTTCTGGTCTATAAAGGGCTCTGGTTTTTAATGGGCTGTGGTTTAAAAAGGGCTTTTATTTCTAAAGGGCTTTGGTTTATAAAGGCCTTTGGTTTATAAAGGGTTCTGGTTTATATAGGGCTCTGGTTTATAACGGGCTCTGGTTTATAACCGGCTTTGGTGTATACAGGGCTCTGGTTTATAAAGGGCTCTGGTTTAGAACAGGCTCTGGTATATGAAGGGCTTTGGTTTCTATAGGGCTGTGGTTTATAAAGGGCTTTGGTTTATAAAGGGCTCTGGTTTATAACAGGCTCTGGTTTATAACCGTCTTTGGTTTATAAAGGATTCTGGTTTATAACAGGCTCTGGTTTCTAACTGGCTTTCGTTTATAAAGGGTTCTGGTTTATATAGGGCTCTGGTTTATAACGGGCTCTGGTTTATAACCGGCTTTGGTGTATACAGGGCTCTGGTTTATAAAGGGCTCTGGTTTAGAACAGGCTCTGGTATATAAAGGGCTTTGGTTTCTATAGGGCTGTGGTTTATAAAGGGCTTTGGTTTATAAAGGGCTCTGGTTTATAACAGGCTCTGGTTTATAACCGTCTTTGGTTTATAAAGGATTCTGGTTTATAACAGGCTCTGGTTTCTAACCGGCTTTCGTTTATAAAGGGTTTTGGTTTATTAAGGGCTCTGGTTTATAACAGCCTCTGGTGAATAAAGAGCTCTGGTTTTTAACAGGCTCTGGTTTATAACCGGCTTTGGATTATAAAGGGTTCTGGTTTATAAATGGCTGTGGTTCATAACAGGCTCTGGTATATAGAGGGCTTTGGTTTATAAAGGGCTTCGGTTTATAAAGAGGTCTGGTTTTAAAAAGAGCTATGGTTTTTAATGGGCTCTGGTTTAAAAAGGGTTCCGGTTTATAACCGGCTCTGGTTTATAACCGGCTTTGGTTTATAAAGGGTTCTGGTTTATTAAGGGCTCTGGTTTATAACAGGCTCTGGTGAATGAAGATCTCTGGTTTATAACAGGCTCTGGTTTATAACCGGCTTTGGTTTACAAAGGGTTCTGGTTTATAAAGGGCTCTGGTTTTTAATGGGCTCTGGTTTAAAAAGGGCTTTGATTTCTAAAGGGCTTTGGTTTATAAAGGCCTTTGGTTTATAAAGGGTTCTGGTTTATATAGGGCTCTGGTTTATAACAGGCTCTGGTTTATAACCGGCTTTGGTTTATACAGGGCTCTGGTTTATAAAGGGCTCAGGTTTATAACAGGCTCTGGTATATAAAGGGCTTTGGTTTATAAAGGGCTGTGGTTTATAAAGGGCTTTGGTTTATAAAGGGCTCTGGTTTATAAAGGGCTCTAGTTTGTAAAGGGCTCTGGTTTATGACGGGCTCTGGTTTATAAAGGGTTCTGGTTTATAAAGGGCCCTGGTTTTTAATGGGATCTGGCTTATAAAGGCCTCTGGTTTATCACAGGCTCGGGTTTATAACAGGCTTTGGTTTATAAAGGGTTTTGGTTTATAACAGGCTCTGGTTTATAACCGGCTTTGGTTTATAAAGGGTTCTCGTTTATTAAGGGCTCTGGTTTTTAATGGGCTCTGGTTTAAAAAGGGCTTTGGTTTCTAAAGGGCTTTGGTTTATATAGGGCTTTGGTTTATAAAGGGCTCTGGTTTATAACGGGCTCTGGTTTATAAAGGGTTCTGGTTTATAAAGGGCTCTGGTTTTTAACGGCCTCTGGCTTATAACGGGCTTTGGTTTAAAAAGGCCTCTGGTTTATAATAGGCTCTGGTTTATAACAGTCTTTGGTTTATAAAGGGCTCTGGTTTATAAAGGGCTCTGGTTTTTTAGTAGGCTCTGATTCATAAAAGGCTCTGGTTTATAACTGGCTCTGGTTTATAACTGCTCTGGTTTAAAAAGGGCTTTGGTTTATACAGGACTCTGGTTTATAAAGGGCTCTGGTTTATAAAGGGCTCTGGTTTATAACGGGCTGTGGTTTATAAAGGGTTCTGGTTTAAAAAGGGCTCTGGTTCTTAACGGCCTCTGGCTTATAACGGGCTTTCGTTTAAAAAGGCCTCTGGATTACAGGCTCTGGTTTATAACCGGCTTTGGTTTATGAAGGGCTCTGGTTTATTACAGCTCTGGTATATGAAGGGCTTTGGTTTATAAAGGGCTTTGGTTTATAAAGGGCCCTGGTTTATAAAGGGTTCTGGTTTATAACAGGCTCTGGTTAATAAAGGGCTCTTGTTTTTATTAGGCTCTGGTTCATAAAAGGCTCTGGTTTATAACAGGCTCTGGTTTATAAAGTGTTCTGGTTTATAAAGGGCTCTGGTTTTTAACTGGCTCTGGTTTAAAAAGGGCTCTGGCTTTTAATGGGCTCTGGTCTATATCCGGCTCTGGTTTAAAAAGGCCTTTGGTTTGTAAAGGGCTCTGGTATATATCCGGCTCTGGTTTAAAAAGGGTCAGGTTTATAACCGGCTTTGGTTTATAAAGAGCTCTGGTTTATAAACGGCTCTGGTTTATTACAGACTCTGGTATATAAATGGCTCTGGTTTATTACAGGCATTGGTATATAAAGGGCTTTGGTTTCTAAAGGGCCCTGGTTTTTAATGGGATCTGGCTTATAAAGGCCTCTGGTTTATCAAAGGCTCGGGTTTATAACCGGCTTTGGTTTATAAAGGGTTCTGGTTTATAACAGGCTCTGGTTTATAACTGGCTCTGGTTTATAAAGGGTTCTGGTTTATTAAGGGCTCTGGTTTTTAATGGGCTCTTGTTTAAAAAGGGCTTTGGTTTCTAAAGGGCTTTGGTTTATATAGGGCTTTGGTTTATAAAGGTCTCTGGTTTATAACGGCCTCTGGCTTATAACGGGCTTTCGTTTAAAAAGGCCTCTGGTTTATAATAAGCTCTGGTTTATAACCGTCTTTGGTTTATAAAGGGCTCTGGTTTATAAAGGGCTCTGGTTTTTTAATAGGCTCTGATTCATAAAAGGCTCTGGTTTATAACTGGCTCTGGTTTATAACGGGCTCTGGTTTAAAAAGGGCTTTGGTTTATACAGGGCTCTGGTTTATAAAGGGCTCTGGTTTATGAAGGGCCCTGGTTTATAAAGGGTTCTGGTTTATAACAGGCTCTGGTTAATAAAGGGCTCTGGTTTTTATTGGGCTCTGGTTCATAAAAGGCTCTGGTTTATAGCAGGCTCTGGTTTATAAAGTGTTCTGGTTTATAAAGGGCTCTGGTTTTTAACTGGCTCTGGTTTAAAAAGGGCTCTGGCTTTTAACGGGCTCTGGTCTATATCCGGCTCTGGTTTAAAAAGGGTCAGGTTTATAACCGGCTTTGGTTTATAAAGAACTCTGGTTTATAAACGGCTCTGGTTTATTACAGGCTCTGGTATATAAATGGCTCTGGTTTATTACAGGCTCTGGTATATAAAGGGCTTTGGTTTCTAAAGGGCTTTGGTTTATAAAGGGCTCTGGTTTAAACAGGGCTATGGTTTATAACGGGATCTGGTTTATAAAGTGTTCTAGTTTTTAAAGGGCTCTGGTTTATAACAGGCTCTGGTTTATAACTGGCTTTGGTTTATAAAGGGCTCTGGTTTATAACGGGCTCTGGTTTATAAAGGGTTCTGGTTTATAAAGGGCTCTGGTTTGTAATGGGCTCTGGTTTATAACGGGCTTTGGTTTAAAAAGGGCTCTGGTTTATAACAGGCTCTGGTTTATAACCGGCTTTGGTTTATAACGGGCTCTGGTTTATAACGGGCTCTGGTTTATAACCGGCTTTGGTTTATAAAGGGCTCTGGCTTATAAAGGCCTCTGGTTTATAACAGGCTCTGGTTTATAACCGGCTTTGGTTTATAAAGGGCTTTGGTTTAAAAAGGGCTATGGTTAGTAACGGGATCTGGTTTATAAAGGGTTCTGGTTTATAAAGGGCTCTGGTTTTTAATGGGCTCTGGCTTCTAACGGGCTTTGGTTTAGAAAGGCCTATGGTTTATAAGAGGCTCTGGTTTATAACCGGCTCTGGTTTATAAAGGGTTCTGGTTTATAACAGGCTCTTGTTTCTTAAGGGCTTTGGTTTATAAAGGGCTTTAGTTTCTAATGGGCTTTGGTTTATAAAGGGCTCTGGTTTATAAAGGGCTCTGGTTTTTAAAGTGCTCTGGTTTATAACAGGCTCTGGTTTATAAAGGGTTCTGGTTTATAAAGGGCTTTCGTTTATAACAGGCTCTGGTTTATAACCGGCATTGGTTTATAAAGGGCTTTGGTTTATAAAGAGCTCTGGTTTATAAAGGGCTATGGTTTATAACAGGATCTGGTTTACAAAGGGTTCTGGTTTATAAAGGGCTCTGGTTTTTAATGGGCTGTGGTTTAAAAAGGGCTTTGGTTTATAAAGGGCTCTGGTTTATAAAGGGTTCTGGTTTATAACAGGCTCTTGTTTCTAAAGGGCTTTGGTTTCTAAAGGGCTTTAGTTTCTAATGGGCTTTGGTTTATAAAGGGCTCTGGTTTATAAAGGGCTCTGGTTTTTAAAGTGCTCTGGTTTATAACAGGCTCTGGTTTATAAAGGGTTCTGGTTTATAAAGGGCTTTGGTTTATAACAGGCTCTGGTTTATAACCGGCTTTGGTTTATAAAGGGCTTTGGTTTTTAATGGGATGTGGTTTAAAAAGGGCTTTGATTTCTAAAGGGCTTTGTTTTATAAAGGCCTTTGGTTTATAAAACTTTCCGGTTTATATAGGGCTCTGGTTTATAACAGGCTCTGGTTTATAACCGGCTTTGGTGTATACAGGGCTCTGGTTTATAAAGGGTTCTGGTTTAGAACAGGCTCTGGTATATAAAGGGCTTTGGTTTCTAAAGGGCTTTGGTTTATAAAGGGCTCTGGTTTAAACAGGGCTATGGTTTGTAACGGGATCTGGTTTATAAAGTGTTCTAGTTTTTAAAGGGCTCTGGTTTATAACAGGCTCTGGTTTATAACTGGCTTTGGTTTATAAAGGGCTCTGGTTTATAACGGGCTCTGGTTTATAAAGGGTTCTGGTTTATAAAGGGCTCTGGTTTGTAATGGGCTCTGGTTTATAACGGGCTTTGGTTTAAAAAGGGCTCTGGTTTATAACAGGCTCTGGTTTATAACCGGCTTTGGTTTATAACGGGCTCTGGTTTATAACGGGCTCTGGTTTATAACCGGCTTTGGTTTATAAAGGGCTCTGGCTTATAAAGGCCTCTGGTTTATAACAGATTCTGGTTTATAACCGGCTTTGGTTTATAAAGGGCTTTGGTTTAAAAAGGGCTATGGTTAGTAACGGGATCTGGTTTATAAAGGGTTCTGGTTTATAAAGGGCTCTGGTTTTTAATGGGCTCTGGCTTCTAACGGGCTTTGGTTTAGAAAGGCCTATGGTTTATAAGAGGCTCTGGTTTATAACCGGCTCTGGTTTATAAAGGGTTCTGGTTTATAACAGGCTCTTGTTTCTTAAGGGCTTTGGTTTATAAAGGGCTTTAGTTTCTAATGGGCTTTGGTTTATAAAGGGCTCTGGTTTATAAAGGGCTCTGGTTTTTAAAGTGCTCTGGTTTATAACAGGCTCTGGTTTATAAAGGGTTCTGGTTTATAAAGGGCTTTCGTTTATAACAGGCTCTGGTTTATAACCGGCATTGGTTTATAAAGGGCTTTGGTTTATAAAGAGCTCTGGTTTATAAAGGGCTATGGTTTATAACGGGATCTGGTTTACAAAGGGTTCTGGTTTATAAAGGGCTCTGGTTTTTAATGGGCTGTGGTTTAAAAAGGGCTTTGGTTTATAAAGGGCTCTGGTTTATAAAGGGTTCTGGTTTATAACAGGCTCTTGTTTCTAAAGGGCTTTGGTTTCTAAAGGGCTTTAGTTTCTAATGGGCTTTGGTTTATAAAGGGCTCTGGTTTATAAAGGGCTCTGGTTTTTAAAGTGCTCTGGTTTATAACAGGCTCTGGTTTATAAAGGGTTCTGGTTTATAAAGGGCTTTGGTTTATAACAGGCTCTGGTTTATAACCGGCTTTGGTTTATAAAGGGCTTTGGTTTTTAATGGGATGTGGTTTAAAAAGGGCTTTGATTTCTAAAGGGCTTTGTTTTATAAAGGCCTTTGGTTTATAAAACTTTCCGGTTTATATAGGGCTCTGGTTTATAACAGGCTCTGGTTTATAACCGGCTTTGGTGTATACAGGGCTCTGGTTTATAAAGGGTTCTGGTTTAGAACAGGCTCTGGTATATAAAGGGCTTTGGTTTCTATAGGGCTGTGGTTTATAAAAGGGCGTTGGTTTATAAAGGGCTCTGGTTTATAACAGGCTCTGGTTTATAACAGCCTCTAGTATATAGAGGGCTTTGGTTTATAAAGGGCTTTGGTTTATAAAGAGCTCTGGTTTGTAAAGGGCTCTGGTTTATGACGGGCTCTGGTTTATAAAGGGTTCTGGTTTATAAAGGGCCCTGGTTTTTAATGGGATCTGGCTTATAAAGGCCTCTGGTTTATCACAGGCTCGGGTTTATAACCGGCTTTGGTTTATAAAGGGTTCTGGTTTATAACAGGCTCTGGTTTATAACCGGCTTTGGTTTATAAAGGGTTCTGGTTTATTAAGGGCTCTGGTTTATAACAGGCTCTGGTGAATGAAGAGCTCTGGTTTATAACAGGCTCTGGTTTATAACCGGCTTTGGTTTATAAAGGGTTCTGGTTTATTAAGGGCTCTGGTTTATAACAGGCTCTGGTGAATGAAGAGCTCTGGTTTATAAAGTGCTATGGTTTATAAAGGGCTCTGGTTTATAAAGGGCTCTGGTTTAATACAGGCTCTGGTATATAAAGGGCTTTGGTTTATAAAGGGCTCTGGTTTATAAAGGGCTCTGGTTTATAACGGGCTCTGGTTTATAAAGGGTTATGGTTTACAAAAGGCTCTGGTTCTTAACGGCCTCTGGCTTATAACGGGCTTTGGTTTAAAATGACCTCTAGATTATAACAGGCTCTGGTTTATAACTGGCTTTGGTTTATGAAGGGCTCTGGTTTATCACAGGCTCTGTTATATAAAGGGCTTTGGTTTATGAAGGGCTTTGGTTTATAAAGGGCTCTGGTTTATAAAGGGTTCTGGTTTATAACAGGCTCTGTTTAATAAAGGGCTCTGGTTTTTATCGTGCTCTGATTCATACAGGGCTCTGGTTTAAAATGGGCTCTTGTTTATAAAGGGTTCTGGTTTATAAAGGGCTCTGGTTTGTAATGGGCTCTGGTTTATAACAGGCTTTGGTTTAAAAAGGGCTCTGGTTTATAACAGGCTCTGGTTTATAACGGGATCTGGTTTATAAAGTGTTCTGGTTTTTAAAGGGCTCTGGTCTATAACAGGCTCTGGTTTATAACCGGCTTTGGTTTATAAAGGGCTCTGGTTTATAACGGGCTCTGGTTTATAAAGAGTTCTGGTTTATAAAGGGCTCTGGTTTGTAATGGGCTCTGGTTTATAACGGGCTTTGGTTTAAAAAGGGCTCTGGTTTATAACAGGCTCTGATTTATAACCGGCTTTGGTTTATAACGGGCTCTGGTTTATAAAGGGCTCTGGTTTATAACTGGCTTTGGTTTATAAAGGGCTCTGGCTTATAAAAGCCTCTGGTTTATAACAGGCTCTGGTTTATAACCGGCTTTGGTTTATAAAG
Source organism: Cyprinodon diabolis (assembly GCA_030533445.1). Lineage (NCBI taxonomy): Eukaryota > Metazoa > Chordata > Actinopteri > Cyprinodontiformes > Cyprinodontidae > Cyprinodon > Cyprinodon diabolis. The sequence continues at coordinate 54,598,489 of CM060066.1, read as the reverse complement.
GGCTCTGGTTTATAAAGAGCTCTGGTTTATAACAGGCTCTGGTGAATAAAAAGCTCTGGTTTACAACGGGCTCTAGTTTATAACCGGCTTTGGTTTATAAAGGGCTCTGGTTTATAACGGGCTGTGGTTTTATAAAGGGCTTTGGTTTAAAAAGGGCTATGGTTTATAACGGGCTCTGGTTTATAAAGGGTTCAGCTTTATAAAGGGCTCTGGTTTGTAATGGGCTCTGGTTTATAACGGGCTTTGGTTTAAAAAGGGCTCTGGTTTATTACAGGCTCTGGTTTATAACCGGCTTTGGTTTATAAAGGGTTCTGGTTTATTAAGGGCTCTGGTTTATAACAGGCTCTGGTGAATGAAGAGCTCTGGTTTATAAAGTGCTATGGTTTATAAAGGGCTCTGGTTTATAAAGGGCTCTGGTTTAATACAGGCTCTGGTATATAAAGGGCTTTGGTTTATAAAGGGCTCTGGATTATAAAGGGCTCTGGTTTATAACGGGCTCTGGTTTATAAAGGGTTATGGTTTACAAAAGGCTCAGGTTCTTAATGGCCTCTGGCTTATAACGGGCTTTGGTTTAAAAAGACCTCTAGATTATAACAGGCTCTGGTTTATAACTGGCTTTGGTTTATGAAGGGCTCTGGTTTATCACAGGCTCTGTTATATAAAGGGCTCTGGTTTATGAAGGGCTTTGGTTTATAAAGGGCTCTGGTTTATAAAGGGTTCTGGTTTATAACAGGCTCTGGTATATAAATGGCTCTGGTTTATTACAGGCTCTGGTATATAAAGGGCTTTGGTTTCTAAAGGGCTTTGGTTTATAAAGGGCTCTGGTTTAAACAGGGCTATGGTTTATAACGGGATCTGGTTTATAAAGTGTTCTAGTTTTTAAAGGGCTCTGGTTTATAACAGGCTCTGGTTTATAACTGGCTTTGGTTTATAAAGGGCTCTGGTTTATAACGGGCTCTGGTTTATAAAGGGTTCTGGTTTATAAAGGGCTCTGGTTTGTAATGGGCTCTGGTTTATAACGGGCTTTGGTTTAAAAAGGGCTCTGGTTTATAACCGGCTTTGGTTTATAAAGGGCTCTGGCTTATAACGGGCTCTGGTTTATAACAGGCTCTGGTTTATAACCGGCTTTGGTTTATAAAGGGCTTTGGTTTAAAAAGGGCTATGGTTAGTAACGGGATCTGGTTTATAAAGGGTTCTGGTTTATAAAGGGCTCTGGTTTTTAATGGGCTCTGGCTTCTAACGGGCTTTGGTTTAGAAAGGCCTATGGTTTATAAGAGGCTCTGGTTTATAACCGGCTCTGGTTTATAAAGGGTTCTGGTTTATAACAGGCTCTTGTTTCTTAAGGGCTTTAGTTTATAAAGGGCTTTAGTTTCTAATGGGCTTTGGTTTATAAAGGGCTCTGGTTTATAAAGGGCTCTGGTTTTTAAAGTGCTCTGGTTTATAACAGGCTCTGGTTTATAAAGGGTTCTGGTTTATAAAGGGCTTTCGTTTATAACAGGCTCTGGTTTATAACCGGCATTGGTTTATAAAGGGCTTTGGTTTATAAAGAGCTCTGGTTTATAAAGGGCTATGGTTTATAACGGGATCTGGTTTACAAAGGGTTCTGGCTTATAAAGGGCTCTGGTTTTTAATGGGCTGTGGTTTAAAAAGGGCTCTGGTTTATAAAGGGCTCTGGTTTTTAAAGTGCTCTGGTTTATAACAGGCTCTGGTTTATAAAGGGTTCTGGTTTATAAAGGGCTTTGGTTTATAACAGGCTCTGGTTTATAACCGGCTTTGGTGTATACAGGGCTCTGGTTTATAAAGGGTTCTGGTTTAGAACAGGCACTGGTATATAAAGGGCTTTGGTTTCTATAGGGCTGTGGTTTATAAAAGGGCTTTGGTTTATAAAGGGCTCTGGTTTATAACAGGCTCTGGTTTATAACAGGCTCTAGTATATAGAGGGCTTTGGTTTATAAAGGGCTTTGGTTTATAAAGAGCTCTGGTTTGTAAAGGGCTCTGGTTTATGACGACCTCTGGTTTATAAGGGTTCTGGTTTATAAAGGGCCCTGGTTTTTAATGGGATCTGGCTTATAAAGGCCTCTGGTTTATCACAGGCTCGGGTTTATAACCGGCTTTGGTTTATAAAGGGTTCTGGTTTATAACAGGCTCTGGTTTATAACCGGCTTTGGTTTATAAAGGGTTCTGGTTTATTAAGGGCTCTGGTTTATAACAGGCTCTGGTGAATGAAGAGCTCTGGTTTATAACAGGCTCTGGTTTATAACCGGCTTTGGTTTATAAAGGGTTCTGGTTTATTAAGGGCTCTGGTTTACAACAGGCTCTGGTGAATGAAGAGCTCTGGTTTATAAAGTGCTATGGTTTATAAAGGGCTCTGGTTTATAAAGGGCTCTGGTTTAATACAGGCTCTGGTATATAAAGGGCTTTGGTTTATAAAGGGCTCTGGTTTATAAAGGGCTCTGGTTTATAACGGGCTCTGGTTTATAAAGGGTTATGGTTTACAAAAGGCTCTGGTTCTTAACGGCCTCTGGCTTATAACGGGCTTTGGTTTAAAAAGACCTCTAGATTATAACAGGCTCTGGTTTATAACTGGCTTTGGTTTATGAAGGGCTCTGGTTTATCACAGGCTCTGTTATATAAAGGGCTTTGGTTTATGAAGGGCTGTGGTTTATAAAGGGCTCTGGTTTATAAAGGGTTCTGGTTTATAACAGGCTCTGTTTAATAAAGGGCTCTGGTTTTTATCGTGCTCTTATTCATACAGGGCTCTGGTTTAAAATGGGCTCTGGTTTATAAAGGGTTCTGGTTTATAAAGGGCTCACGTTTGTAATGGGCTCTGGTTTATAACGGGCTTTGGTTTAAAAAGGGCTCTGGTTTATAACAGGCTCTGGTTTATAACGGGATCTGGTTTATAAAGTGTTCTGGTTTTTAAAGGGCTCTGGTCTATAACAGGCTCTGGTTTATAACCGGCTTTGGTTTATAAAGGGCTCTGGTTTATAACGGGCTCTGGTTTATAAAGAGTTCTGGTTTATAAAGGGCTCTGGTTTGTAATGGGCTCTGGTTTATAACGGGCTTTGGTTTAAAAAGGGCTCTGGTTTATAACAGGCTCTGATTTATAACCGGCTTTGGTTTATAACGGGCTCTGGTTTATAAAGGGCTCTGGTTTATAACTGGCTTTGGTTTATAAAGGGCTCTGGCTTATAAAAGCCTCTGGTTTATAACAGGCTCTGGTTTATAACCGGCTTTGGTTTATAAAGGGCTCTGGTTTATAAAGAGCTCTGGTTTATAACAGGCTCTGGTGAATAAAAAGCTCTGGTTTACAACGGGCTCTAGTTTATAACCGGCTTTGGTTTATAAAGGGCTCTGGTTTATAACGGGCTGTGGTTTTATAAAGGGCTTTGGTTTAAAAAGGGCTATGGTTTATAACGGGCTCTGGTTTATAAAGGGTTCAGGTTTATAAAGGGCTCTGGTTTGTAATGGGCTCTGGTTTATAACGGGCTTTGGTTTAAAAAGGGCTCTGGTTTATTACAGGCTCTGGTTTATAACCGGCTTTGGTTTATAAAGGGTTCTGGTTTATAAAGGGCTCTGGTTTAATACAGGCTCTGGTATATAAAGGGCTTTGGTTTATAAAGGGCTCTGGTTTATAAAGGGCTCTGGTTTATAACGGGCTCTGGTTTATAAAGGGTTATGGTTTACAAAAGGCTCTGGTTCTTAACGGCCTCTGGCTTATAACGGGCTTTGGTTTAAAAAGACCTCTAGATTATAACAGGCTCTGGTTTATAACTGGCTTTGGTTTATGAAGGGCTCTGGTTTATCACAGGCTCTGTTATATAAAGGGCTTTGGTTTATGAAGGGCTTTGGTTTATAAAGGGCTCTGGTTTATAAAGGGTTCTGGTTTATAACAGGCTCTGTTTAATAAAGGGCTCTGGTTTTTATCGTGCTCTGATTCATACAGGGCTCTGGTTTAAAACAGGCTCTGGTTTATAAAGGGTTCTGGTTTATAAAGGGCTCTGGTTTGTAATGGGCTCTGGTTTATAACGGGCTTTGGTTTAAAAAGGGCTCTGGTTTATAACAGGCTCTGGTTTATAACGGGATCTGGTTTATAAAGTGTTCTGGTTTTTAAAGGGCTCTGGTCTATAACAGGCTCTGGTTTATAACCGGCTTTGGTTTATAAAGGGCTCTGGTTTATAACGGGCTCTGGTTTATAAAGAGTTCTGGTTTATAAAGGGCTCTGGTTTGTAATGGGCTCTGGTTTATAACGGGCTTTGGTTTAAAAAGGGCTCTGGTTTATAACAGGCTCTGATTTATAACCGGCTTTGGTTTATAACGGGCTCTGGTTTATAAAGGGCTCTGGTTTATAACTGGCTTTGGTTTATAAAGGGCTCTGGCTTATAAAAGCCTCTGGTTTATAACAGGCTCTGGTTTATAACCGGCTTTGGTTTATAAAGGGCTCTGGTTTATAAAGAGCCCTGGTTTATAACAGGCTCTTGTAAATAAAAAGCTCTGGTTTACAACGGGCTCTAGTTTATAACCGGCTTTGGTTTATAAAGGGCTCTGGTTTATAACGGGCTGTGGTTTTATAAAGGGCTTTGGTTTAAAAAGGGCTATGGTTTATAACGGGCTCTGGTTTATAAAGGGTTCAGGTTTATAAAGGGCTCTGGTTTGTAATGGGCTCTGGTTTATAACGGGCTTTGGTTTAAAAAGGGCTCTGGTTTATTACAGGCTCTGGTTTATAACCGGCTTTGGTTTATAACGGGCTCTGGTTTATAACGGGCTCTGGTTTATAACCGGCTTTGGTTTATAAAGGGCTCTGGCTTATAAAGGCCTCTGGTTTATAACAGGCTCTGGTTTATAACCGGCTTTGGTTTATAAAGGGCTCTGGTTTATAAAGAGCTCTGGTTTATAACAGGCTCTGGTTTAAAACCGGCTTTGGTTTATAAAGGGCTCTGGTTTATAAAGGGTTCTGGTTTATAACAGGCTCTTGTTTCTAAAGGGCTTTGGTTTCTAAAGGGCTTTAGTTTCTAATGGGCTTTGGTTTATAAAGGGCTCTGGTTTACAAAGGGCTCTGGTTTTTAAAGTGCTCTGGTTTATAACAGGCTCTGGTTTATAAAGGGTTCTGGTTTATAAAGGGCTTTCGTTTATAACAGGCTCTGGTTTATAACCAGCTTTGGTTTATAAAGGGCTTTGTTTTATAACCGGCTTTGGTTTATAAAGGGCTTTGGTTTATAAAGAGCTCTGATTTATAAAGGGCTCTGGTTTATAACGGGATCTGGTTTACAAAGGGTTCTGGTTTATAAAGGGCTCTGGTTTTTAATGGGCTGAGGTTTAAAAATGGCTTTGGTTTATAAAGGGCTCTGGTTTATAAAGGGTTCTGGTTTATAACAGGCTCTTGTTTCTAAAGGGCTTTGGTTTCTAAAGGGCTTTATTTTCTAATGGGCTTTGGTTTATAAAGGGCTCTGGTTTATAAAGGGCTCTGGTTTTTAAAGTGCTCTGGTTTATAACAGGCTCTGGTTTATAAAGGGCTCTGGTTTATAAAGGGCTTTGGTTTATAACGAGCTCTGGTTTATAAAGGGCTATGGTTTATAAAGGGATCTGGTTTACAAAGGGTTCTGGTTTATAAAGGGCTCTGGTTTTTAATGGGCTGTGGTTTAAAAAGGGCTTTGATTTCTAAAGGGCTTTGGTTTATAAAGGCCTTTGGTTTATAAAGGGTTCTGGTTTATATAGGGCTCTGGTTTATAACGGGCTCTGGTTTATAACCGGCTTTGGTGTATACAGGGCTCTGGTTTATAAAGGGCTCTGGTTTAGAACAGGCTCTGGTATATAAAGGGCTTTGGTTTCTATAGGGCTGTGGTTTATAAAGGGCTTTGGTTTATAAAGGGCTCTGGTTTATAACAGGCTCTGGTTTATAACCGTCTATGGTTTATAAAGGATTCTGGTTTATAACAGGCTCTGGTTTCTAACCGGCTTTCGTTTATAAAGGGTTCTGGTTTATTAAGGGCTCTGGTTTATAACAGGCTCTGGTGAATAAAGAGCTCTGGTTTATAACAGGCTCTGGTTTATAACCGGTTTTGGTTTATAAAGGGCTCTGGTTTATAAAGGGCTGTGGTTTATAACAGGCTTTGGTTTATAAAGAGCTCTGGTTTGTAAAGGGCTCTGGTTTATGACGGGCTCGTGTTTATAAAGGGTTCTGGTTTATAAAGGGCCCTGTTTTTTAATGGGATCTGGCTTATAAAGGCCTCTGGTTTATCACAAACTCGGGTTTATAACCGGCTTTGGTTTATAAAGGGTTCTGGTTTATAACAGGCTGTGGTTTATAACCGGCTTTGGTTTATAAAGGGTTCTGGTTTATTAAGGGCTCTGGTTTATAACAGGGTCTGGTGAATGAAGAGCTCTGGTTTATAACAGGCTCTGGTTTATAACTGGCTTTGTTTTATAAAGGGCTCTGGTTTATAAAGAGCTCTGGTTTATAAAGGGCTCTGGTTTATAAAGTGCTATGGTTTATAAAGGGCTCTGGTTTATAAAGGGCTCTGGTTTATTACAGGCTGTGGTATATAAAGGGCTTTGGTTTATAAAGGGCTCTGTTTTTTTAATGGGCTCTGGTTCATAAAGATCTCTGGTTTATAACTGGCTCTGGTTTATAACGGGCTCTGGTTTAAAAAGGGCTTTGGTTTATACAGGGCTCTGGTTTATAAAGGGCTCTGGTTTATAAAGGGCTCTGGTTTATAACGGGCTCTGGTTTATAAAGGGTTATGGTTTACAAAGGGCTCTGGTTCTTAACTGCCTCTGGTTTATAACGGGCTTTGGTTTAAAAAGACCTCTGGATTATAACAGGCTCTGGTTTATAACCGGCTTTGGTTTATTAAGAGCTCTGGTTTATCACAGGCTCTGGTATATAAAGGGCTTTGGTTTATGAAGGGCTTTGGTTTATAAAGGGCTCTTGTTTATAAAGGGTTCTGGTTTATAACAGGCTGAGGTTAATAAAGGGCTCTGGTTTTTATTGGGCTCTGGTTCATACAGGGCTCTGGTTTATAATGGGCTCTGGTTTATAAAGGGTTCTGGTTTATAAAGGGCTCTGGTTTGTAATGGGCTCTGGTTCATAACGGGCTTTGGTTTAAAAAGGGCTCTGGTTTATAACAGGCTCTGGTTTATAACGGGATCTGGTTTATAATATGTTCTGTTTTTTAAAGGGCTCTGGTTTATAACCGGCGTTGGTTTATAAAGGGCTCTGGTTTATAACGGGCTCTGGTTTATAAAGGGCTCTGGTTTATAAAGGGCTCTGGTTTGTAATGGGCTCTGGTTTATAACGGGCTTTGGTTTAAAAAGGGCTCTGGTTTATAACAGGCTCTGGTTTATAACCGGCTTTGGTTTATAACGGGCTCTGGTTTATAACGGGCTCTGGTTTATAACTGGCTTTGGTTTATAAAAGGCTCTGGCTTATAAAGGCCTCAGGTTTATAACAGGTTCTGGTTTATAACAGGCTTTGGTTTATAAAGTGCTCTGGTTTATAACAGGCTCTGGTGAATAAAAAGCTCTGGTTTACAACGGGCACGGTTTATAACCGGCTTTGGTTTATAAAGGGCTCTGGTTTATAACGGGCTGTGGTTTATAAAGGGCTTTGGTTTAAAAAGGGCTATGGTTTATAATGGGATCTGGTTTATAAAGGGTTCTGGTTTATAAAGGGCTCTGGTGAATGAAGAGCTCTGGTTTATAACAGGCTCTGGTTTATAACTGGCTTTGTTTTATAAAGGGCTCTGGTTTATAAAGAGCTCTGGTTTATAAAGGGCTCTGGTTTATAAAGTGCTATGGTTTATAAAGGGCTCTGGCTTATAAAGGGCTCTGGTTTATTACAGGCTCTGGTATATAAAGGGCTTTGGTTTATAAAGGGCTCTGTTTTTTTAATGGGCTCTGGTTCATAAAGATCTCTGGTTTATAACTGGCTCTGGTTTATAAAGAGCTCTGGTTTATACAGGGCTCTGGTTTATAAAGGGCTCTGGTTTATAAAGGGCTCTGGTTTATAACGGGCTCTGGTTTATAAAGGGTTATGGTTTACAAAGGGCTCTGGTTCTTAACTGCATCTGGTTTATAACGGGCTTTGGTTTAAAAAGACCTCTGGATTATAACAGGCTCTGGTTTATAACCGGCTTTGGTTCATTAAGAGCTCTGGTTTATCACAGGCTCTGGTATATAAAGGGCTTTGGTTTATGAAGGGCTTTGGTTTATAAAGGGCTCTGGTTTATAAAGGGTTCTGGTTTATAACAGGCTGAGGTTAATAAAGGGCTCTGGTTTTTATTGGGCTCTGGTTCATACAGGGCTCTGGTTTATAATGGGCTCTGGTTTATAAAGGGTTCTGGTTTATAAAGGGCTCTGGTTTGTAATGGGCTCTAGTTTATAACGGGCTTTGGTTTAAAAAGGGCTCTGGTTTATAACAGGCTCTGGTTTATAACGGGATCTGGTTTATAATATGTTCTGTTTTTTAAAGGGCTCTGGTTTATAACCGGCGTTGGTTTATAAAGGGCTCTGGTTTATAACGGGCTCTGGTTTATAAAGGGCTCTGGTTTATAAAGGGCTCTGGTTTGTAATGGGCTCTGGTTTATAACGGGCTTTGGTTTAAAAAGGGCTCTGGTTTATAACAGGCTCTGGTTTATAACCGGCTTTGGTTTATAACGGGCTCTGGTTTATAACGGGCTCTGGTTTATAACTGCCTTTATGTTTATAAAAGGCTCTGGCTTATAAAGGCCTCTGGTTTATAACAGGTTCTGGTTTATAACCGGCTTTGGTTTATAAAGGGCTCTGGTTTATAACAGGCTCTGGTGAATAAAAAGCTCTGGTTTACAACGGGCACGGTTTATAACCGGCTTTGGTTTATAAAGGGCTCTGGTTTATAACGGGCTGTGGTTTATAAAGGGCTTTGGTTTAAAAAGGGCTATGGTTTATAATGGGATCTGGTTTATAAAGGGTTCTGGTTTATAAAGGGCTCTGGTTTTTAATGGGCTCTGGCTTCTAACGGGCTTTGGTTTAGAAAGGCCTATGGTTTATAACCGGCTCTGGTTTATAACCGGCTCTTGGTTTATAAAGGGCTCTGGTTTATAAAGGGTTCTGGTTTATAACAGGCTCTGGTTTCTAAAGGGCTTTGGTATCTAGAGGGCTTTGGTTTCTAATGGGCTTTGGTTTATAAAGGGCTCTGGTTTATAAAGGGCTCTGGTTTTTAAAGTGCTCTGGTTTATAACAGGCTCTGGTTTATAAAGGGTTCTGGTTTATAAACGGCTCTGGTTTTTAAAGTGCTCTGGTTTATAACAGGCTCTGGTTTATAACCGGCTTTGGTTTATAAAGGGCTTTGGTTTATAAAGAGCTCTGGTTTATAAAGGGCTATGGTTTATAACGGGATCTGGTTTACAAAGGGTTCTGGTTTATAAAGGCCTGTGGTTTTTAATGGGCTGTGGTTTAAAAAGGGCTTTGATTTATAAAGGGCTTTGGTTTATAAAGGCCTTTGGTTTATAAAGGGTTCTGGTTTATATAGGGCTCTGGTTTAAAACCGGCTTTGGTTTATAAAGGGCTCTAGTTTATAAAGGGTTCTGGTTTATAACAGGCTCTTGTTTCTAAAGGGCTTTGGTTTCTAAAGGGCTTTAGTTTCTAATGGGCTTTGGTTTATAAAGGGCTCTGGTTTACAAAGGGCTCTGGTTTTTAAAGTGCTCTGGTTTATAACAGGCTCTGGTTTATAAAGGGTTCTGGTTTATAAAGGGCTTTGTTTTATAACCGGCTTTGGTTTATAAAGGGCTTTGGTTTATAAAGAGCTCTGATTTATAAAGGGCTCTGGTTTATAACGGGATCTGGTTTACAAAGGGTTCTGGTTTATAAAGGGCTCTGGTTTTTAATGGGCTGAGGTTTAAAAATGGCTTTGGTTTATAAAGGGCTCTGGTTTATAAAGGGTTCTGGTTTATAACAGGCTCTTGTTTCTAAAGGGCTTTGGTTTCTAAAGGGCTTTATTTTCTAATGGGCTTTGGTTTATAAAGGGCTCTGGTTTATAAAGGGCTCTGGTTTTTAAAGTGCTCTGGTTTATAACAGGCTCTGGTTTATAAAGGGTTCTGGTTTATAAAGGGCTTTGGTTTATAACGAGCTCTGGTATATAAAGGGCTATGGTTTATAAAGGGATCTGGTTTACAAAGGGTTCTGGTTTATAAAGGGCTCTGGTTTTTAATGGGCTGTGGTTTAAAAAGGGCTTTGATTTCTAAAGGGCTTTGGTTTATAAAGGCCTTTGGTTTATAAAGGGTTCTGGTTTATATAGGGCTCTGGTTTATAACGGGCTCTGGTTTATAACCGGCTTTGGTGTATACAGGGCTCTGGTTTATAAAGGGCTCTGGTTTAGAACAGGCTCTGGTATATAAAGGGCTTTGGTTTCTATAGGGCTGTGGTTTATAAAGGGCTTTGGTTTATAAAGGGCTCTGGTTTATAACAGGCTCTGGTTTATAACCGTCTATGGTTTATAAAGGATTCTGGTTTATAACAGGCTCTGGTTTCTAACCGGCTTTCGTTTATAAAGGGTTCTGGTTTATTAAGGGCTCTGGTTTATAACAGGCTCTGGTGAATAAAGAGCTCTGGTTTATAACAGGCTCTGGTTTATAACCGGTTTTGGTTTATAAAGGGCTCTGGTTTATGAAGGGCTGTGGTTTATAACAGGCTTTGGTTTATAAAGAGCTCTGGTTTGTAAAGGGCTCTGGTTTATGACGGGCTCTGGTTTATAAAGGGTTCTGGTTTATAAAGGGCCCTGTTTTTTAATGGGATCTGGCTTATAAAGGCCTCTGGTTTATCACAAACTCGGGTTTATAACCGGCTTTGGTTTATAAAGGGTTCTGGTTTATAACAGGCTGTGGTTTATAACCGGCTTTGGTTTATAAAGGGTTCTGGTTTATTAAGGGCTCTGGTTTATAACAGGGTCTGGTGAATGAAGAGCTCTGGTTTATAACAGGCTCTGGTTTATAACTGGCTTTGTTTTATAAAGGGCTCTGGTTTATAAAGAGCTCTGGTTTATAAAGGGCTCTGGTTTATAAAGTGCTATGGTTTATAAAGGGCTCTGGTTTATTACAGGCTGTGGTATATAAAGGGCTTTGGTTTATAAAGGGCTCTGGTTTATAAAGGGCTCTGGTTTTTAAAGTGCTCTGGTTTATAACAGGCTCTGGTTTATAAAGGGTTCTGGTTTATAAACGGCTCTGGTTTTTAAAGTGCTCTGGTTTATAACAGGCTCTGGTTTATAACCGGCTTTGGTTTATAAAGGGCTTTGGTTTATAAAGAGCTCTGGTTTATAAAGGGCTATGGTTTATAACGGGATCTGGTTTACAAAGGGTTCTGGTTTATAAAGGCCTGTGGTTTTTAATGGGCTGTGGTTTAAAAAGGGCTTTGATTTATAAAGGGCTTTGGTTTATAAAGGCCTTTGGTTTATAAAGGGTTCTGGTTTATATAGGGCTCTGGTTTAAAACCGGCTTTGGTTTATAAAGGGCTCTAGTTTATAAAGGGTTCTGGTTTATAACAGGCTCTTGTTTCTAAAGGGCTTTGGTTTCTAAAGGGCTTTAGTTTCTAATGGGCTTTGGTTTATAAAGGGCTCTGGTTTACAAAGGGCTCTGGTTTTTAAAGTGCTCTGGTTTATAACAGGCTCTGGTTTATAAAGGGTTCTGGTTTATAAAGGGCTTTCGTTTATAACAGGCTCTGGTTTATAACCGGCTTTGGTTTATAAAGGGCTTTGTTTTATAACCGGCTTTGGTTTATAAAGGGCTTTGGTTTATAAAGAGCTCTGATTTATAAAGGGCTCTGGTTTATAACGGGATCTGGTTTATAACGGGCTCTGGTTTATAAAGGGTTATGGTTTACAAAGGGCTCTGGTTCTTAACTGCCTCTGGTTTATAACGGGCTTTGGTTTAAAAAGAACCTCTGGATTATAACAGGCTCTGGTTTATAACCGGCTTTGGTTTATTAAGAGCTCTGGTTTATCACAGGCTCTGGTATATAAAGGGCTTTGGTTTATGAAGGGCTTTGGTTTATAAAGGGCTCTGGTTTATAAAGGGTTCTGGTTTATAACAGGCTGAGGTTAATAAAGGGCTCTGGTTTTTATTGGGCTCTGGTTCATACAGGGCTCTGGTTTATAATGGGCTCTGGTTTATAAAGGGTTCTGGTTTATAAAGGGCTCTGGTTTGTAATGGGCTCTGGTTCATAACGGGCTTTGGTTTAAAAAGGGCTCTGGTTTATAACAGGCTCTGGTTTATAACGGGATCTGGTTTATAATATGTTCTGTTTTTTAAAGGGCTCTGGTTTATAACCGGCGTTGGTTTATAAAGGGCTCTGGTTTATAACGGGCTCTGGTTTATAAAGGGCTCTGGTTTATAAAGGGCTCTGGTTTGTAATGGGCTCTGGTTTATAACGGGCTTTGGTTTAAAAAGGGCTCTGGTTTATAACAGGCTCTGGTTTATAACCGGCTTTGGTTTATAACGGGCTCTGGTTTATAACGGGCTCTGGTTTATAACTGGCTTTGGTTTATAAAAGGCTCTGGCTTATAAAGGCCTCAGGTTTATAACAGGTTCTGGTTTATAACCGGCTTTGGTTTATAAAGGGCTCTGGTTTATAACAGGCTCTGGTGAATAAAAAGCTCTGGTTTACAACGGGCACGGTTTATAACCGGCTTTGGTTTATAAAGGGCTCTGGTTTATAACGGGCTGTGGTTTATAAAGGGCTTTGGTTTAAAAAGGGCTATGGTTTATAATGGGATCTGGTTTATAAAGGGTTCTGGTTTATAAAGGGCTCTGGTGAATGAAGAGCTCTGGTTTATAACAGGCTCTGGTTTATAACTGGCTTTGTTTTATAAAGGGCTCTGGTTTATAAAGAGCTCTGGTTTATAAAGGGCTCTGGTTTATAAAGTGCTATGGTTTATAAAGGGCTCTGGTTTATAAAGGGCTCTGGTTTATTACAGGCTCTGGTATATAAAGGGCTTTGGTTTATAAAGGGCTCTGTTTTTTTAATGGGCTCTGGTTCATAAAGATCTCTGGTTTATAACTGGCTCTGGTTTATAAAGAGCTCTGGTTTATACAGGGCTCTGGTTTATAAAGGGCTCTGGTTTATAAAGGGCTCTGGTTTATAACGGGCTCTGGTTTATAAAGGGTTATGGTTTACAAAGGGCTCTGGTTCTTAACTGCATCTGGTTTATAACGGGCTTTGGTTTAAAAAGACCTCTGGATTATAACAGGCTCTGGTTTATAACCGGCTTTGGTTTATTAAGAGCTCTGGTTTATCACAGGCTCTGGTATATAAAGGGCTTTGGTTTATGAAGGGCTTTGGTTTATAAAGGGCTCTGGTTTATAAAGGGTTCTGGTTTATAACAGGCTGAGGTTAATAAAGGGCTCTGGTTTTTATTGGGCTCTGGTTCATACAGGGCTCTGGTTTATAATGGGCTCTGGTTTATAAAGGGTTCTGGTTTATAAAGGGTTCTGGTTTGTAATGGGCTCTAGTTTATAACGGGCTTTGGTTTAAAAAGGGCTCTGGTTTATAACAGGCTCTGGTTTATAACGGGATCTGGTTTATAATATGTTCTGTTTTTTAAAGGGCTCTGGTTTATAACCGGCGTTGGTTTATAAAGGGCTCTGGTTTATAACGGGCTCTGGTTTATAAAGGGCTCTGGTTTATAATAGGCTCTGGTTTGTAATGGGCTCTGGTTTATAACGGGCTTTGGTTTAAAAAGGGCTCTGGTTTATAACAGGCTCTGGTTTATAACCGGCTTTGGTTTATAACGGGCTCTGGTTTATAACGGGCTCTGGTTTATAACTGCCTTTGGTTTATAAAAGGCTCTGGCTTATAAAGGCCTCTGGTTTATAACAGGTTCTGGTTTATAACCGGCTTTGGTTTATAAAGGGCTCTGGTTTATAACAGGCTCTGGTGAATAAAAAGCTCTGGTTTACAACGGGCACGGTTTATAACCGGCTTTGGTTTATAAAGGGCTCTGGTTTATAACGGGCTGTGGTTTATAAAGGGCTTTGGTTTAAAAAGGACTATGGTTTATAATGGGATCTGGTTTATAAAGGGTTCTGGTTTATAAAGGGCTCTGGTTTTTAATGGGCTCTGGCTTCTAACGGGCTTTGGTTTAGAAAGGCCTATGGTTTATAACCGGCTCTGGTTTATAACCGGCTCTGGTTTATAAATTTTTCTCGTTTATAACGGGCTCTGGTTTAAAACCGGCATTGGTTTATTAAGGGCTCTGGTTTATAAAGGGTTCTGGTTTATAACAGGCTCTGGTTTCTAAAGGGCTTTGGTATCTAGAGGGCTTTGGTTTCTAATGGGCTTTGGTTTATAAAGGGCTCTGGTTTATAAAGGGCTCTGGTTTTTAAAGTGCTCTGGTTTATAACAGGCTCTGGTTTATAAAGGGTTCTGGTTTATAAACGGCTCTGGTTTTTAAAGTGCTCTGGTTTATAACAGGCTCTGGTTTATAACCGGCTTTGGTTTATAAAGGGCTTTGGTTTATAAAGAGCTCTGGTTTATAAAGGGCTATGGTTTATAACGGGATCTGGTTTACAAAGGGTTCTGGTTTATAAAGGCCTGTGGTTTTTAATGGGCTGTGGTTTAAAAAGGGCTTTGATTTATAAAGGGCTTTGGTTTATAAAGGCCTTTGGTTTATAAAGGGTTCTGGTTTATATAGGGCTCTGGTTTAAAACCGGCTTTGGTTTATAAAGGGCTCTGGTTTATAAAGGGTTCTGGTTTATAACAGGCTCTTGTTTCTAAAGGGCTTTGGTTTCTAAAGGGCTTTAGTTTCTAATGGGCTTTGGTTTATAAAGGGCTCTGGTTTACAAAGGGCTCTGGTTTTTAAAGTGCTCTGGTTTATAACAGGCTCTGGTTTATAAAGGGTTCTGGTTTATAAAGGGCTTTCGTTTATAACAGGCTCTGGTTTATAACCGGCTTTGGTTTATAAAGGGCTTTGTTTTATAACCGGCTTTGGTTTATAAAGGGCTTTGGTTAATAAAGAGCTCTGATTTATAAAGGGCTCTGGTTTATAACGGGATCTGGTTTACAAAGGGTTCTGGTTTATAAAGGGCTCTGGTTTTTAATGGGCTGTGGTTTAAAAATGGCTTTGGTTTATAAAGGGCTCTGGTTTATAAAGGGTTCTGGTTTATAACAGGCTCTTGTTTCTAAAGGGCTTTGGTTTCTAAAGGGCTTTAGTTTCTAATGGGCTTTGGTTTATAAAGGGCTCTGGTTTATAAAGGGCTCTGGTTTTTAAAGTGCTCTGGTTTATAACAGGCTCTGGTTTATAAAGGGCTCTGGTTTATAAAGGGCTTTGGTTTATAACAGGATCTGGTTTATAACCGGCTTTGGATTATAAAGGGCTTTGGTTTATAACGAGCTCTGGTTTATAAAGGGCTATGGTTTATAAAGGGATCTGGTTTACAAAGGGTTCTGGTTTATAAAGGGCTCTGGTTTTTAATGGGCTGTGGTTTAAAAAGGGCTTTGATTTCTAAAGGGCTTTGGTTTATAAAGGCCTTTGGTTTATAAAGGGTTCTGGTTTGTAAAGGGCTCTGGTTTGTAATGGGCTCTGGTTTATAACGGGCTTTGGTTTAAAAAGGGCTCTGGTTTATAACAGGCTCTGGTTTATAATGGGATCTGGTTTATAAAGTGTTCTGGTTTTTAAAGGGCTCTGGTCTATAACAGGCTCTGGTTTATAACCGGCTTTGGTTTATAAAGGGCTCTGGTTTATAACGGGCTCTGGTTTATAAAGTGTTCTGGTTTATAAAGGGCTCTGGTTTGTAATGGGCTCGGGTTTATAACGGGCTTTGGTTTAAAAAGGGCTCTGGTTTATAACAGGCTCTGATTTATAACCGGCTTTGGTTTATAACGGGCTCTGGTTTATAAAGGGCTCTGGTTTATAACTGGCTTTGGTTTATAAAGGGCTCTGGCTTATAAAAGCCTCTGGTTTATAACAGGCTCTGGTTTATAACCGGCTTTGGTTTATAAAGGGCTCTGGTTTATAAAGAACTCTGGTTTATAACAGGCTCTGGTTTACAACGGGCTCTAGTTTATAACCGGCTTTGGTTTATAACAGGCTCTGGTTTATAACCGGCTTTGGTTTATAAAGGGCTCTGGTTTATAAAGAGCTCTGGTTTATAACAGGCTCTGGTGAATAAAAAGCTCTGGTTTACAACGGGCTCTAGTTTATAACCGGCTTTGGTTTATAAAGGGCTCTGGTTTATAACGGGCTGTGGTTTTATAAAGGGCTTTGGTTTAAAAAGGGCTATGGTTTATAACGGACTCTGGTTTATAAAGGGTTCAGGTTTATAAAGGGCTCTGGTTTGTAATGGGCTCTGGTTTATAACGGGCTTTGGTTTAAAAAGGGCTCTGGTTTATTACAGGCTCTGGTTTATAACCGGCTTTGGTTTATAACGGGCTCTGGTTTATAACGGGCTCTGGTTTATAACCGGCTTTGGTTTATAAAGGGCTCTGGCTTATAAAGGCCTCTGGTTTATAACAGGCTCTGGTTTATAACCGGCTTTGGTTTATAAAGGGCTCTGGTTTATAAAGAGCTCTGGTTTATAACAGGCTCTGGTTTACAACGGGCTCTAGTTTATAACCGGCTTTGGTTTATAAAGGGCTCTGGTTTATAACGGGCTGTGGTTTTATAAAGGGCTTTGGTTTAAAAAGGGCTATGGTTTATAACGGGCTCTGGTTTATAAAGGGTTCAGGTTTATAAAGGGCTCTGGTTTGTAATGGGCTCTGGTTTATAACGGGCTTTGGTTTAAAAAGGGCTCTGGTTTATTACAGGCTCTGGTTTATAACCGGCTTTGGTTTATAAAGGGTTCTGGTTTATTAAGGGCTCTGGTTTATAACAGGCTCTGGTGAATGAAGAGCTCTGGTTTATAAAGTGCTATGGTTTATAAAGGGCTCTGGTTTATAAAGGGCTCTGGTTTAATACAGGCTTTGGTATATAAAGGGCTTTGGTTTATAAAGGGCTCTGGTTTATAAAGGGCTCTGGTTTATAACGGGCTCTGGTTTATAAAGGGTTATGGTTTACAAAAGGCTCAGGTTCTTAATGGCCTCTGGCTTATAACGGGCTTTGGTTTAAAAAGACCTCTAGATTATAACAGGCTCTGGTTTATAACTGGCTTTGGTTTATGAAGGGCTCTGGTTTATCACAGGCTCTGTTATATAAAGGGCTTTGGTTTATGAAGGGCTTTGGTTTATAAAGGGCTCTAGTTTATAAAGGGTTCGGGTTTATAACAGGCTCTGTTTAATAAAGGGCTCTGGTTTTTATCGTGCTCTGATTCATACAGGGCTCTGGTTTAAAATGGGCTCTGGTTTATAAAGGGTTCTGGTTTATAAAGGGCTCTGGTTTGTAATGGGCTCTGGTTTATAACGGGCTTTGGTTTAAAAAGGGCTCTGGTTTATAACAGGCTCTGGTTTATAACCGGCTTTGGTTTATAACGGGCTCTGGTTTATAAAGGGCTCTGGTTTATAACTGGCTTTGGTTTATAAAGGGCTCTGGCTTATAAAAGCCTCTGGTTTATAACAGGCTCTGGTTTATAACCGGCTTTGGTTTATAAAGGGCTCTGGTTTATAAAGAGCTCTGGTTTATAACAGGCTCTGGTGAATAAAAAGCTCTGGTTTACAACAGGCTCTAGTTTATAACCGGCTTTGGTTTATAAAGGGCTCTGGTTTATAACGGGCTGTGGTTTTATAAAGGGCTTTGGTTTAAAAAGGGCTATGGTTTATAACGGACTCTGGTTTATAAAGGGTTCAGGTTTATAAAGGGCTCTGGTTTGTAATGGGCTCTGGTTTATAACGGGCTTTGGTTTAAAAAGGGCTCTGGTTTATTACAGGCTCTGGTTTATAACCGGCTTTGGTTTATAACGGGCTCTGGTTTATAACGGGCTCTGGTTTATAACCGGCTTTGGTTTATAAAGGGCTCTGGCTTATAAAGGCCTCTGGTTTATAACAGGCTCTGGTTTATAACCGGCTTTGGTTTATAAAGGGCTCTGGTTTATAAAGAGCTCTGGTTTATAACAGGCTCTGGTTTAAAACCGGCTTTGGTTTATAAAGGGCTCTGGTTTATAAAGGGTTCTGGTTTATAACAGGCTCTTGTTTCTAAAGGGCTTTGGTTTCTAAAGGGCTTTAGTTTCTCATGGGCTTTGGTTTATAAAGGGCTCTGGTTTACAAAGGGCTCTGGTTTTTAAAGTGCTCTGGTTTATAACAGGCTCTGGTTTATAAAGGGTTCTGGTTTATAAAGGGCTTTCGTTTATAACAGGCTCTGGTTTATAACCGGCTTTGTTTTATAAAGGGCTTTGGTTTATAAAGAGCTCTGATTTATAAAGGGCTCTGGTTTATAACGGGATCTGGTTTACAAAGGGTTCTGGTTTATAAAGGGCTCTGGTTTTTAATGGGCTGAGGTTTAAAAATGGCTGTGGTTTATAAAGGGCTCTGGTTTATAAAGGGTTCTGGTTTATAACAGGCTCTTGTTTCTAAAGGGCTTTGGTTTCTAAAGGGCTTTATTTTCTAATGGGCTTTGGTTTATAAAGGGCTCTGGTTTATAAAGGGCTCTGGTTTTTAAAGTGCTCTGGTTTATAACAGGCTCTGGTTTATAAAGGGCTCTGGTTTATAAAGGGCTTTGGTTTATAACGAGCTCTGGTTTATAAAGGGCTATGGTTTATAAAGGGATTTGGTTTACAAAGGGTTCTGGTTTATAAAGGGCTCTGGTTTTTAATGGGCTGTGGTTTAAAAAGGGCTTTGATTTCTAAAGGGCTTTGGTTTATAAAGGCCTTTGGTTTATAAAGGGTTCTGGTTTATATAGGGCTCTGGTTTATAACGGGCTCTGGTTTATAACCGGCTTTGGTGTATACAGGGCTCTGGTTTATAAAGGGCTCTGGTTTAGAACAGGCTCTGGTATATAAAGGGCTTTGGTTTCTATAGGGCTGTGGTTTATAAAGGGCTTTGGTTTATAAAGGGCTCTGGTTTATAACAGGCTCTGGTTTATAACCGTCTATGGTTTATAAAGGATTCTGGTTTATAACAGGCTCTGGTTTCTAACCGGCTTTCGTTTATAAAGGGTTCTGGTTTATTAAGGGCTCTGGTTTATAACAGGCTCTGGTGAATAAAGAGCTCTGGTTTATAACAGGCTCTGGTTTATAACCAGTTTTGGTTTATAAAGGGCTCTGGTTTATAAAGGGCTGTGGTTTATAACAGGCTCTAGTATATAGAGGGCTTTGGTTTATAAAGGGCTTTGGTTTATAAAGAGCTCTGGTTTGTAAAGGGCTCTGGTTTATGACGGGCTCTGGTTTATAAAGGGTTCTGGTTTATACAGGGCCCTGGTTTTTAATGGGATCTGGCTTATAAAGGCCTCTGGTTTATCACAAACTCGGGTTTATAACCGGCTTTGGTTTATAAAGGGTTCTGGTTTATAACAGGCTGTGGTTTATAACCGGCTTTGGTTTATAAAGGGTTCTGGTTTATTAAGGGCTCTGGTTTATAACAGGCTCTGGTGAATGAAGAGCTCTGGTTTATAACAGGCTCTGGTTTATAACTGGCTTTGTTTTATAAAGGGCTCTGGTTTATAAAGAGCTCTGGTTTATAAAGGGCTCTGGTTTATAAAGTGCTATGGTTTATAAAGGGCTCTGGTTTATAAAGGGCTCTGGTTTATTACAGGCTCTGGTATATAAAGGGCTTTGGTTTATAAAGGGCTCTGTTTTTTTAATGGGCTCTGGTTCATAAAGATCTCTGGTTTATAACTGGCTCTGGTTTATAACGGGCTCTGGTTTAAAAAGGGCTTTGGTTTATACAGGGCTCTGGTTTATAAAGGGCTCTGGTTTATAAAGGGCTCTGGTTTATAACGGGCTCTGGTTTATAAAGGGTTATGGTTTACAAAGGGCTCTGGTTCTTAACTGCCTCTGGTTTATAACGGGCTTTGGTTTAAAAAGACCTCTGGATTATAACAGGCTCTGGTTTATAACCGGCTTTGGTTTATTAAGAGCTCTGGTTTATCACAGGCTCTGGTATATAAAGGGCTTTGGTTTATGAAAGGCTTTGGTTTATAAAGGGCTCTGGTTTATAAAGGGTTCTGGTTTATAACAGGCTGAGGTTAATAAAGGGCTCTGGTTTTTATTGGGCTCTGGTTAATACAGGGCTCTGGTTTATAATGGGCTCTGGTTTATAAAGGGTTCTGGTTTATAAAGGGCTCTGGTTTGTAATGGGCTCTGGTTTATAACGGGCTTTGGTTTAAAAAGGGCTCTGGTTTATAACAGGCTCTGGTTTATAACGGGATCTGGTTTATAATATGTTCTGTTTTGTAAAGGGCTCTGGTTTATAACCGGCGTTGGTTTATAAAGGGCTCTGGTTTATAACGGGCTCTGGTTTATAAAGGGCTCTGGTTTATAAAGGGCTCTGGTTTGTAATGGGCTCTGGTTTATAACGGGCTTTGGTTTAAAAAGGGCTCTGGTTTATAACAGGCTCTGGTTTATAACCGGCTTTGGTTTATAACGGGCTCTGGTTTATAACGGGCTCTGGTTTATAACTGGCTTTGGTTTATAAAAGGCTCTGGCTTATAAAGGCCTCTGGTTTATAACAGGTTCTGGTTTATAACCGGCTTTGGTTTATAAAGGGCTCTGGTTTATAACAGGCTCTGGTGAATAAAAAGCTCTGGTTTACAACGGGCACGGTTTATAACCGGCTTTGGTTTATAAAGGGCTCTGGTTTATAACGGGCTGTGGTTTATAAAGGGCTTTGGTTTAAAAAGGGCTATGGTTTATAATGGGATCTGGTTTATAAAGGGTTCTGGTTTATAAAGGGCTCTGGTTTTTAATGGGCTCTGGCTTCTAACAGGCTTTGGTTTAGAAAGGCCTATGGTTTATAACCGGCTCTGGTTTATAACCGGCTCTGGTTTATAAATTTTTCTCGTTTATAACGGGCTCTGGTTTAAAACCGGCATTGGTTTATAAAGGGCTCTGGTTTATAAAGGGTTCTGGTTTATAACAGGCTCTGGTTTCTAAAGGGCTTTGGTATCTAGAGGGCTTTGGTTTCTAATGGGCTTTGGTTTATAAAGGGCTCTGGTTTATAAAGGGCTCTGGTTTTTAAAGTGCTCTGGTTTATAACAGGCTCTGGTTTATAAAGGGTTCTGGTTTATAAACGGCTCTGGTTTTTAAAGTGCTCTGGTTTATAACAGGCTCTGGTTTATAACCGGCTTTGGTTTATAAAGGGCTTTGGTTTATAAAGATTTCTGGTTTATAAAGGGCTATGGTTTATAACGGGATCTGGTTTACAAAGGGTTCTGGTTTATAAAGGCCTGTGGTTTTTAATGGGCTGTGGTTTAAAAAGGGCTTTGATTTATAAAGGGCTTTGGTTTATAAAGGCCTTTGGTTTATAAAGGGTTCTGGTTTATATAGGGCTCTGGTTTATAACCGGCTTTGGTTTATAACAGGCTCTGGTTTATAACCGTCTATGGTTTATAAAGGATTCTGGTTTATAACAGGCTCTGGTTTCAACCGGCTTTCGTTTATAAAGGGTTCTGGTTTATTAAGGGAACTGGTTTATAACAGGCTCTGGTGAATAAAGAGCTCTGGTTTATAACAGGCTCTGGTTTATAACCGGCTTTGGTTTATAAAAAGGCTGTGGTTCATAACAGGCTCTGGTATATAGAGGGCTTTGGTTTATAAAGGGCTTTGGTTTATAAAGAGCTCTGGTTTTTAAAGGGCTATGGTTTATAACGGGATCTGGTTTATAAAGGGTTCTGGTTTATAAAGGGCTCTGTTTTTTAATGGGCTCTGGTTTAAAAAGGGTTCCGGTTTATAACGGGCTCTGGTTTATAAAGGGTTCTGGTTTATAAAGGGCTCTGGTTTTTAATGGCCTCTGGCTTATAACGGGCTTTGGTTTAAAAAGGCCTCTGGTTTATAACAGGCTCTGGTTTATAACCGTCTTTGGTTTATAAAGGGCTCTGGTTTATAACGGTCTCTGGTTTATAACCGGCTTTGGTTTATAAAGGGCTCTGGTTTATAAAGGGCTCTGGTTTATTACAGGCTCTGGTATATAAAGGGCTTTTGTTTATAAAGGGCTCTGTTTTTTTAATGTGCTCTGGTTCATAAAGTGCTCTGGTTTATAACTGGCTCTGGTTTATAACGGGCTCTGGTTTAAAAAAGGGCTTTGGTTTATACAGGGCTTTGGTTTATAAAGGGCTCTGGTTTATAACGGGCTCTGGTTTATAAAGGGTTATGGTTTACAAAGTGCTCTGGTTCTTAACGGCCTCTGGCTTATAGCGGGCTTTGGTTTAAAAAGACCTCTGGATTATAACAGGCTCTGGTATATAAAGGGCTTTGGTTTATGAAGGGCTTTGGTTTATAAAGGGCTCTGGTTTATAAAGGGTTCTGGTTTATAACAGGCTCCTGTTAATAAAGGGCTCTGGTTTTTATTGGGCTCTGGTTCATAAAGGGCGCTGGTTTATAATGGGCTCTGGTTTGTAAAGGGTTCTGGTTTATAAAGGGCTCTGGTTTGTAATGGGCTCTGGTTTATAACGGGCTTTGGTTTAAAAAGGGCTCTGGTTTATAACAGGCTCTGGTTTATAACCGGCTTTGGATTATAACGGGCTCTGGTTTATAACGGGCTCTGGTTTATAACCAGCTTTGTTTTATAAAGGGCTCTGGCTTATAAAGGCCTCTGGTTTATAACAGGCTCTGGTTTATAACCGGCTTTGGTTTATAAAGGGTTCTGGTTTATAACAGGCTGTGGTTTATAACCGGCTTTGGTTTATAAAGGGCTCTGCTTTATAAAGGGCTCTGGTTTATAACACGCTCTGGTGAATAAAAAGCTCTAGTTTACAACGGGCTCTAGTTTATAACCGGCTTCGGTTTATAAAGGGCTCTGGTTTATAAAAGGCTGTGGTTTATAACAGGCTCTGGTATATAGAGGGCTTTGGTTTTTAAAGGGCTTTGGTTTATAAAGGGCTCTGGTTTATAAAGGGCTATGGTTTGCAACGGGATCTGGTTTATAAAGGGTTCTGGTTTATAAAGGGCTCTGGTTTTCAATGGGCTCTGGCTTCTAACGGGCTTTGGTTTAGAAAGGCCTATGGTTTATAACAGGCTCTGGTTTATAACCGGCTCTGGTTTATAAAGTGTCCTCATTTATAACGGGCTCTGGTTTAAAACCGGCTTTGGTTTATAAAGGGCTCTGGTTTATAAAGGCTTCTGGTTTATGACAGGCTCTGGAATATAAAGGGCTTTGGTTTCTAAAGGGCTTTGGTTTATAAAGGGCTCTTGTTTATAAAGGGCTCTGGTTTATAAAGGGCTCTGGTTTATAACTGGCTCTGGTTTTTAACGGCCTGTGGCTTATAATGAGCTTTGGTTTAAAAAGGCCTCTGGTTTATAACAGGCTCTGGTTTATAACCGGCTTTGGTTTATAAAGGGTTTTGGTTTATAACGGGCTCTGGTTTATAACCGGCTTTGGTTTATTAAGGGCTCTGGTTTATATACGGCTCTGGTTTATTGCAGGCTCTGGTATATAAAGGGCTTTGGTTTCTAAAGGGCTCTGGATTATAAAGGGCTCTGGTTTGTAAAGGGCTCTGGTTTATGACGGGCTCTGGTTTATAAAGGGTTCTTGTTTATAAAGGGCTCTGGTTTTTTAATGTGCTCTGGTTCATAAAGGGCTCTGGTTTATAACTGGCTCTGGTTTATAACGGGCTCTGGTTTAAAAAGGGCTTTGGTTTATACAGGGCTTTGGTTTATAAAGGGCTCTGGTTTATAAAGGGCTCTGGTTTATAACGGGCTCTGGTTTATAAAGGGTTATGGTTTACAAAGTGCTCTGGTTCTTAACGGCCTCTGGCTTATAGCGGGCTTTGGTTTAAAAAGACCTCTGGATTATAACAGGCTCTGGTATATAAAGGGCTTTGGTTTATGAAGGGCTTTGGTTTATAAAGGGCTCTGGTTTATAAAGGGTTCTGGTTTATAACAGGCTCCTGTTAATAAAGGGCTCTGGTTTTTATTGGGCTCTGGTTCATAAAGGGCGCTGGTTTATAATGGGCTCTGGTTTGTAAAGGGTTCTGGTTTATAAAGGGCTCTGGTTTGTAATGGGCTCTGGTTTATAACGGGCTTTGGTTTAAAAAGGGCTCTGGTTTATAACAGGCTCTGGTTTATAACCGGCATTGGATTATAACGGGCTCTGGTTTATAACGGGCTCTGGTTTATAACCAGCTTTGTTTTATAAAGGGCTCTGGCTCATAAAGGCCTCTGGTTTATAACAGGCTCTGGTTTATAACCGGCTTTGGTTTATAAAGGGTTCTGGTTTATAACAGGCTCTGGTTTATAACCGGCTTTGGTTTATAAAGGGCTCTGCTTTATAAAGGGCTCTGGTTTATAACACGCTCTGGTGAATAAAAAGCTCTAGTTTACAACAGGCTCTAGTTTATAACCGGCTTTGGTTTATAAAGGGCTCTGGTTTATAAAAGGCTGTGGTTTATAACAGGCTCTGGTATATAGAGGGCTTTGGTTTTTAAAGGGCTTTGGTTTATAAGGGCTCTGGTTTATAAAGGGCTATGGTTTGCAACAGGATCTGGTTTATAAAGGGTTCTGGTTTATAAAGGGCTCTGGTTTTCAATGGGCTCTGGCTTCTAACGGGCTTTGGTTTAGAAAGGCCAATGGTTTATAACAGGCTCTGGTTTATAACCGGCTCTGGTTTATAAAGTGTCCTCATTTATAACGGGCTCTGGTTTAAAACCGGCTTTGGTTTATAAAGGGCTCTGGTTTATAAAGGGTTCTGGTTTATAACAGGCTCCTGTTAATAAAGGGCTCTGGTTTTTATTGGGCTCTGGTTCATAAAGGGCGCTGGTTTATAATGGGCTCTGGTTTGTAAAGGGTTCTGGTTTATAAAGGGCTCTGGTTTGTAATGGGCTCTGGTTTATAACGGGCTTTGGTTTAAAAAGGGCTCTGGTTTATAACAGGCTCTGGTTTATAACCGGCTTTGGATTATAACGGGCTCTGGTTTATAACGGGCTCTGGTTTATAACCAGCTTTGTTTTATAAAGGGCTCTGGCTTATAAAGGCCTCTGGTTTATAACAGGCTCTGGTTTATAACCGGCTTTGGTTTATAAAGGGTTCTGGTTTATAACAGGCTGTGGTTTATAACCGGCTTTGGTTTATAAAGGGCTCTGCTTTATAAAGGGCTCTGGTTTATAACACGCTCTGGTGAATAAAAAGCTCTAGTTTACAACGGGCTCTAGTTTATAACCGGCTTCGGTTTATAAAGGGCTCTGGTTTATAAAAGGCTGTGGTTTATAACAGGCTCTGGTATATAGAGGGCTTTGGTTTTTAAAGGGCTTTGGTTTATAAAGGGCTCTGGTTTATAAAGGGCTATGGTTTGCAACGGGATCTGGTTTATAAAGGGTTCTGGTTTATAAAGGGCTCTGGTTTTCAATGGGCTCTGGCTTCTAACGGGCTTTGGTTTAGAAAGGCCTATGGTTTATAACAGGCTCTGGTTTATAACCGGCTCTGGTTTATAAAGTGTCCTCATTTATAACGGGCTCTGGTTTAAAACCGGCTTTGGTTTATAAAGGGCTCTGGTTTATAAAGGCTTCTGGTTTATGACAGGCTCTGGAATATAAAGGGCTTTGGTTTCTAAAGGGCTTTGGTTTATAAAGGGCTCTTGTTTATAAAGGGCTCTGGTTTATAAAGGGCTCTGGTTTATAACTGGCTCTGGTTTTTAACGGCCTGTGGCTTATAATGAGCTTTGGTTTAAAAAGGCCTCTGGTTTATAACAGGCTCTGGTTTATAACCGGCTTTGGTTTATAAAGGGTTTTGGTTTATAACGGGCTCTGGTTTATAACCGGCTTTGGTTTATTAAGGGCTCTGGTTTATATACGGCTCTGGTTTATTGCAGGCTCTGGTATATAAAGGGCTTTGGTTTCTAAAGGGCTCTGGATTATAAAGGGCTCTGGTTTGTAAAGGGCTCTGGTTTATGACGGGCTCTGGTTTATAAAGGGTTCTTGTTTATAAAGGGCTCTGGTTTTTTAATGTGCTCTGGTTCATAAAGGGCTCTGGTTTATAACTGGCTCTGGTTTATAACGGGCTCTGGTTTAAAAAGGGCTTTGGTTTATACAGGGCTTTGGTTTATAAAGGGCTCTGGTTTATAAAGGGCTCTGGTTTATAACGGGCTCTGGTTTATAAAGGGTTATGGTTTACAAAGTGCTCTGGTTCTTAACGGCCTCTGGCTTATAGCGGGCTTTGGTTTAAAAAGACCTCTGGATTATAACAGGCTCTGGTATATAAAGGGCTTTGGTTTATGAAGGGCTTTGGTTTATAAAGGGCTCTGGTTTATAAAGGGTTCTGGTTTATAACAGGCTCCTGTTAATAAAGGGCTCTGGTTTTTATTGGGCTCTGGTTCATAAAGGGCGCTGGTTTATAATGGGCTCTGGTTTGTAAAGGGTTCTGGTTTATAAAGGGCTCTGGTTTGTAATGGGCTCTGGTTTATAACGGGCTTTGGTTTAAAAAGGGCTCTGGTTTATAACAGGCTCTGGTTTATAACCGGCATTGGATTATAACGGGCTCTGGTTTATAACGGGCTCTGGTTTATAACCAGCTTTGTTTTATAAAGGGCTCTGGCTTATAAAGGCCTCTGGTTTATAACAGGCTCTGGTTTATAACCGGCTTTGGTTTATAAAGGGTTCTGGTTTATAACAGGCTCTGGTTTATAACCGGCTTTGGTTTATAAAGGGCTCTGCTTTATAAAGGGCTCTGGTTTATAACACGCTCTGGTGAATAAAAAGCTCTAGTTTACAACAGGCTCTAGTTTATAACCGGCTTTGGTTTATAAAGGGCTCTGGTTTATAAAAGGCTGTGGTTTATAACAGGCTCTGGTATATAGAGGGCTTTGGTTTTTAAAGGGCTTTGGTTTATAAGGGCTCTGGTTTATAAAGGGCTATGGTTTGCAACAGGATCTGGTTTACAAAGGGTTCTGGTTTATAAAGGGCTCTGGTTTTCAATGGGCTCTGGCTTCTAACGGGCTTTGGTTTAGAAAGGCCAATGGTTTATAACAGGCTCTGGTTTATAACCGGCTCTGGTTTATAAAGTGTCCTCATTTATAACGGGCTCTGGTTTAAAACCGGCTTTGGTTTATAAAGGGCTCTGGTTTATAAAGGGTTCTGGTTTATGACAGGCTCTGGAATATAAAGGGCTTTGGTTTCTAAAGGGCTTTGGTTTATAAAGGGCTCTGGTTTATAACTGGCTCTGGTTTTTAACGGCCTGTGGCTTATAATGAGCTTTGGTTTAAAAAGGCCTCTGGTTTATAACAGGCTCTGGTTTATAACCGGCTTTGGTTTATAAAGGGCTCTGGTTTATAACGGGCTCTGGTTTATATACGGCTCTGGTTTATTGCAGGCTCTGGTATATAAAGGGCTTTGGTTTCTAAAGGGCTTTAGTTTCAAAAGGGCTTTGGTTTCTAATGGGCTTTGGTTTATAAAGGGCTCTGGTTTAAAAAAGGGCTCTGGTTTGTAATGGGCTCTGTTTTATAACGGGCTTTGGTTTAAAAAGGGCTCTGGTTTATGACAGGCTCTGGTTTATAACCGGCTTTGGTTTATAACGGGCTCTGGTTTATAACAGGCTCTGGTTTATAACCGGCTTTGGTTTATAAAGGGCTTTGGTTTATAAAGAGCTCTGGTTTATAAAGGGCTATGGTTTATAACGGGATCTGGTTTACAAAGGGTTCTGGTTTATAAAGGGCTGTGGTTTTTAATGGGCTGTGGTTTAAAAAGGGCTTTGATTTCTAAAGGGCTTTGGTTTATAAAGGCCTTTGGTTTTTAAAGGGTTCTGGTTTATATAGGGCTCTGGTTTATAACCGGCTTTGGTTTATACAGGGCTCTGGTTTATAAAGGGCTCTGGTTTAGAACAGGCTCTGGTTTATAACCGTCTATGGTTTATAAAGGATTCTGGTTTATTAAGGGATCTGGTTTATAACAGGCTCTGGTGAATAAAGAGCTCTGGTTTATTAAGGGATCTGGTTTATAACAGGCTCTGGTGAATAAAGAGCTCTGGTTTATAACAGGCTCTGGTTTATAACCGGCTTTGGTTTATAAAAAGGCTGTGGTTCATAACAGGCTCTGGTATATAGAGGGCTTTGGTTTATAAAGGGCTTTGGTTTATAAAGAGCTCTGGTTTTTAAAGGGCTATGGTTTATAACGGGATCTGGTTTATAAAGGGTTCTGGTTTATAAAGGGCTCTGGTTTTAATGGGCTCTGGTTTAAAAAGGGTTCCGGTTTATAACGGGCTCTGGTTTATAAAGGTTTCTGGTTTATAAAGGGCTCTGGTTTTTAATGGCTTCTGGCTTATAACGGGCTTTGGTTTAAAAAGGCCTCTGGTTTTTAACAGGCTCTGGTTTATAACCGGCTTTGGTTTATAAAGGGCTCTGGTTTATTACAGGCTCTGGTATATAAAGGGCTTTGGTTTATAAAGGGCTCTGGTTTTTTAATGTGCTCTGGTTCATAAAGGGCTCTGGTTTATAACTGGCTCTGGTTTATAACGGGCTCTGGTTTAAAAAGGGCTTTGGTTTATACAGGGCTCTGGTTTATAAAGGGCTCTGGTTTATAAAGGGCTCTGGTTTATAACAGGCTCTGGTTTATAAAGGGTTATGGTTTACAAAGGGCTCTGGTTCTTAACGGCCTCTGGCTTATTACGGGCTATGGTTTAAAAAGACCTCTGGATTATAACAGGCTCTGGTATATAAAGGGCTTTGGTTTATGAAGGGCTTTGGTTTATAAAGGGCTCTGGTTTATAAAAGGCTGTGGTTTAAAACAGGCTCTGGTATATAGAGGGCTTTGGTTTTTAAAGGGCTTTGGTTTATAAAGGGCTCTGGTTTAAAAAGGCCTATGGTTTATAACAGGCTCTGGTTTATAACCGGCTCTGGTTTATAAAGTGTCCTCGTTTATAACGGGCTTTGGTTTAAAACCGGCTTTGGTTTATAAAGGGCTCTGGTTTATAAAGGGTTCTGGTTTATGACAGGCTCTGGAATATAAAGGGCTTTGGTTTCTAAAGGGCTTTGGTTTATAAAGGGCTCTTGTTTATAAAGGGCTCTGGTTTATAAAGGGCTCTGGTTTATAACTGGCTCTGGTTTTTAACGGCCTGTGGCTTATAATGAGCTTTGGTTTAAAAAGGCCTCTGGTTTATAACAGGCTCTTGTTTATAACCGGCTTTGGTTTATAAAGGGCTCTGGTTTATAACGGGCTCTGGTTTATAACCGGCTTTGGTTTATAAAGGGCTCTGGTTTATAAATGGCTCTGGTTTATTACAGGCTCTGGTATATAAAGGGCTTTTGTTTATAAAGGGCTCTGGTTTTTTAATGTGCTCTGGTTCATAAAGTGCTCTGGTTTATAACTGGCTCTGGTTTATAACGGGCTCTGGTTTAAAAAGGGCTTTGGTTTATACAGGGCTTTGGTTTATAAAGGGCTCTGGTTTATAACGGGCTCTGGTTTATAAAGGGTTATGGTTTACAAAGTGCTCTGGTTCTTAACGGCCTCTGGCTTATAGCGGGCTTTGGTTTAAAAAGACCTCTGGATTATAACAGGCTCTGGTATATAAAGGGCTTTGGTTTATGAAGGGCTTTGGTTTATAAAGGGCTCTGGTTTATAAAGGGTTCTGGTTTATAACAGGCTCCTGTTAATAAAGGGCTCTGGTTTTTATTGGGCTCTGGTTCATAAAGGGCGCTGGTTTATAATGGGCTCTGGTTTGTAAAGGGCTCTGGTTTATAACGGGCTTTGGTTTAAAAAGGGCTCTGGTTTATAACAGGCTCTGGTTTATAACCGGCTTTGGATTATAACGGGCTCTGGTTTATAACGGGCTCTGTTTTATAACCAGCTTTGTTTTATAAAGGGCTCTGGCTTATAAAGGCCTCTGGTTTATAACAGGCTCTGGTTTATAACACGCTCTGGTGAATAAAAAGCTCTAGTTTACAACGGGCTCTAGTTTATAACCGGCTTCGGTTTATAAAGGGCTCTGGTTTATAAAAGGCTGTGGTTTATAACAGGCTCTGGTATATAGAGGGCTTTGGTTTTTAAAGGGCTTTGGTTTATAAAGGGCTCTGGTTTATAAAGGGCTATGGTTTGCAACGGGATCTGGTTTATAAAGGGTTCTGGTTTATAAAGGGCTCTGGTTTTCAATGGGCTCTGGCTTCTAACGGGCTTTGGTTTAGAAAGGCCTATGGTTTATAACAGGCTCTGGTTTATAACCGGCTCTGGTTTATAAAGTGTCCTCATTTATAACGGGCTCTGGTTTAAAACCGGCTTTGGTTTATAAAGGGCTCTGGTTTATAAAGGCTTCTGGTTTATGACAGGCTCTGGAATATAAAGGGCTTTGGTTTCTAAAGGGCTTTGGTTTATAAAGGGCTCTTGTTTATAAACGGCTCTGGTTTATAAAGGGCTCTGGTTTATAACTGGCTCTGGTTTTTAACGGCCTGTGGCTTATAATGAGCTTTGGTTTAAAAAGGCCTCTGGTTTATAACAGGCTCTGGTTTATAACCGGCTTTGGTTTATAAAGGGTTTTGGTTTATAACGGGCTCTGGTTTATAACCGGCTTTGGTTTATTAAGGGCTCTGGTTTATATACGGCTCTGGTTTATTGCAGGCTCTGGTATATAAAGGGCTTTGGTTTCTAAAGGGCTTTGGTTTCTAAAGGGCTCTGGATTATAAAGGGCTCTGGTTTGTAAAGGGCTCTGGTTTATGACGGGCTCTGGTTTATAAAGGGTTCTTGTTTATAAAGGGCTCTGGTTTTTTAATGTGCTCTGGTTCATAAAGGGCTCTGGTTTATAACTGGCTCTGGTTTATAACGGGCTATGGTTTAAAAAGGGCTTTGGTTTATACAGGGCTTTGGTTTATAAAGGGCTCTGGTTTATAAAGGGCTCTGGTTTATAACGGGCTCTGGTTTATAAAGGGTTATGGTTTACAAAGTGCTCTGGTTCTTAACGGCCTCTGGCTTATAGCGGGCTTTGGTTTAAAAAGACCTCTGGATTATAACAGGCTCTGGTATATAAAGGGCTTTGGTTTATGAAGGGCTTTTGGTTTATAAAGGGCTCTGGTTTATAAAGGGTTCTGGTTTATAACAGGCTCCTGTTAATAAAGGGCTCTGGTTTTTATTGGGCTCTGGTTCATAAAGGGCGCTGGTTTATAATGGGCTCTGGTTTGTAAAGGGTTCTGGTTTATAAAGGGCTCTGGTTTGTAATGGGCTCTGGTTTATAACGGGCTTTGGTTTAAAAAGGGCTCTGGTTTATAACAGGCTCTGGTTTATAACCGGCTTTGGATTATAATGGGCTCTGGTTTATAACGGGCTCTGGTTTATAACCAGCTTTGTTTTATAAAGGGCTCTGGCTTATAAAGGCCTCTGGTTTATAACAGGCTCTGGTTTATAACCGGCTTTGGTTTATAAAGGGTTCTGGTTTATAACAGGCTCTGGTTTATAACCGGCTTTGGTTTATAAAGGGCTCTGCTTTATAAAGGGCTCTGGTTTATAACACGCTCTGGTGAATAAAAAGCTCTAGTTTACAACGGGCTCTAGTTTATAACCGGCTTTGGTTTATAAAGGGCTCTGGTTTATAAAAGGCTGTGGTTTATAACAGGCTCTGGTATATAGAGGGCTTTGGTTTTTAAAGGGCTTTGGTTTATAAGGGCTCTGGTTTATAAAGGGCTATGGTTTGCAACGGGATCTGGTTTATAAAGGGTTCTGGTTTATAAAGGGCTCTGGTTTTCAATGGGCTCTGGCTTCTAACGGGCTTTGGTTTAGAAAGGCCTATGGTTTATAACAGGCTCTGGTTTATAACCGGCTCTCGTTTATAAAGTGTCCTCATTTATAACGGGCTCTGGTTTAAAACCGGCTTTGGTTTATAAAGGGCTCTGGTTTATAAAGGGTTCTGGTTTATGACAGGCTCTGGAATATAAAGGGCTTTGGTTTCTAAAGGGCTTTGGTTTATAAAGGGCTCTGGTTTATAACTGGCTCTGGTTTTTAACGGCCTGTGGCTTATAATGAGCTTTGGTTTAAAAAGGCCTCTGGTTTATAACAGGCTCTGGTTTATAACCGGCTTTGGTTTATAAAGGGCTCTGGTTTATAACGGGCTCTGGTTTATATACGGCTCTGGTTTATTGCAGGCTCTGGTATATAAAGGGCTTTGGTTTCTAAAGGGCTTTAGTTTCAAAAGGGCTTTGGTTTCTAATGGGCTTTGGTTTATAAAGGGCTCTGGTTTAAAAAAGGGCTCTGGTTTGTAATGGGCTCTGTTTTATAACGGGCTTTGGTTTAAAAAGGGCTCTGGTTTATGACAGGCTCTGGTTTATAACCGGCTTTGGTTTATAACGGGCTCTGGTTTATAACAGGCTCTGGTTTATAACCGGCTTTGGTTTATTAAGGGCTTTGGTTTATAAAGAGCTCTGGTTTATAACCGGCTTTGGTTTATTAAGGGCTCTGGTTTATATACGGCTCTGGTTTATTGCAGGCTCTGGTATATAAAGGGCTTTGGTTTCTAAAGGGCTTTGGTTTCTAAAGGGCTCTGGATTATAAAGGGCTCTGGTTTGTAAAGGGCTCTGGTTTATGACGGGCTCTGGTTTATAAAGGGTTCTTGTTTATAAAGGGCTCTGGTTTTTTAATGTGCTCTGGTTCATAAAGGGCTCTGGTTTATAACTGGCTCTGGTTTATAACGGGCTATGGTTTAAAAAGGGCTTTGGTTTATACAGGGCTTTGGTTTATAAAGGGCTCTGGTTTATAAAGGGCTCTGGTTTATAACGGGCTCTGGTTTATAAAGGGTTATGGTTTACAAAGTGCTCTGGTTCTTAACGGCCTCTGGCTTATAGCGGGCTTTGGTTTAAAAAGACCTCTGGATTATAACAGGCTCTGGTATATAAAGGGCTTTGGTTTATGAAGGGCTTTTGGTTTATAAAGGGCTCTGGTTTATAAAGGGTTCTGGTTTATAACAGGCTCCTGTTAATAAAGGGCTCTGGTTTTTATTGGGCTCTGGTTCATAAAGGGCGCTGGTTTATAATGGGCTCTGGTTTGTAAAGGGTTCT